>CM054134.1:13239205-13249205 GCA_028751875.1 Rapana venosa
TTACAACATGCAGTCCAATTTTTGTGATCCAGTATATCCAGTATGTGGTAACTCTTATTACAAGGAAAACTTATTACAATCCAGTTTTTCAGATCCAAACGGCATTACACAAGAAAACAGCTCACTGTAGTCATCAGATCCAAATGGCTTTAATTACGATCAGATGAAAAAAATCTTACTGCAGTCCAGCTCTTTTAATCCAGTAATCCAGTATTACAAGGAAAGCATATCTTCGCAATCTAGTTCATCAGATTTAAACAGCTTTAATCCCTCTCACAAAGGAAAATCTTACTACAATCTAGTTCACCATATTGAAATAGCTTTAACTAAGATCACAAGGGAAAAGCTTACTGCAGTCATCAGATCCACATGTTTTTCAATAGCCTACTATCTCAAGGGAAAAACTTACCACAGTCATCAGAAAAGGGGTACATCAGGGAAATACATTAAGTTCTACATTATTTAATGTATATGTCAATGATATAGTTCAATATACTGATGAGAAAGATTCGCCATATATAACCGCAAAAGACAGAATTCCTTGTTTACTCTATGCTGATGACCTGGCATTGCTATCAACAACCAAAATAGGTCTTCAAACTAAACTGAATAAACTGCAAGAATACTGTTCTAATTGGGGTTTAAAGATAAACAAAACAAAAACAAAGGTAATAGTCTTTACGAGATCACCTCCTAAAATTCCAATTCATTTTAAATGTGGAGAGCATGTAATTGAAACAGTAGAAACTTATAAATATCTAGGTGTCGTTTTTCATCAGAACGGGAAATTTCAAGCAACACAAGAACATTTAGTAAAACAAAGCAACAAAGCAATATACGCCTTTAAAAGGGCAATTCATGGACAAAATTTAAAGACTACTATAATAATGCGTTTATTCGACTCACTGATAACCCCTGTTTTAACCTATGGAGCAGAAGTTTGGTTTCCTTTTTGTTTTAATGGGGAGACAGAATTTCATACTGATAAACTGTTCAAGGCATGCTTATCCAATCAGTTTTTGTATGAGAATTTTCATGTAAAATTTTGTAAACAAATGATAGGAGTTCATAAAAAAGCATTAGTACTACCCACTTTGGGTGAATTAGGGAGATTTCCACTGACCCTTAAAATCATATGCCAGATAATATCCTTTTGGATTCATTTGACAGAATCAAAACCAGACTCTTATATTAGAATAGTATACGATTATTTGTATCAGAAGAATACATACGATAAATGGATAAACACAGTGAAAAATATTCTGTACACAATTGGATTCAAACATGTCTGGAAGAACCAAAGCACTCTTAATGTTCATCGGTTGAGTTATGCTGTTAGAAGAAAACTTGAGGACATGTATAAAACATTTTGGATCTACCAAAAGAAAGAGTTTGCAAAACTAAAATTTTATGATTTTGTTACCAAAGAATACAGATTGGAACCATACTTAGTAAACCATGAAAACAAAACTCATAAGAAAACATATTGTAAATTTCGCACAAGCTGTCACAATTTAATGATAGAGAAAGGGAGACACCAAAATATATCCAGAGAGGACAGAAAATGTAGACACTGTAACAAAATTGAAGATGAATTTCATTTACTTGATGAATGCATTTTATATGATGAACTCAGAAATAATTTGTTATTAAAAATCAAAACGAAAGACAAAGAACGCAAAAACTGTGTACATAAATTAAGTGACATAATCACAGTTGATATATATCAAGCAGATATCATCAGATATGTGTATGAGTGTTTTGAAAAAAGAGAAAAAGAGAAGTAGAATACAACATGTTTTTAGTGTACATCACTTTTAGCCAAAATAGATAATAATTATAGTTGATGTTTTTGTTGTGTCAAATAAGTCTACATGACTTAAATGGCAATAAAATATTCTGAATCTGAATCTGAATCTGAATCTTCTGAATCTGTCATCAGATCCGAACGGCTTTAACTACGATCAAGGAAGAAGCTTATTGCAGTCATCAGATCCACATGGCTTTCATTACTATCACAATGAAAAAGGCTTATTGCACTCATCAGATGATAACAGCTTTAACTACGATCAGAAGGGAAAAGCTTGCTGCAGTCATCAGATGCAAACGGCTTAAAATTGTGATCCAAGGCAAAAGCTTACTGCAGTCCAGTTGGTCAGATCTAAATAGCTTGAACCAGAAAGGAAAAGTGTACTGCTGTTTACTTCATTAGATCTAAATAGCTTTAATTGTGATCGGAAAGGAAAAGCTTACTGCAATCATCAGATGCAAACGACTTTAACTACGATCAGAGGGGAAAAGCTTACTGCAGTCCAGTTCGTCAGATCCATCCCCACAGTCATCCTCGCCATCACACTTCAGGTCGGTGCGGACAAAGTTGCCGTTGTGGCAGTGGAACGACCCTGCAAACCAACACGTGTCAGTCAACATTATTAAACAAGTTTAGACTGGGGAAAAAAGATCAGCTGTAATTAAGAATAAAAATCTTTGTGGGTGTACATTGGATTTGTCTGTACCCATAATTTAACACCATAAAATATACTTTTCAGTTGCTTGTCATGTGTAGCATTTCATGTACCCCCAAGGGGGTTTCTATAATAAATAAATAAAATGTCTTGCCTTCCTATGTACATCTACGTTCTTGTGTGTGTTTGTGTATTCTTGCTTTTTTCAGTTCCTGTTAGTATTGATATTATTTTTGGGTGTATAGCTGCTAGGTTTATTCTCCTGCTGAATTCGTTTGTAATCCTCCGTACCCCAAAAGGGGTGACAGGAATTAAATCTTGAATCTTCTTCTCAGCGTTCACTAGGAGGTGATTTAGATAATTGTACATTCACGTTAAGAATGGTACAGGGGGAAAGTGGATGAGTGGAAAGATGAAGAATGTAATGGATGTTGGTAAGTCTACCCGATCAAATTTACAGTAAATCTCCTAATGGTGACTGGCAAATAATCTCTACAACTGATACTAGTACATGCGATCCAGAACATACAGAACACTTTGGATATTTCCATATTTTTCATTTAAATCTACTCCTGTGCTTTTATACGAGGCACTGAGCAAACGGAAATTAACTATATATGATAACTGATATAATAGCGGAGCAAGTGCAGCGAGCATTTTTGGAATCTTTGATGTTTGTGTGTGCATGTTTACGTGTTTCTGCATTTGCCAACACTGATAAGTGCATAAACACAAGACTGTGTTTACATGCGGGCGTGGTCATGTTTGTGTGTACACTTTGAGCAGTCGTTTATGGGTCAAGATGGCGGGAGGCAGAATGGACTGGTATAATCCTGTCACCCTTGTAGATCGATGGTCCAGAGGTAACGCACCTGCCTAGAAAGCCAAAAGTCCGGGTTCGAAGTGTGTGGTGGTTTGATCCCCGTTTGTGGAGGCACCTTTCCCCCAGCCACTAAACCGTGAGTGGTGATCTGGGAGCTAGTCTTTCTAATGAGGTACTTACACAATCATGTAAGTGCCTTGTACATCCTTAAAAGGTAAAAGGTAAAGATGTCCCATAACCTATGTGGTCATAGGGGAGCGAGGTGTCAGAGACCTCAACTTCTCAACGGGCCAGCATATTGAGGGCGGCGCCTATTTCATCTCCCTCACTGCTTTATCTTCCCTGACCCTAAAGAGGCAGGTACCTATTTACAGCTGGGTGAACTAAGGGACTGTACTAAAGCCAAAACGGTCACCCATCCAAGTGGTCACCACACTCGATGCTGCTCAACTTTAGCTGGGGGGAAAGCGAGTGCTCTAACCATTGAGCTATCCCATCCCCTGTACATCCTTAGTCTTTTGTAAATAACTTACCAACATACAAGATTTAGTCATTATTTTTAAAATCTTTTTTAAAACATCCAAACAATTTTTCAAAACCCCATACCTTTCGGTGCAGCGTTTCTCTGGCAGACGAAGGTGGATTTTTTCTCACAGGAAGCGTAGGACCACAGCATCCTGCCCCTGTCCTTGCTGACCAGAATGCACAGGTTGTCTCCCTTATCGCTGGGCGGCTGGCCGTTCTGCCAGCGGCCCATGTGCACTGCCCCCACTGTGCCGTCACTCCACAGCAGCTTCTCCTGGTCCGTGGGCGGCACTCCGTTCTGCGTCAGTCCTACAGCAGGAGGGAACATAGAGAGCCTGGGGCTGGGGGTGTGCCTGATCTTCAACAAGGGGAGTCAGGCCTACAGCAGGAGGGAACATACAGAGCCTGGGGCTGTGGGTGTGCCTGATCTTCAACAAGGGGAGTCAGGCCTACACAGTGTACACTTCTAGACGACTTGAAACAGCAGTCAAGCCTATATGATGATGAACGATACAGGAGAACCAGTAGATGTGCCTGACTATAAACAGGAGTCATCCTACGTGATGAACAAAACTGCAAACCAGTAAGTGTAACAGGAATCAATCCTATATGAGGAACAGTACTAGAGAACCAGTAAGTGTAACAGGAATCAGTCCTATATGATGAACAAAACTGCAAACCAGTAAGTGTATCAGGAATCAGTCTTATATGAGGAACAGTACTGCAGAACTAATGAGGAACACGTACTGAGAATACCAACCGTAAGTGTAATCAGGAATCAATCCTATATGAGGAACAGTACTGCAAACCAGTAAGTGTAACAGGAATCAATCCTATATGAGGAACAGTACTGCAAACCAGTAAGTGTAATCAGGAATCAATCCTATATGAGGAACAGTACTGCAAACCAGTAAGTGTAACAGGAATCAATCCTATATGAGGAACAGTACTGCAAACCAGTAAGTGTAACAGGAATCAATCCTATATGAGTAACAGTACTGCAGAACCAGTAACTGTAACAGGAGGGGGCAAAAAACGGTCGCATACGCAAAATCTCACCGTTGGTGAATCTGGGAGTTCTAGCAGCAAAACAGAAAAACACAAAACACAGGAGTCAATCCTACATGATGAACCATACTGTAGAACCTGTAGGTATGCCTGACTTTGAACAGGACTCATCTCCGAAGTCGGAATGCGGCTACCTTCATGGCGGGCAAAAATGGTCGCGTACGCAAAATGTCACCATTGGTGAACCTTGGAGCTCTAGCAGAGGAACGGTTGGGTTATAAAACAGGATTCAAGCCTGTATGATGAAGAATACTGCAGAACCAGTGAGTGTAACGGGAGACAATCCTACATGATGAACAATACTGCAGAACCAGTAAGAGTAATGGGAGACAATCCTACATGATGAACAATACTATAGAACCAGTGAGTGTAACGGGAGACAATCCTACATGATGAACAATACTATAGAACCAGTGAGTGTAACGGGAGACAATCCTACATGATGAACAATACTGCAGAACCAGTGAGTGTAACGGGAGACAATCCTACATGATGAACAATACTGCAGAACCAGTGAGTGTAACGGGAGACAATCCTACATGATGAACAATACTGCAGAACCAGTGAGTGTAACGGGAGACAATCCTACACGATGAACAATGTAGGAGAACCAGTAAGTCTCAAGCCTGCAGAATAATGCTGCTCTGTACATTCAGAAAAGGGGTTAATAATGATATTGGGTGTATGTATCATGTTTAGGCTAATTTACCAATCGCAAAATTATGACAAAGAATTTAAACATAATTATTCTTTCAATCAGCATGCACACCTGCTACCGTTTCTGAAAAACATATGACAAGGTTAACATGTTAATGGTGATATGTTGGTAATACGCATGATGTGCTCGTGCACACACACACACACACAACACACACACACACACACACACACAAGCACATGATCTATATGACTTGATACCATGTCAGAACTGTTAAATATTTGTTCTCATTTTGTTTGATTAGGCGACAGAGCGGGACCATAACTATTAGATGAAACTTCTTATTACCAACTTGTGCCAGAAACATTCTTGATAAAGCATTATTCGTCTACGACCTACGCATTATCTATAGATCTAATGTTAGACTGAAAATTTACAAATACGCCAAAAGAGCCCACTGCACACAAACGCACGCCCGCGCGTGCGCACACACATACACACACGCGCGAGCAAACATTCACACTCACATATACACATACACACACTGATGATGATGATGATGATGATGATGATGGAGACGACAACACACACATAATGACTGTTAAAATTATAATACTTAAGAAGAAGACCATCATCATCATTACCACCATCATTACAATGACAACGGCGACGATGTAGATGATGATGAGGGGAAGGAAGATACAAGATCATTTATACAACATACACTCAAAAAGAAGAGTCCTCACTTGCAGCATACAAAAAGTCAAAGGACAAGGTGCAAAGTTGTGCATACACAAAATATACAGCAGGATTGATTCAAACTGACAACACGCTGCACATACATAGAATGTAAAGCAGGATTGATTCACACTGACAACACATCGTACTTACACAGAATGTAATGCAGGATTGATTCACATTGACAACACACTGTACTTACACAGAATGTAAAGCAGGATTGATTCACACTGACAACACACTGTACAAACACAAAATGTAATGCAGGATTGATTCACACTGACAACATACTGTACTTACACAGAATGTAAAGCAGGATTGATTCACACTGACAACACACTGTACATGCACAAAATGTACAGCAGGATTGATTCACACTGACAACACATTGTACATGCACAAAATATACAGCAGGATTGATTCACACTGGCAACACACTGTACATGCACAAAACATACAGCAGGATTGATTCACACTGACAACACATTGTACATGCACAAAATATACAGCAGGATTTATTTACGTATATGTTTGTCCGTCATGTCCGACGATGACCTCCAAAACAGCAGAGGAGGCAGCTGCTGTTTTGGAAACTGGGCAGGAATTTGATTATAGTGGAGATGCCTTGCCCACAGTACATCCCCACTCTCTCGGCCAAGTGGGCATAAGGACAGTCAGCGTTGGAGATGTTCTCCAAAGGCCAACTAGCCCCCAGGGCTGCAGCACATAAGGACTGTGCGAGTCAAGCCTCCTAGTCAGAGAGTCATAGTCGATCACTAAAGACTAAGCTGTAAAGTGGAATTCCATGAGTGGGAAAGCCACTGGTCATACAGCCTCTCACTTTGCTGGTGCCCCCAGCGTCAATGGTTTAATCAAGAACTGTGATAAACCCCAGGCGCTGACGGCATTCATTTACACTGACAACACATTGTACATGCACAGAATGCACAGTAGTACTGATAAGTTAGGCATCCGTCAGTCTCCTAAGACTATGGAGTTGCGCTCTAGATGTTTATACTCCAGAGAGCAAAGCCTGGGTAAGTAAGTATGGAGGACAAGCTGCTACCCATGCAGAAGACCCCCCATCCACGTCGCTGGAATGGTCCATTGGAAAGACAATCGCCGATACACATGGTTCCAGTGCCGTCGCAGGAGTTGCCAGAACGATGCTGTCTACAGCTCTTAAGATCCGACCGACCTCCGGGATGGTGTCTAAACACGACACCTGTGTGCATGCTGGAGTTTTTAATTTGGTCATCCGCTCCTACTGGCACACAATGGCCTACTCTTCTGAGAGGCGGAAAGAGTCGCAAGATGTTCAGTAGTACTGATACACACTGACAACACATTGTGCATGCGCAAAATGTACAGTAGTACTGATATACAGTGACAACATATCTCTGCAATGTCCAACACAACCAAAACATACCACACCCTCACACACACTTCCCCCACTGCC
Organism: Rapana venosa; assembly: GCA_028751875.1. Taxonomy (NCBI): domain Eukaryota; kingdom Metazoa; phylum Mollusca; class Gastropoda; order Neogastropoda; family Muricidae; genus Rapana; species Rapana venosa. The sequence continues at coordinate 13,246,942 of CM054134.1, forward strand.
TTAACTACACAAAAGCATCTCTCTCTCTCTCTCTCTCTCTCTCTCTCTCTCTCTCTCTCTCTCTCTCTCTCACTCACACACACACACACACACACACACACACACACACACACACACACACACACACACACACACACACACACACACTGTCCGCCTGGAACACAGAAGACTTCCCAAGGTACAACTTGACCTACCAGCCAACAACAACAACAACGACGAAAAAACATCAACAGCCAATATAAATATATTTTGTTATTGTCAGTGTGCTCAGTATCATGATGGTTTATAACTACTGAGTGCATCAACTGTACAGTCATGCTAAACAAGGTACACAAAAAATGAAAACAGAGTATAAGCCGACAAGAAAACATCAGGAATGACAATTCATGCAAAATATTAGACAGACTAACTAAGATATTAACCACAAAAAACATTGGGAATGATCACTCTCACTCTCAACGCAAAGCACAACACAAATCAGCTGGTTACTGGAACTGTTTCAAACAATGCAATGAGAAAAAAATTATTTATTTATTTATTAGTAGTACCTCCCAGACTGATGCCTAACTATCAAGCAAAACAAACTAGAAGAAGATACGCACTGAGAAGAACTAGGAAAATAGACACTTACAAAAACCAGGAGCATACTCGTCACTGTTAACATTTGATGAAACAAGCCAAATTCAGGAGTGTACGTTTACTTTGTGTTGATGTTGGTATGGCCAGAGAACAGAGGACTTTTCTTGGGTTGGTTATCGTTACAAACTTAGAAATATATACACATTAAAAATGTGTGGGAGGGGAGGTCCCTAAATTTGGAGTTGATTTTGATCTTTTTTGTCTTTAATTCTTGACAAAGAATGATAAGCTACCTTGAGAGTTTTAAGGCAACTATATGTTTGTATCATGTGATGTGTTATAGTGTAGAACTTTGCGTTTGCAAACCCAATGCATTAACTAGATGCTATGAAACATATTTTGAGCTGTGTTTTTAGCCAAACCTAATTTTTAAAAATGCAATAATCTGTAACTTCTTTAACTGGAGAATCTGTGGGGATGCCGGGGGGGGGGGGCTGTTAGCATGAACAGCACCCCAACTTCTGGAAATGATGCTGGGGATTCCCTCTTTTCTATTCCTCTCTTCATTTCTGCCTTGTTCTTTTTCTTCCTGTCACTTGCTTTTTGTCTATGTTCTGCCTTCTTAGTCCATTCTCCTGCCTTTTTCCACAAAGTCTGAAAAGATAACAATTCTCTCCCACGCTGAAGACATGCGCTGGGCCTGAATTGTCAGGCGCTTAACGGCAGCACAAATGCATTTTCGTTCATATGTCAGACAACGATAGTTGCTGTCTGAGCGTTCGACAAAGAAGAAGAGGAAGATAGGAGCATCAAAATCAACATAAATGCCCCCCACCCCTACACCACCCCCACCCCCTAAAAACCCCAAACCTCTAATCATCTTATGAAGAGTAATTACAGTATGCAGCTAACACTGACAGACTGACACTATGGCAAAGACGATTACAAACTAACATGCACGAGCGATATCTACAGGTAGACATAGGTGACCACAGTGGGGCTATGCACTAGGAACTAAGACATCGACGGGAGAGGCTTTCAGAGGAGCTGAAACACACCACTTACCAGGAAGCACGCCTGTAGAAAAAAAAAGAACTGTGTTAGTGTGAATGAGTGAACAATGAACCAAGGTGATTTACCACACGTCACACGACCATCTGGACTGACCAAGACTGTCCCACAGAGAACAGTGCAAGGAGGGAGACGAAGAGGCAGACAGAGAAAACGATGGGAAGACAACATCAGAGAGTCGTCTGGCCTTGAGTGGAACGAATTGGTACAGAAAGCAGAGGGTCGTGGGGGGTGGATGAAGCTGGTTGCAAAATCTTCATTAGTGCCCCCACGGTCCAAGGAACTACGGGGTAGGTGAGGGTGAGGTGAGGAACAATGAATTGTCAATGACAGCCATGATGCAGGAGGTCCCCACTAAACTTGCGATTGATATGGAAAAAAAAGTTAAGTCTGCAACTCACAGGTCTTTGTTTTCAGTTTGGTCCACATTCTTGACAAAGGACAAGCTAGTGAAACTTATGGATGGTATGATATGTATAGGTTTAAAATGATTTTTTTAAGCAAGACGTTTGATGTTTTTTCCAGTAAAGATCTTGTCGTCACTCCCGATTCTGGGAAAAAGTTAGGGTCTCTGTGTGTGTATGTGTTTAATGCGCGTGCATGCGTGCAGGTGT
>CM054134.1:13254205-13269205 GCA_028751875.1 Rapana venosa
ATATATGGAATTTATATAGCGCTGATCTTGTAAAAAACAAACAAATCGAAGCGCTTGCACTCAATCATTTACAGGCATGCAACTCTCCTTAAACATAATGAACAACAGATTACAAATTCATGCGTGCGCACGTATGCACGCACGCACGCACGCACACGCACGCGCGCGCGCACGCACGCACACACACACACACACACACACACACACTCTGAACAACACTTAGAAGGTGAAAGATGCTGTTGAAAATTAGGGACATATATATGGGGGGAAAGTCTCAGGTAGGAAATAAGTGTGTTTTGAGGCTGGATTTGAAGGTATCAAGTGAAGACATACTCATACACACCTGCGCGCCTGCGCGCTCACGTACACACACACACTTAAATAAAGAATGTTTTAAGAATTAAAAAAGAAAAAATCATAAAACGTCAGGACAAACAAATTACTTCAATGTGTGGGTGCATACCTGCATGCGTGCATAAGGACGTGTGTATTTGTGTCTGTGTTTGTGTCTGTGTCTGTGTGTGGACATATGTGTGCCTGTAATCGTGCCTGCCTGCTTGCGTGGGTGGATGTGTGCGTGCGCGCGTATGTATGTCTGTGTGTGTGCTTGTGCATGTACGCATGTGTATGTATGTGTCAAAGTCAAAGTCAAAGTGTGTGGTGTGTGTGAGTGTGTGTGTGTGTCTGTGTGTGTGCGTGCGTGTGTGTGTGTGTGTGTGTGTGTGTGTGTGTGTGTGTGTGTGTGTGTGTGTGTGTGTGTGTGTGTGTGTTGTGTTGTGTGTCTGTGTGTGTGTCTGTGTGTGTGTGTGTTCGCTCGGGTGCGTGAGTGCACCTTCACCTATACGCTAGGCTCGTGGACCGTGGGGTCACCAGTGAAGATTTCACAACCAAAACTGTCTGCTTGGGACAAAAGGCAAAAATAGCGCCAAAACCATGCGAGCAACATACAGACAGACAGACAGAGACAAAGACAGAGAGAAAGACAGATAGACAGAGACAGACAGACAGACAAACATAGACCAGCAGAAAGACCGACGGATAGACACAGATAGACAGAAACAAAAACACAGATGGAGACATAGACAGGGAGAGAGAGAGAGAGATACAGAAACAAAGTCAGAGACAGACAGAAAGACATACAGACAGACAGACAAATTGTGGGAGGGGCTTTCTGTTTGTTAGGGTTTTTTTGTTTTTATTGCTGTTTTTCCTTGTTTTTGTTGTTGTTACAGTTTTCGAGGCTGCTTCATCTTTTGTGACACTCCTGTTTTACTGTTCTCTCGCGTTCATTCCGATCTCCCCAGCCCCAATCACAGCTATGCCCAGGTTGTGTCATGTCGTGACCTCAGTCACGATTCCATCACAAGCTTATCAATGTTAGGCCGCCTTATGGCCACCAGCCAGAAAGGCTCTGCTATGTCGATTTGGATGGTGTTCGGGGGTACTTGTTCTGAGCCAAGACACGCAGGACACCACTGACTAAGCCCCCCTGTTACCGCCAAGGGTAGCGTTGTCGGGCAGCCAGCCTGAGGGAGAGACACACCAGGGGTGGTGGCTGCCATAATACACCCACCCACCCAGGGTGGTGGCTGACGCGATACATCCACCGGAGGTGGTGGCTAATGTGACAAATCCACCCAGAGTAGTAGCTGTCGTGATAGTCACCCGGGGTGGTGGCTGTCGGGATACAGTCACCCGGGGTGGTGGCTGTCGTGATTCACCTACCCAGGGATGGTGGCTGTTATGATACACCCACCTGGGCTGTTGGCTGTCGTGATTCACCTACCCGGGGTGGGGGTTGTCGTGATATAGCCACCCAGATTGGTAGCTCAAGTGTGATACACCCACCTGGGATGGTACGTGGCTATCAACTTACTGCTATATGCCTAGCTACTTACCCAGTCTGACAAGAGGGAGAGGGGGGGGGTGGGGGTGGGGGCGGGGGTGGGAGGGGGTCCGAAGGAAATCCCCAAGTTGGCAGTACAGAGAGTGACGTTGTAAAATCCACTCTAATGGATATTCTAGTTCAGGCCGGCCCTGGTCTGGTCTGCCTGTCTTAACCATCACTGAAGTAAGGGAGAGATGGAAATTATCCCCCTTGTCCTTGTTGGCCGGCTTGTTGACAGACAAGTGTCTGTCTGGTCTTCTGCCAGCCTGTCATTTGAGCATTAGCTAGCTAGCTCTCTCTCTCTCTCTCTCTCTCTCGCTCTCTCTCTCTCGCTCTCTCTCTCTCTCTCTCTCTCTCTCTCTCTCTCTCTCTCTCTCTCCTCTCTCTCTCTCTCTCTCTCTCCGCGGCTGGATAATAGAACAAGAGACATATTTCAAGCCAGGAAATTCTATGTTCTCAAAGTGAACAATGCTGATAGGTACCTTGGCTCCACGGCATCCACTTCCCAATCCCCCAGCTTTCGCCCACACCTTGGTGTTGTTGTTGTCCTTGTTGTTGTTGTTCCTTCTACGTGGGGTTTGGGTTACAGTCTCTGGCATGATTGTGTGTAGTGTGTATACTTTACCCACCTTCTGAGTGGCTTGTGGGAGGCTACGTTCACATATACACGTAGATGTATAGACACGCGCACACACAGAGAAGAGAGAGAGAGAGAGAGAGAGAGAGAGAGAGAGAGAGAGACAATGACAATGACAATGACAAATTCTTTTATTTCGAGGATAATGAATAAGCACACATGTGCTTTTTTACATCCAGTCCCCGCCCGTTAGGGATACATCTTAATAATAATAACCCAATACTTATACAGTCTCGCAATAAAAACAAGGGGAAAGAGAGAGAGAGAGAGCACATAGTTTTTAGTCTGAAGAATGGAAATATGTATCTTATTTACAGGAGGAGTTTTCCTGTTTTCGTCAAGTTGTAATTGTGACTAATTGTAACCTGAAAGAATTTTTTTTATTTACAAAGTAAACAATTATTTTTTAAGTAAAAAAAGTTTAATTAGGTGGCCGTTCAGGTGGGGGGGGCGAGTGTGCTGTGTATCTGTGTGTGTGGTGTGGTGGTGGTGTGTGTGTGTGTGTGTGTGTGTGTGTGTGTTACGCACTGTAGGACTTCATACTGTGTCAAAATGTTTGAAATGATTACCCAACGAACTTTATGTGAATAAATGAAATATTACAGATCTGGTTTCAGTAGCTGTACATAACGTTGAACAACACTACAACATTTTCTGTGATGTTACGTTCAAGTTGTGGCAATGCTCCCTGCTGAGGAAACTAATGCATCCTTAATCTTCGCCTTTAGCTGGTGTTTCATTTCAGGAAACCTCATGAAGCTGAAGTCCACGCACGCTGTTATGAGTAGGCTTTTCTGTGCGGTTTTTCTTTTGCTTTCCATTGCTTTACAGGTCTTTTTTTCTCTGTGCGTCCTTTTTGGGTAAAGGCTCCAACTCTATGTGTGCCTGTCTGTCTGTCTGTCTGTCTGTCTATCCCTCTGTCATTGTCTGAGTATCTTTGTGCGAGTCTGTGTGTGTGTTTTGTCTGTGTGTCTGTGTGTTTTGGTTTCGGTTTCTTTGTTTCTTTTGTTATGGTTTCCTTGGGGAGGGTGTCCGTTTTGTTTGTTTGCAAAGGGTTTTTTTGTGGTGGGGTGGGTGGGATGGGGAATTGAGGGAAGACAGGTGCATGGTCTTTGCCTCATATCATTTTAAACCTTCAACCACCTCTCTCTCTCATCCACCAAATCTATCTATCTATCCATCTAGCTATTTTTCTATCTCTATCTATCTATCTATTGACTATCTATCTATATATCTCTCTGTTATCTATTTTTATGATCTATCTATCTTTTAAGAGCGCTAAATAGTTCGACAACCCAGTTCAAGTATGGACCAATGGCCCTTTTGTGAAGAAATCATTTGAATATCGAATTCGAGTTTCTTCTCTCTGCAACCCCTCCGGTTTCCCTATACGGTTTCTTACCATTAATTTGTCTCAAAAAACAAAGTGCACTACACTACACTACACTACACGACACTACACTACACTACACTACACGACACTACACTACACGACACGACACTACACTACACTACACTACACTACACTACACTACACTACACCAGTCCCTTATCCGAAATGGGTAGTGGCAATGCACTGACGTCAACACCAGTTCTCTGCATTTGCAGCGGTCGTGTGCTAGTGCCTGGGTCTCAGTAAAGCTTTTTGGGGTCTGTTCAGTGGTGCTGTCCACCTGTCTTCTTTCTCTATCTGCCTTGTCCTTTCTACCCCCTGTGACTGTCCCTACAGAAGATTCTCTGGGAAAGTCTCAAAGATTTTATGGCATGATCACACTATCTCAGATTTCTTTTCTTTGGAGGTTTTCAATTTTGGTGTATGGCTTTTTGTGTCTAATTTGGAATGGCCTCCCTATCTCTTTTCGCCAACGGCCTTCTTGTGACACTTTTAAATCCGGCCTCAAGACATTATTTGTTTCAAACCTAAGATTTTCCTCTCCTGTTTCATTTCATAGCTGTCCCTGCTTTTCAACAGCCAAAATCCTATCACCCTGCCAAAGTGTATAACCTCTGTGTGTGTGTGTGTGTGTGTGTGTGTGTGTGTGTGTGTGTGTGTGTGTGTGTGTGTGTGTGTGTGTGTGTGTTGTGACATTTGGACTTGTTAGAACTATTACTTGCTATTGGTTGCATGACTGTGCAAGAATGAGTTGAGTGCAAGATACACCGCTATGTAAATTCCATTTAGTAGTAGTAGTAGTAGTAGTAGTAGTAGTAGTAGTAGTAGTAGTAGTAGTAGTAGTAGTAGTAGTAGTCAGCAGCAGCAGCAGCAGCAGCAGTAGTAGTAGTGGTAGTAGTAGTAGTAGTAGTAGTAGTAGTAGTAGTAGTAGTAGTAGTAGTAGTATAGTAGTAGTAGTAGTAGTAGTAGTAGTAGTAGTAGTAATGACATTGCACATTTCCTCTTTCGGAAAAGAGCTAGGGAAGAATTTTCCAGGAGCACTGCATTTTCCTAGTTCCTCGACAAGAGCTACAGGTTCACCAATGGTGAGATTGTTTTAATATAGGACCGTTTTATTTTTCTCCCCGTCATTTAGGTAGGTGCATTCCGACTTTGGGAGGGTGTCTAGACACGACACATGTGTGCTGCGTTCTTCTCTCTATCTTTTTTTAATAGAATTTTGTCACCAGTTCATACCGGTACGAAATGGCCTACTCTTCCGAAAAGCAGAACGGGTTTTTAACGTGCAAGATGTTCTGCGTACATTTGCACACGGAGCCTCGGTTTATAATTTCATCCGAAGGTCTTGGACATTCAGTTCGATTTTGTTTGTTTGGTTTTTTGTTAAATTAAACTGAGAAGAATTGGCACGGTCTGGGGAATCGAACCCAGAACCTCACGGTTTACTTGAAAAGCAGGTGAGCGTCTGAACCGTTCTGCCACCTCCTTCTTATGTTGTATTCCAACTGCTTGAATCGTCCACTATGGTCTGGGCTGACCTCCAGACCTGGCCAGCTACAGACAGAGGGAAAGAAGAGGTGCGTGCACAAAATGAACGCAACATTGTTAGTATCATAGTTACTGTGTCTCAAAGTTCTGAATATTTTATTTTATCTATTTTATTCTTTTCTTTCGACGACAATACAATAAGCACCCATGTGTGTTTTTTTACATTCAGTCCCCCTGTGTAACAAGTTTTGTAAATTGTGTTACCCGCTCCCACCGACACACAATGGCCGACTCTTCCGAAAAGCGAAACGGGTTTTAACGTGTGCGCATGATGTTCTGTGTGCGTTCACACACGGGACCTCGGTTTATAATCTCATTCGAAAGAATTTTGGGGGGATGTGGAGTTGGTATTGGTGTTTAGGGGAAAATATCTGCTTGAACGGGGTTCGAACCCGGGTCAGCAGCTCACGACGCTCTAACCAACCAACCAAGCTATCTCGTCCCTTCCTCCCCCCCCCCCCCCCCCCCCCCCCCCCCGTGCTATGTTGTGCCAAGGCTAGAAACGTCGAATGGACAAACAAGCATAGAAAGCACCTGAAATATTAAGCCTGCTTCTAAGCATGTATGTAAGTTATGGTACATGGTTTTGAACGAGAAACGACACACTATCTTTTTCTACTGTATATAATTATAAGGGATTTGCCAAACTCCCTGCGGGTGAAACTAATCCATTCATTCTGCTTGCTTCTCACCTCTCTTTTCATCCTTTCAAAAGAGCTCTCCAGGTTTTCAAAGTTCACGCCCACAATTTAGAATGTTCTTACCTATGGTGTTGTGTTGAACTGATGAAAATCTCTCCATTTCTGCCTTTGTCCGTTTTCGGTAAAGGTTTCAAATTAGAACAACCCTGTTCTCGGTCTTTTTGTCATCCCATGCTGTCTCTGTCTGTCTATCTGTCTGTCTTTGTCTCTGTCTCTGTCTCTGTCTCTTCTCTCTCTCTCTCTCTCTCTCTCTCTCTCTCTCTCTCTCTCTCTCTCTCTCTCTCTCTCTCCTTGATATTTTCCCCTGGAGTTAACATCAGTGCAGACTCCACTCTCCCCAAAAGTCCTTCGGATGAGACTATAAACCGAGGCCCCGAGTGCGAACGCACGCAGAACATTTTGCGCACACGTTAAAATCCTGTTCCGCTTTTCGTAAGAGTAGGCCATTGAGTGCCGGTGGGAACAGATGACAAATTACAAAACCGCACACACACGGGGACTGAATGTAAAAAAGCACATAAGTGCTTATTCCATTATCCTCGATATAAAGGAATAAAAAAAAAATAATTTTTAATGTCTGTCTGTTTTCTCTCTCTCTCTCTCTCTCTCTCTCCTCTCTCTCTCTCTCTCTCTCTCTCTCTCTCTCTCTCTCTTGTGTGTGTGTGTGTGTGTGTGTGTGTTATTATTTTCTGTTTTATTTGTTTGGGGGGGAGGGGAGGGAGTGGGGGGATTTGTTTGGGAGGGGGGGTTGTTTGGTTGGTTGGTTGGTTTTCCTTTTCCTTCATGCTTGTTGTTGTTGTTGGATGTTGTTTAGTTGTCTATTTGGTTGTTGCTGTCGTTGCTGTTGTATTTGATTATTTAGATATTGGGTTTGTTTGGGGGGTGCTGGCTTTTTTGGCATTGTATTTAGAGGTTTTTTTATTTATTTATTTATTTATACCACTTTAAGTCACGAGATTTCTCTGCGTGAAATTCGGGCTGCTCTCCCCGGGGAGAGCACGTCGCCACAAGAGCAGCGCCACCCCTTTTTTTTTTTTTTTTTTTTTTTTTTTTTTTTTTTTTTTGTCTGCAACTGTATTTCTTTCCCTATCAGAGTGGCTTTTTTCTAAGAATTTTGCCAGGGACAACTCTCTTGTTGCCGTGGGTTCTTTTTCGTGCGCTGCATAATTTTCTGTAACACACGGGACCTCGGTTTATCGTCTCATCCGAAAGACTAGCGCCCAGACCACCACTCATGGTCTAATGGATGGGGGGAAAGTTTCGGGCCCAGACGGGATACGAACCCGGACTTTTCGCTTTCTAGACAGGCGCGTTACCTCTAGACCACCGATCCACTGTATTTGTTGTTGTTATTTCATGATATATCTTTGATATGAACGGAGACTGGATGTAAACATAAAAGCACATGAATGCTTATTCATTGTCCTCGAAATAAAAGAATTGTATTGATTCATTCATTGATTGATTGATTGATTGATTGATTTGATTGATCTCTCTGTGTGTATTATTCTACTGGTGAGGTTTTAACATGTGGGCATGATATTTTGTGTCGGGTTTCGCAGTGAAATCCGTGATCTCCTGGTATAACAATTGGTAAACCTTGTCAGAAATTCCCACTGTGTTTAATGACGCGTGTCTGTGTACATACACCTTGCTGTCAAGGCCATTCGGGTGCCCGCGTGTTTTTCAGGATCTGGGTTATGCTGTTCCTGGTAATAAATAGTATTGAGGGTGTCGTTTGATTGGCTTTCAATACGCAAAGAGTTAGTGATCAAGAAGATTGTTATCAGCTGAGAAACTCCTCTCTCTCTCTCTTCTTTTTTCATGAAGGCCTTGGTGTAAAGAACCCTCTGGCTTATCCAATTACGCTTTTTAAAAAAATCCAAAAAAATATGAATTCTCTCTCTCTCTCTCTCTCTCTCTCTCTCTCTCTCTCTCTCTCTCTCTCTCCCTCTCGCTCTTATTGTCAATGGTTTGGATTGTTGCAACTAGAGCATGCTGGATTAGTCCCGCAAGCTGATCAGACATTACTTGAAATACATAGATATAGAAACCAATGTCGGACCACTGAAGTTAGGGGAAATCTACGTGAAACAGGATTGAATATTGTATGGATGTAAAGGGATATTGGGGATTTAAACTCAGCTGTCTCCATCGCTGCTGTTGTCGGTAGGAGCTCCACGCAATGCCACCACCAGGGTTCTCCATCTCTCTTTGTCTCTGCTGAGTTCTACGATCTCCTGTAGCCCTCCTCCCAGACCACTGACCTCAGTGATGTTGGCAATGTAGGATGTTGGTGGTCTGCCTCTTTTCCTTTCTGCCCCCAACCTTACCTTGGAGAACTGCTGTCACTGGATTTTGTCAGTGTGTTTCGGTTAGCATGACCAGCGTACCTCCGACTGCTCTTATCAGTTCCAGCCAACATTTGCCTTGGCGCAAGAGCTCATCAAGAATGAAATGTTGTTCTTCTGTCTGGCCGTTTGACTCTTAGACGTCGGCAGTAGAACCAGTTTGAGGCAAAGACATACAGACCCAGGGACAAAAAATAAACCCCGACTTTCCTCGTGACAGCAGCAAACAGAGCGAGACGTCATTTTGATCACACTTGTATCACTCTGGCTTCACAGATGAGGAACATCGTTTAGAAATGCTTCACTGCCCGTGGTGACCAGGAAGAGACGGGAGACATGTCATGGTGTGTTGTTCAAAGGACTGCCGGTTTATTCTTAGCACCCAAAGGCCCACGTCTATCTCCATTGCACGCTTCAGTGCCTGTGACGACCAGGAAGAGTGACATCAAAGTGCGCTGTCTCAAGGAACCAACAGTCTTTTTTAGCACTAAACTGACTGGGGGGTGGGGGGGGGGGGTTCTCTTGTGAATCAACTATTTTGACGGTCCAAAATTGAACAAAAAATATCAACCACAAAACCAGTGATTTTTCAGCAAGATTTCTAGACCAAAAGACTTATTTTCTCCATGAAAAAAATTTTTTGATTAGATATGGGGCAATTTTCACCCTAAAATGAGCCATCTTTGCTATTAGAACAATTATTTTTCTCCCCAAAATAGTCATTTATTCCACCATAACCAGTTAAATAATTTGCTACCTCGAGAACAACCCATTTCTCACAAAATTTCGATTTTTCACCTAACAACAAATACAAAAATCATTATCATACCAAAGTTATGATTGCCTTGAGTCTATAATGAAGTCGTATGAAAAATTACATTCGTTCTTTCATTAGATTTTATTCATTCATTCATTCTTTCTTTCATGTATGTTGCTGTATAATATGTTTAGATCAATATGAGAGGGTTGGTAGTAAAATGCAAGTTTTAACAAACTGAGACATCCACAAAAATTAAAGACATCAAAGGAACTAACGGAACAGAGACAGTGCAAAGCCACTCTTTAATTACAATGATGTTCAAGATGGTGAGGAGGAGGAGGACGAGGACGAAGATGTTGATGATGATAGTGATAATAATAATGATGACAACGGAGCGGAGGAGGAGGATTCATTGAGGAGGGAATAGATGCCTGAGCAGTTAAGTGCTTTGTGTTCTAGTTATCACAGAGAAAAGGAGACAGTGCTGGTATCCTCTGTCCTCTTTAGCAGGAGGGGTCTTGCAAGTCATGAGTGGTTTATTGACACCTTTCGCTTGTCCTTATCATCCTTTGAACGCTCTGGGCTTCAGCAGTTTGCTTTTTTCTTGAAACACATACGCCCTTTATGACTACTTAGTGACTCATATTTTTTACCACATGCGGTTTCCTGTTTCGAAAAAAATTATTCGTGTCAGTGCTACCTCCTTTGGCTCTAAGCGCTTGTTTGGATTTCACTAATCCTGTGACTTGTTTGGCCAAATATTTTTTTAAGTTTCATTGACTATTGGCGCAGCAGATAATGTTCAGAAGGTTTAATCCTCCAGTCACCTTCCTTTCCCACGTTGCAGCTCTTACAACTCTGCTGCGAACTGCTCATGTTTCACTGACGCCAGGGGAGACAATAGGTGAAAACAGGAGAAATAGCAATTATAGTTTGGCATTCCTTGTAGCCCAAGGAAAATGAAGGGTTTCTCATGTCACTTTTTTTTCAAACGCGTATGCATGTTACGGACAGTGTGTGGGGGGGGGGGGGGTTTGAAAAGCGGAGATTCTTGACTTTACCAGCTGATGAGAATGAGAGCAGACGACAAACCATCAGTGTCTTAAAGTAACAGTGTCTCTGTTCTTTCGGCCAACTTGGGTGTAGGAGAATGACAAGAAAGGTCACTGAGTTACCTCCCCTGTAGGGATGTCGGGGACCAGTCAGTGTAAATGACATCTGGAAATTCCGTGTGAGGAGTTTCGTCTTTTCTATCCCTCTCTTTCTTTCTGCCTTCTTCCTTTTCATCCTGCCACTCCTTCTTGTCTATATTCTGCCTGCTTGGTCCATTCTCCGGCCTATTATCCAGAAAGACAAAAAAGGTAATTATTCTCTCCCATGCAGGAGTCAGATGCGCTGGGCCTGACTTGTCAGGCGCTTCAGGGTAGCCCAAAGCGTTTTTACTCTTTGGACAATAGTTGCTGTCTGAGCGTGTGAAGAAGAAGAAGAAAGTCAAGTTAAGTCAAGTCAAAACATCTTAATCATCTCATGAAGGGCAATTACAATACTGACAAAGCACATATGCATATAATGGAAAGGGGCGGGGTTGTAGAAGAGGAGGTGGGGGTCGGACAAGCAACACTCTTGACTTTCAGATGAGCGCAGATGTCAAATCAGCGTGGCTAAAAACAAAGGTCTCTCTTTCCTTTTTGCCAACTTCAGCATAGGTCTATAACAATAACGATCACTGACTGGCTCAGGAACATTTTGTTGTCTGTGCATTTCCCCCGACCATGTTTAATCTGAGAAAGGGACACACACACACACACACACACACACGCTTTGAAAGTAGAGAGATCATTTTCTATTGGGAAAAATCGATCTATATTTACAGCTGAATTATCTGCTATTTTGATGGCTTTATATTATCTTCTAGATTTTCCTAAAGACATATTTCAAACGCTTTTCTGTGTTGATTCTAGGCCAGTCTTACTTGCTCTGAGAAATTTCAGTTCAAAAGTGAGACAAGATCTCATATTTGAAATTAGTCATCTAATTCATTTTCTGATGATACGAGACACTGGTGTTACCTTTTGCTGGATACCCTCGCACTGTGGTATCTACTTTAATGAAAAAGTTGACAGAATAGCAAAGGTGGAGCTGAACATAGGGATGGGTCTTGCAGCATAAGTATTCCTCTATCCATCCACGAGGGCTATAACATGTTACAAAATGCATGTTGGAAACACTTTAAAAAGAAGCTACAAGGTACCAGTTATTCCTGGAGTGATGATGTAACCCATGTATTATCTTTTGATAAGATTAAATGTCGTAATTTACATGAATATAGAAATGTTGTATCTATTATCTAAAGGTTTAAGCTCAATGCTTTTAAAACTAAATTTTCAAAAAAGTAACATGTATCTGTGGCAAAAATCTTACCAATGACCATATTCTTTTACGATGCAGAGATCTGAAAAACGTTTTACCTGCCTTCCCAGTCCGTAGCTTACAGAAAATTCTACAAGACATTCCATTAATTAAACAAATTGTTTTGTCATTAAGTCATACTCCTATTTTTAGACTCCTTTAATATGAGGATAGCTTCTAGTTATATGAATTGCAACGTTAATATTTTAACTGTTCATTTTTTTCTGTTCAGAATTCTTTTTTATGCTTTTTTTCATAATATTTGTTTATTGCGATTAATTATTTATGTGCATACCCCTCTCCCTACTAACACACACACACACACACACACACACTTTCCAGTCTGATATCACTATTTAGTGGAAGGACGTTAAACTGAAGAACTACTACTACACACACGCACACACACACACACACACACACACACACATTGATAGCAGGAGTGGGGAGTGGGTTAGGGGTCAGACACTTAGACAGACAGAATGATAAATAGGCAGAGGAATGAGCATGCCTCGTCAAATAGCAAACCAGTGCAGTATTGTCAAGATACACAGACCTACAGACAGACAGACAGATGGCTTCTTTGTGATCCCCATATTGGCATTGTACTTCACATCTGTGACCAGTTATCAACAGCATGTACAAACTTTAATGTGCAGGGTTGTGTTGTTGGCGTTTTATTTTCAACTTGGTGTCCCCTTTAAGGGTGTGTCCCCTGTCCCTGTCCCCTAACCCTGTTGAAGTGTTTGCCCAGAGGGGGCAGGATGAAAACAGGCTGTGTTGTAGGCGCCTCTCCTTCACCTAGGAGAGAAAGGATCATGTTTCCAACAGATTTCAGGATGATTGGTTTGCCTTTGTACAGCTCTGGCCTGAAAAAGGTCTTCAGTTACACAGAGAGAGAGAGAGAGAGAGAGAGAGAGAGAGAGAGAGAGAGAGAGAGAGAGAACAATGAACAAAATTAATGTTATTCTTCAGGCCTTCATCCCCTAGAACAGGGTCAAACAAAACAAGGCATAAACGAAACATGACATATATGGCAGCTGCCAAAACATATCTATTGTGAACATAGGACCATCCAAAATTAAACAAAATAATCTACTTTAAACAGTAGTGTACATTAAACAGGGTGTTTTTTTTATCTACTTTAAACAGTGGTGTGCAGTTGGGGTTTTTTGGTTTTTTATTGCCCCTTCTCCAAATGTTCAACATAATCCTGCCGTACTTTCAAAGCATTTAAAAGGTAGAAGCTCAGATTGCCAATGGAATAAACTGAACCCTATTAAATTTTCAGCAAACTGTTGGAGAAAGAGAGAGTGAGAGAGAGAGTCAAATTCCCAAATGTTCACTGAAGGAAAAAGTCTGTTATTGGGTTATTGGAACAAGTTGAAAACTTTGCTTTACCTTCACCTTCACCTATCCCTGGTCTGTTAGACCGTTAGGGCACCACTGAAGATTTTGCGACCAGCTTCCTCCATATTTGCGGCTCTCATCTTTCCTGAGTATGTTGGTCCAGTCAAAGCCAGTCCACTCTCTGATGTTGTCTTCCCATCGTTTTCTCTGTCTGCCTCTTCGTCTCCCTCCTTGTACTGTTCCCTGTAGGACAGTCTTGGCCAGTCCAGATGTTTGTGTGAGTGTGGGTACTACTTCAGTTTGCGTTTTCTACTGAAGTCCGGAGCTCTTCAGATAGACCAGTGATGCTTTCACTTCTGGTTTTCACTTCCTCGCTGGTTATGTAACCTCTGTGCAAAATACCAAGAAGTTTGCCAAAGCTTTAAAAGTTTGGGTTGTTTTTTGTTTGTTTGTTTTTGGGGGGAGGGGGTAAAAATCCAGCCTTTTATAGTTTCTAACATTCATTATTGGGTATGCAGCTTTCAACTCAGTTCTCTGCTAATTATTCACTTTAAAAATTCCGTTTGCTTTTTAAGTTTGGGAACTGTTCTATTTGGTTTCAATACCTGTCATGATTTGAGATTGTTTTCTTTTTCGAGTGCCGAAAAGCCCATTTTTCTACATATTCCTTTAACTAATTTGACTTATACAATAAACTAAATAAATCATCAGCTTCGTCAGGACAGGTGGATAGCGTAGGGCAGAGGGGTGGGGTAGGGTGGGGTGAGGTGGGAGGGGGAGTAGTGAGGTGGAGGGGGGGGGTCAGTGACTGAGGAGGGGGGATGAAGGCAGCTGTAGCCGGCATAACGTGCTAGATGGGCCGATAGGGGCCAGAGACACCCCTGGCTAATGTACTGCCACTGGACACCTGTACCTGTATCTCCTCTAGTCCTTCCCTCTGTCCCACTATCGCCGCGTTGGCCGTGTCCTGTGCCAGCAGAGCCCCCAGTCTTCTCTCCCCTTACCATTGTCCCCGCAGAAATCTGAGCACGCTGCTATTGTTCAGGTTCGGTAATTTTTTTTTGTTTTGGGGCTTGTTTCAGTTGACGAGAACCTCTGTCTGTCTGTCTGTCTGTCTGCGTGTATGTATGTATGGTTGTCTGTCTGTCTGTTCTCTCTCTCTCTCTCTCTCTCTTTCTCTTTTTTTTTTTTTTTGGAGTACTGAGTGCATTTTAATGTGACCCCATGGGCGGGGACTGGATGTAAAAAAGCACATGAATACTTATTCATTATCCTGGAAAAAAAGATTTTGTTTCTATTACTTACAATGTGTAGATGTTCTTTTTATGACTTTATTGGCTTTTTCCCCCTCTTTATTATGTGAGTGTATGGGTATTGCACTTATTTTATTACCATGACATTCAATTTGCATGAGCATAATTAAAAAGTGTTTGTGTTGATCGTGTGCTATGTGAGTATTACATATTTAGTATTATCCCTGAAACACCCCCCCACCCCACCCCCACACGCTCAAACAAACACAAACACACTCACACACACACACACACTCACTCACTCACTCACCCACTCATATTCTCTCCCTCAACGACTGTATAGTTTTAAATTTCTTCTTGGTTTGTTTCTTGTTTTTATTGTGTGGATGTATGGGTATTAAATTTATTTCATTATCATGACATATAATTTGAAACGAGTATAATCTAAAATGAGTGTTGATGGGATCGCATACTGTTTTGGGAATTATATATTGGATATTATCTCTGAAATACACACACACACACTCTCTGTCTCTCTGTCTCTGTCTCTCTCTCTCTCACCTTTTATCGTCCCGCTTATAGTCATAGTATATCCTGATGAAGGATTCATATTTTTATATTTTCAATACTTTATTGGACTTGCCTCTGTACTTAAGTTTTAATGAGTGCCCTATTTCAATATCTTATAATTATGTGTAACAAGTATGTGT
>CM054134.1:13274205-13341705 GCA_028751875.1 Rapana venosa
CAGTCCACCAACAGTCCGTGCCAACATACTAGCCAGTCCACCGACAGTCCGTGCCAACATACTAGCCAGTCCACCAACAGTCCGTGCCAACATACTAGCCAGTCCACCAACAGTCCGTGCCAACATACTAGCCAGTCCACCGACAGTCCGTGTCAACATACAAGCCAGTCCACCAACAGTCCGTGTCAACATACTAGCCAGTCCACCAACAGTCCGTGCCAACATACTAGCCAGTCCACCGACAGTCCGTGCCAACATACTAGCCAGTCCACCGACAGTCCGTGCCAACATACTAGCCAGTCCACCGACAGTCCGTGCCAACATACTAGCCAGTCCACCGACAGTCCGTGCCAACATACTAGCCAGTCCACCGACAGTCCGTGCCAACATACTAGCCAGTCCGCCGACAGTCCGTGCCAACATACTAGCCAGTCCGCCAACAGTCCGTGCCAACATACAAAGCCAGTCCGCCAACAGTCCCGTGGCCAACATACTAGCCAGTCCACCGACAGTCCCCTGCCAACATACATTGACCAGTCCGCCGACAGTCCGTGCCAACATACTAGCCAGTCCACCGACAGTCCGTGCCAACATACTAGCCAGTCCGCCGACAGTCCGTGCCAACATACTAGCCAGTCCGCCAACAGTCCGTGCCAACATACTAGCCAGTCCGCCAACAGTCCGTGCCAACATACTAGCCAGTCCACCAACAGTCCGTGCCAACATACAAGCCAGTCCACCGACAGTCCGTGCCAACATACAAGCCAGTCCACCAACAGTCCGTGCCAACATACAAGCCAGTCCACCAACAGTCCGTGCCAACATACTAGCCAGTCCACCAACAGTCCGTGCCAACATACTAGCCAGTCCACCGACAGTCCGTGCCAACATACTAGCCAGTCCACTGACAGTTCGTGCCAAAATACAAGCCAGTCCGCCAACAGTTCGTGCCAACATACTAGCCAGTCCACCAACAGTCCGTGCCAACATACAAGCCAGTCCACCAACAGTCCGTGCCAACATACAAGCCAGTCCACTGACAGTCCGTGCCAACATACTAGCAAGTCCGCCAACAGTCCGTGCCAACATACAAGCCAGTCCACTGACAGTCCGTGCCAACATACTAGCCAGTCCACCAACAGTCCGTGCCAACATACTAGCCAGTCCACCGACAGTCCGTGCCAACATACTAGCCAGTCCACCGAGATTCCGTGCCAACATACTAGCCAGTCCACCGACAGTCCGTGCCAACATACTAGCCAGTCCACCAACAGCCCGTGCCAACATACTAGCCAGTCCGCCGACAGTCCGTGCCAACATACTAGCCAGTCCACCAAC
This sequence comes from Rapana venosa, assembly GCA_028751875.1. NCBI lineage: Eukaryota > Metazoa > Mollusca > Gastropoda > Neogastropoda > Muricidae > Rapana > Rapana venosa. The sequence goes on from CM054134.1 coordinate 13,275,544, forward strand.
AGCCCGTGCCAACATACTAGCCAATCCACCGACAGTCCGTGCCAACATACTAGCCAGTCCACCGAGATTCCGTGCCAACATACTAACCAGTCCACCAACAGTCCGTGCCAACATACTAGCCAGTCCGCCAAGATTCCGTGCCAACATACTAGCCAGCCCACCGACAGTCTGTGCCAACCTACTAGCCAGTCCACCAACAGTCCGTGCCAACATACTAGCCAGTCCACCAACAGTCCGTGCCAACATACTAGCCAGTCCGCCAACAGTCCGTGCCGACATACTAGCCAGTCCACCAACAGTCCGTGCCAACATACTAGCCAGTCCACCGACAGTCCGTGCCAACATACTAGCCAGTCCACCGACAGTCCGTGCCAACATACTAGCCAGTCCGCCAACAGTCCATGACACCGCAGCAAGACAAATTTGCTGTTTTTATTTCTGCATGTGAAGATTAATTTCAGCAACTCAAAGAAAATATCAAAAAACTAAAAAAAACCAATATCGATTATCAAGATTGGTTTTTGAAAATAAAGAAATAATTGTTTTGATTAGACATATTGGTTACAGATGGCTGATATTATATTCCTCCCCACTCCCTCTCAAACTTGTCCACCATGTGCAGGATAGGGAAAAACCTAGACAAAGCACCATGATTTGTGGTTTGTATCCACAAAAGATAGTGTATCCTACAGCTGGTCAAGTACGTTGATAAAAGAGACAAAAATTATATCATGACTGGTCATTAACATAAACAGGACAAAATATCGTGGTTGGTCATTGTTATTGGTAAAAAGATAAAGTATCGTGGTTGGCTGATGAAAGAAAGCAAACGAGACAAAGATTCATGACTGGTCATTTGTTTTGACACAAAGAATCGTAACTTGTCAATTATATTGACACAAAGAATCATGACTTGTCGATTATAATGACACAAAGAATCATGAATGGTCGATGATATTGACACAAAGAATCGTGACTGGTCGATTATACTGACAGAAAGAATCGTGACTGGTCGATGATACTGACAGGAAGAATGCTGACTGGTTGTGTGTGTGGACGAACACAGCCAGGAGGGCTAGCCCTGCACTCTGGCCGTCTCTAAGGAGCCGTGGCGCGGAGACTGGACGTGCTCTGCCTGGCACCTCTTGTGGCCGGATTACCGGGGAAGAAAACGGCTGCAGAACCCCCCAGGCAAGGGACACTGATGCCACGCAGCGCTGATCTGCCTCAAGTGGCAGGCAGTGTCTGGTGATGGTCCGGGCAGCAGAGGATGGGCAAAGCTGGAGGGCCGTTGGGGTTGGCTATGCTCCAGGAGAAACGATAAAAGGGCCGTGCGCGTGTGCGGGTGTGTGCACGCACACATGCGCACACACACACTCACATACATATATGTATACACGCACACACATACACACACAAACACACACGCGCGCACACGTGCGCACACGCACATACATACACACACACACAGCCATGTCATGGTGCCAGAAAGCAGAGTGCTGGATAGGCAGGAAAAAAGACGTGGGGGAAAGACGACTGTGCTACAGATGAAGTTCCATCATCTTTGCCACTCTCCCAGACACAGAGACAGACACTGCATGAAAGCTTCAGGGGGGATGGGGGGGGGGGCTACCCCGCTAACTCCTTGGGTAGTTTAGCCGGAGGTGGCAGGGCGGGAGGGGGTGACAAGACTGTGATGGCGGGAGGGGAGGTGGAGAAAAAACAGAAATGGGTGTGGAAGTGTCATGGTGGATCCATTTTCCATTCAGAGGTCAGAAGCAGCCACGTCTTGAGTATTACACAGTCTAGGATAAAACTCACGAGTTAAAGACCTTGGACAAATGTCATTCAACGTCAAATCTGTGTACAAAAATGTGTATGAATTCCATCCCCACGTTATAGCACAGATTTTTCGGCACCCACCTACCCTCCGTCCCTTCCCAAATCCTTCCTTCCTCTCCCGAAACCATAAAACCAGAGCAAGTACTAAGATATCTATCCCAGATCAGGTTTCACACCTATCATGTTTCATTTGAGAGGGACAGGGACCCTAGCTGTGGTAGCTTACAGCCCCTAAGTTTAGTCCACATACCATCGATCAACTGATGCCTGACTGCCTTGTCACGCCCCTGTGGTATACTAATACAGCATAAATGGATCGTGGCATTTCACGCACTGTCACTGTCAACACAGTCCCTGCCACACCCTACCCTGTCTCTTCCTGTATATGATGTATAGACTATTTACTATGCTGGATGGGGTAGCTCAGTTGTCGGAGCACCCGTTTTCCGCCAGCCAAGTTAAGCAGCGTGGAGCGTGGTTACCACATGGATGGGTGACCATTTGCGCGCCTTGGCTTCAGTACAGTTCCCCCAGTTCACACAGCTGTAAATGGGTACCTGCCTCGTTAGGGTTAGGGAAGGTAAAGCAGCGAGAGAGAGGAGATGGGCGCCGCCCTCGATATGTTGGCCCCTAGAGAAGTGAGGTCTCTGACGCCTCGCTCCCCTACGACCACATGGGTTATGGGATAGCTGTACCTTTACTATACCCCCCATTTCGTGGCCAAGGCAGTGAACTGGACTGTCACATCATACTTTGACTCTTTTCTGGATTAGACTGTACTGCGTGAAGACAAGACTAATCCCTTGCTGAACTCCTGCTGATGAAGAGCAACTGAACCGTAGTTTTGTGCAGTCGTTACTTTCGTTTGGTTTGGTTTGGGTTCAGTTAAATACACTATACCAGATTTTTCTGCTTGAAATTCGGGCTGCTCTCCTAGGGCAGAGGAGCGCCAAGATCACAAGAGCTGCACCACCCTTTTTTAAAAATGACTTGTCCTGTTTGCATTACAAAATGATGTAAAAAGGATACGAATGCTTATTCTATGGTCCTATGGGTGTGGTTTTGTTGCTAGTGGTGGGGGTTTTTGGTTACAAAAGTGGGGTATTTTCATTGTGTAAGCTTAGCTGCATTTCTGTTTCTCAGCTTCTATGTTCATTTATTTGCTCGTCTGTCTTTCTGCTTTGTGATTATTCATCTGTGTTTTTGTTTGTTTGTTTGCTTGCTTGTTTGCTTGCATTTATGTTTCTTTATTGGTGTGCTTCTCGCTTTTCTGTCTGCCTACTTGTTTCATTATCTCTTTGTGTGAATTACAAGGTGTCTGCTTGATATTATAATAATAATAATAATAATAATAATAATAATAATAATAATAAAATAATAATAATAATAATAATAATAATAATAATAATAATAAATGGAACTTACATAGCGCTATATCTTGCAAAGACAAATCAAAGCGCACATATTTGATCTTGGTAACCTGAATACTGATGAAAGCACGCTTTCCTTTCTCTCTGCAAAACGTATCATGCTTTAAGAGTCTGAAACTGAGAACACACAGCACAAGTTTAAAACGTAAAAAGACAAACAAACAAAAACCACCCAATCTTTGTCTTGTCATGAGCGCGTGCTCTTCCCACCTGGGTGACAGCAAGGGGTGGGGGTGGGGAGGGAGAGTGGAGGTTGTAAGGGGAGAGGGAGGGGAAGAGGTGGAGGTGGCTAAAGCGGTGATATCTGACAGAGCCAATAACTCTATGACTCGTGTGGAGTGGTCGGCAGATTATCATCTCATTTTGTTAAAACAAATGTTTATTCAGAACAGAGAAAAAAAATCATCTCGTTTACTGTTTGTCTTGGCAGGGAGAGGGGGGGTGTCTTGAAGTCAAAGTCAAGGTCAAACTTTTATTTTCAGATGATGCATCGAACAAGCAGCGCATTTTCTTTTTATTGAAGATATTGAAGATTCTGTGTTGTGTGTGTGTGTGTGTGGTGTGTGTGTGTGTGTGTGTGTGTGTGTGTGTGTGTGTGGTGTGCGCGCGCGCGCGATGACCTATCTATATATGTATGGATGCATGTATTTATGTTTCTATGTATATATGTATGTACGTGCGCGCATGCGTGCGTACGGACGTATGTATGTATATATATATATGTATTATGCATGTATGTATGTATGTTGTGTGTGTATGCATGTGTGTATGTATGTATGTGTGAATAAATGAATGAATGAATGAATGAATGAATGAATGCATGAATCTATGTATCTATCTCTCTATCTACTCTATGTATCTATCTCTCTATCTATATCTATCTATCTATATTTCTATATATATATATATATGTATCTATGTATCAACAGCATTTCCATGTATCCATGTATATATCTATGTATCTAGATTTCCATGTCTGTATATATATATATATATAATATATATATATATATATATATATATATATATATATATATATAATATACATACATATATATATATATATATATATATAATATATATATATATATATATATATATATATATCTAGATTTCCATGTCTGTATATATCTATGTATCTATTCATCCATATTATTTTCTACGAATCTATGCATGTATAAACACGCGTGCTACCACTTGATCACGTCTACTTATCATCCACGCGGGTGTGCAAGCGTGCGTGCGAGAATGCATACGTGTGTGTTGCATATACACGCTCCAACCCGGTTCTTGCACCTACTCCTGATAATGGAGGTACGGAGCTTATACTTTCTTGTCAGCTTATGACGCACAGCTCTTCAAAACAGGGACTTGAATCTGTCATTGGAAAACCACCCGTCTACTCTGCAGTATAGTCAACTGAACAACGCAGATTATGGCATGACCTCGATACCAGATTGGTATGAAAACAAAAGCAAGGGGCGAGGCGAGAGTTACATTGTTAAAAGAGAGAGAGGGAGAGGAGAGAGGGGGGGAGAGGGGGAGAGAGAGGGGGAGAAAGAGGGAGGGAGGGAGAGGAGAGAGAGGGGGAGAAAGATGGAGGGAGGGAGAGGAGAGAGGGGGAGAGAGGGGAAGGAGGGAGAGAGAGAGAAAGAGAGAGAGAGAGTTTATTCTTATTCTGTTATTTCGAGGATAATGGAATAAGCTCTCATCTGCTTTTTTACATGCAGTCCCCGTGTGTATGCGGTTTTGTCAATTTTTTCATCCGTTCCCACCGGCACAGAATGAACTACTCTTCCAAAAAGCGGAATGGGTTTTAACGTGTGCGCAAGATGTTCTGTGTGCGTTCGCACACGGGACCTCGGTTTATAGTCTCATCCGAAGGACTTTTGGGGAAGTGGAGTCAGCACTGATGTTAACTCAAGAGGAAAAATGCCTCTTGAACGGGAATCGAACTCGGGTCAGCAGATCACGAGCGCATCACGCTAACCACCAGGTTATCCCATCCACAGAGAGAGAGAGAGAGAGAGAGAGAGAGAGAGAGAGAGAGAGAGAGAGAGAGAGAGAGAGAGAGAGAGAGAGAGAGAGAGAGCGAGAGAGAGAGAGAGAGAGAGAGCAGGAATGTATTATTCCTTTAAAAAAAAAAAGTACAGGTCACATCTTTCCTGTCTGTCGTGATCTTCAACTAGAACCAGAATAATAGCGATGTGGGGGTTCTCCCCCTTAGAGGACATAAGAGCAGAGCTTTCAGACCTTGTTATGAATGTGCTCTCCACAGCTCCTTGAAAAGATTCTTCTTTTCTTTTTCAAATGTATTTGAATATGTCTCCTCCCACATTTTCTTCACCGTCCTCCTCCTCCTCTTACTACTACAACAACAACTATTACTACTACAACTACTACTACTACTACTACTACTGCTGCTGCTGCTGCTGCTGCTGCTGCTGCTGCTGCTGCTGCTGCTGCTGCTTCTTCAAATTCTTCAAATTCTTCTTCCAATTCTTTAGATTTTTCTTCTTCTTCTTCTTCTTCTTCTTCATCTTCTTCTTCTTCTTCTTCTTCTTCATCTTCTTCTTCTTTTTCTTCTTCTTTAAATTCCTCTTTCTCATTATTATTATTATTATTATTATTATTATTATTCTGATTAGGGTGGGGACTGGGTGTAAAGAAAGCACATGAGTGCTTATTCATAATCCTCGAAATAAAGGAATTTTAATTTGATTTGATTTGATTTGATTTGATTTGATTTGATTCTCTCTCTCTCTCTCTCTCTCTCTCTCTCTCTCTCTCTCTCTCTCTCTCTCTCTCTCTCTCTCTCTCTCTCTCTCTCTCTCTCAGGGAGGCACACACAGACTGATTATTTCCACGGCAAGTGCAAAGAGTACTAGAGCCACATAGTTTTGACCAAAAAGAAAAAAAAGAGATTTTTTTTTCTAAACCCTCTTTACGAAAGAATGCCAATTGTTGAAAACCTATTCCCCCCTACCCAACCCACAAGCCGAGCAGTGAGACACCCGGGGTGCGTTGCAAAAGAAAAATACAGAAAGTAGCAATACTGAGAGCCACGCCCGTAGCCCTACCCCAACCCCCCCTCCACCATCTCCCCCCCCCCCCCACCCCAATGGAGTGTATACTATTTCCATCTCCATCCCCGCCTTAAAAACCCCATTTACAGTCGTCCTCTTCCACTCACCCCCTACCCCCTTCTCCCTTGCCAGTAAAACGTAAAAAGAGGATCCAAATGAACAGCTAAAAATAAAAAGCAGGGGGATGAGGGTGGGGGTGTATGGGGGGGGGGGGTGCATTGGCATGTCACGATTTCACTAATATATATGGTAAAGAAAGGGAGCAGGGGTGAGATACCCTTACCGTGTGGGGAAAAGCCACAGAAGTGCTTCTTTAAAAAAAAAATATATATATATATATAAAGAAGACGAAAGAAAGGAAGAAAAAAGAAAGAAAAAAAGAAAAAAGTTCAACAATTACTAAGTTTAAAAGACCGGAGAAAGGAGGGGGGGATGGGATGGGAAGAGGAAGAGAGGAGGAGGGGAAGAGGGGGATGTTAAAAAAAGGAGAAGGTAGAGAAGGGAGAGGTTGTGCGGTATTGTACGTGGAGAGAGAGAGAGAGAGAGAGAGAGAGAGAGGAGAGAGAGAAGAGAGAGAGAGAGAGAGAGAGAGAGAGAGAGAGAGAGAGAGAGAGAGAGAGAGAGGTTACAGTCGACTGTCTGGCTAGACTACCAATTCAGGCATGACATGAAATTTGAGATTGTCCTCCACTTCACCTCTCTGACTTTTGGACTTCCCTGGGTGGTGTGTAGGTTAAAAGAAGAAGGTATGGCTGTTGGAGGCCTGACTATTTGTTCCTCCTCCTCCTCCTCTGCCCTCGGGATTGCGTATCATATGGCTTTCTGCGGGAGCCAAAGCACAGAGAGAGAGAGGCAGACAGATAGACAGACAGACAGACAAGACAAGACAAGACAAGACAAGACACACAGACAGACAGAGAAAGAGACAGAAAGAGAGACAGATACAGCGAGACAAACAAAAAAACAGAGCTAGAGAGACAGACAAACGAACAGACAGACAGACAAGACAAAACAAGACACACAGAGAGACAGAGAAAGAGACAGAGATATAGAGACAAAAAAGAGAAATAGAGACAGACAGACGGACAGACAGGCAGACCTATAATAGTAGTGTCAAATATTGATGGTCATCACTTCAATCCAGTCCCTCTCTTCCTGTTGTTTACAAAGCCCTGCCAATCCAAAAGGCCATATTGGGGGTTTCACTTTATAAATCTGAGCTTTGCCGATCCAAACTGCAAAGAGAGCAAACTCAGGGACAAAAGCAAGGGAAAAAAGTGGACATAATGAACAGATAGATAAACAAATAGTGAGACAAACAGATAGATAGATAGATAGATAGATAGATAGATAGATAGATAGATAGATAGATAGATAGATAGATAGATAGATAGATAGATAGATAGATAGATAGATGTGTGTGTGTTTGTAGAGAGAGAGAGAAAGAGAGAGAGACAGACAGAGACAGAGAACTATGAACTCTGAACTCTAAAATGATTTAATGGACTTCGGCCTTTGGCCACATTACGATTAAAAGGGCAAAAAAGAAAAAAATTAAGAGAATAATAATATCTTCTCTTAATCTCTGATAAGAGGTTGGCATATACACCTTGGCATGTACCCAAAACTGTACTCTTGAATATTCATGTTCCAAAATCATGAATAAAGTATTGACTGAGATCAAAAATTCAAACAAACCACAGCTCAAAACTACAGAACAAAACACAGCTCAAAACTACAGAACAAAACACAGCTCAAAACTACACAACAAAACGCAGCTCAAAACTACAGAACAAAACACAGCTCAAAACTACAGAACAAAACTACACAACAAAACACAGCTCAAAACTACAGAACAAAACACAGTTCAAAACTACAGAACAAAACACAGCTCAAAACTACAGAACAAAACACAGCTTAAAACTACAGAACACAGCTCAAAACTACAGAACACAGCTCAAAACTACAGAACAAAACACAGCTCAAAGGTACAGAACAAAACACCCGCTCAAAACTACACAACAAAACACAGCTCAAAACTACAGAACAAAACACAGCTCAAAGGTACAGAAAACTACAGAACGAAACACAGCTCAAAAACTACAGAACTACAGAACAAAACACAGCTCAAAACTACAGCTCAAAACTACAGCTCAAAACTACAGAACAAAACACAGCTCAAAACTACACAACAAAACACAGCTCAAAACTACACAACAAAACACAGCTCAAAACTACAGCTCAAAACTACAGAACAAAACACAGCTCAAAACTACAGCTCAAAACTACAGAACAAAACACAGCTCAAAACTACACAACAAAACACAGCTCAAACCTACAGCTCAAAACTACAGCTCAAAACTACAGCTCAAAACTACAGAACAAAACACAACTGGGACCCAAGCTGATAATGGAGTTGTACCTGACAATGTCAACACATGAGCATACAAAATACAAACATCAAGCGCAATAGAATCTCCTAGCTGAAATCCTTCACGAATTATTGCATTTTCAAAGCAGTTACCATACGAGAAAACTGTGCCTACTGAATATAGTTATGTCCGTTTTATGTTAATGCCACGTGAACACAGAGAGAGAGAGAGAGAGAGAGGAGAGAAGAGAGAGAGAGAGAGAGAGAGAGAGAGAGAGAGAGAGAGAGAGAGAGAGAGTATTGAAAAAGAATCTACATAATTATGTGAGAGGATTTCATAATTTTCAGGATGTTTTGTTTGAGGTTTTCGTTTGTGTGTGTTTTTTGTTCTTTATTGTTGATAAGAACCAACTGTGGGTTACCAACGATATCCTGGACCTGTGCGATCAACGTAGGGAGCTAAAGCCAGAGAAGAACAAAAACCCAGAAACGGCCGAAGAGTATAGAACAGTCAACAGGTCAATCTAGAAGAAGATGACCGAGGCCATGGGGAACTGGATGTCAGAACAATGCTCCAAGGTTGAGAAGGCAATGGCGAAAGGAGACAGCAAAGAGGCGTACCAGACCATCAAGTTACTAACCAAGTCCCAGCAGCCAAAGACCTCCGTTATTGAAGACAAAGAGGGGTCAGTCCTTACAGAGAGCGCCACTATCATGAAGAGATGGACAGAATATTGCAGCGACCTGTACAACTACAAGCTGAAGGCTGATCCGAACAAACTTCACGAGCAAGATCCCAGACCATCAGATCCCGAAAGCACACAGGTGCTGGAGGAAGAGGTAGAAGAAGCAGTAAGATCCTTGAAAGGAGGCAAGTCACCAGGGATTGACAACATCCCGGCTGAGCTCATCAAGAACGGAGGCCCAGAGATGATCAAGGCATTAACAATCATCTGCCAACGCATCTGGACCCGCAAAGAGTGGCCTGAACAGTGGACCCAATCCATCATAGTTCCACTTCCAAAGAAGGGAGACCTGAAGAAGTGCCAAAATTACAGAACAATCAGTCTGATAAGCCATTCAAGCAAAGTTATGCTACGCATTGCCTTGAACAGACTGAAACCACAAGCAGAAGAAATCCTATCAGAAGAACAGGCAGGATTCAGACCAGGCGAAGCACTGTCGAGCAGATCTTCAACATCAGAATGCTCATAGAGAAGCATCTCCAACATCAACTACAGCTCTACAACAACTTCATTGACTTCAAGAAGGCCTTCGACCGAGTGTGGCAAGAAGCTCTGTGGCAAGTCATGAGAGACTATAACTTTGACGAGGACCTGATTCAAGTCATCCAGGCGCTGTAATGACAGCTCCCACAGTGCAGTCCTCATGGGTGGAGAAATCGGGAGTTCTTCCGGACTTCAGTTGAGTTCGACAAGGCTGCCCGCTATCCCCCGTTCTTTTCAACGTGTTCCTGAGAACATCATGCAGGAGGCCCTCCTTGACTTCAAGACCACAATCACAATAGGAGGAAGGCCAGTCTGCAATCTTCGATTCGCAGACGATATTGATCTCATGGGCCGCTGTGAAGAAAACTCCAGGATCTCACCACCAGACTGGAAACATCAGCCAATGCCCACGGTATGGAGATCAGCACGGAAAAGAGCAAGATCCTAGTGAACAGTACTACACCAACCACTCCCACCAGCATCAAGATGAGTGGCGAGACACTAGAGAGGTAGAAACTTTCAAGTACCTTGGAGCAGTCATCACCAAAGAAGGTATGAGCACACAAGAGTGAAGATCAGACTTGCTGTGGCACTCTCCTCCATGACTAAGCTGGCGAAAGTGTGGAGAAACCATAACATCAGAACCCACACTAAGGTCAGACTCTACAAGGCACTCGTCACATCCATTGCCTTGTACAGCTGTGAAGCATGGACACTTACTGCCGATCTAGAACGTCGAATTCAAGCCTTTGAGATGAAGTGCCTCAGGCGGATCCTGAACATCACCTCAGAGACCGTAAAACCAATGACTACGTCTGGCAGCAGATCGAGGCACTGGCTGGCAAACAAGAACCATTGCTAGATACAGTCAAACGGAGGAAACTGAAATGGTTTGGCCACACAACAAGGTATAACAGCCTGTCAAAGACAATCCTACAGGGAATGGTGGAAGGAGCAAGGAGGCAGGGACGACCACGCAAAAGCTGGATATCCAACATCAAGGAGTGGACCGGCCTCACTGTACCAAACCTCCTGAAAGCAGCCCAGGACAGAACCATTTGGCGGTCCACTTGCAGCGTCCGTGCGGGTACCCCAACGGTCGTCCCGACCAAGGGATGAGTGAGTGAGTGAGATTGTTGATTTCTTTTTCGTGTTGGTTGAATTGGCTCTGATTGTGTTGTTGTTGATTTAGTTGTTGTTTCTTTTCTTCGTTCTTTTTCTCTCCATATTTTTTTGCTTGTTTTTCTTTCTTTTTCTTCGCTTTTTTTTTTGGGGGGGTTGTTGTTGGTGGTGGTGGTGGTGGTGGTGGATGTTTGTTATTTTTTAGGCAGATTTTTTTTTTTTGGGGGGGGTTGGGGGTGGAGAGGACTGCCTATTTTGTTTCTTTGCTATTTTTGTGTTTTGTTATTGCTTTTGTTATTATTCTTTGGTTTTATGTTTTTCGTTGGAGGGGGGGTGATGGTGATAATGGACCTACAGACTGAAGGACTAGCACTATAAATAAATAAAAAATTAATGAAAAAGGAGAGCAGACATATGAAACACTCAATCCTGATTTCTCCCTCCTCCTCACCTCTCCCACCCTACCCTACCCCACCCTACCCCCAGTGACAAAACGCTAGTCAGCAGCAGAGCCTACAGTCTTTGGATCTGAAAGGCAGTGGAAGTCATGCGGAACGGCAGCGGTCATAAAGGCCCATCAGATAAACCATGCAAGTCTGGGGATGGGGGGGGGGATGGGGATGGGGGTGGGGGGTAATAATGAGGATCCGGCTTTGATTTGTTCTCTTCTCGCGTGTCAATCTGACCTTGGTGCAATACACCATACAGACGAGAAGAGAGAGAGAGAGAGAGAGAGAGAGAGAGAAGGAGAGAGAGAGAAGAGAGAGAGAGAGAGAGAGAGCTCAACTCGAATGTTTTATTGAGGGTTTCTGAATAAGACGGCGGCTTCTTTACACCAGGCTTTCATGACAATGACAATGCTTTTTTTACATCAAGTACCTGCCCTCAGGGATATATATGATAATAACTTTTTTTTTAACCCAATACCAATACACTCACACAGTAAACGCAAAAAATACACACACAAACCACAAAAACCACAGAGAGAAGAGAGAGAGAGAGAGAGAGAAGAGAAGAGAGAGAGAAGAGAGAGAGAGAGAGAAAAGAGAGAAGAGAGGGAATGACAATGACAAATTCTTTTATTTCGAGGATAATGAATAAGCACTCATGTGTTTTTTTTACATCCAGTCCCCTCCCGTAGGGATACATCTCAATAATAATCCAATACTCATACTCTCACACAGTAGAAACAAAGAGAAATAACCCTTTCAAAAAAACAAAAGAAACAAACAACAACAAATAAGACCAAACAAATAAAAGAAAAAACCCAAAACAATCCCCCCTCCCAAAATAAAAGAAAAAAAATACCCCAACAAAAAGACCCCCCCCAAAAAAAAAAATATATATATATATATCTCAAGGGGAAAAAACAAAAAACAAAACAAAACAAAAAAAGAAGAAAAAGAGAAAAACAAACAAACAAACAACAACAACAACAAATCAAGGAGAGAAAAAAACAACCAAACCTATAAAGTCATAAAAATAAACATCTATACATTGTAAAATGGTACACATACTTGTTAGACGAAACAATAAGACATTGAAATAGGGCATTCATTAAAATTCAATTACGGCCGACAAGCCCAATAAAATATTGAAAGTATAAATTGTGAATATTTTCTTCATCAGGATACACAACTATAAGCAAAACAATAAAAGGGGAGAGAGAGAGCGAGAGAGAGAGAGAGGTGTATTTAAGAGATAATATTAAATATATAATTCTCAAAACAGTACACCATCACCATCAACACCCATTTTGATTATACCCTTTCAAATTATATGTCATGGTAATGAAATAAACTAAATACCCATACACTCACACACTAAAAACAAGACAGAAAAGAAAAGAAAAAATTAAAACCTATACAGTCATTGAGAGAAGGAATGTGTGTGTGTGTGTGTGTGTGTGTGTGTGTTTCAGGGATAATACTAAATATATAATTCTCAAGACAGCACACGATCACCATCAACACTTTTTTTTTTATTATACTCACAATTTGAACGTCATTCTGATAAAGTAAGCCCAATACCCATACACTCGCACAATAAAGAGGGAAAAACCCATTAAGAGAGAGACAGACAGAGACAGAGAGACAGAGAGGCAACAACAAATAATAAAATAAAGCAAAACAAAACAAACCACAGAAACAACCAAAAAAGTAGCAAAGAGACCAAGAGCAAAATAAAAGCACCAACAACAACAAGGGGAGAGGGACCAAATACACCTCCCCCCGCCTTCCCCCCCCAAAAAAAAACACCCTCCATAATATAAAGGAGAACAAACCATGTGGACAGTATCATTTTGGCTAACGGAAAGAAACGTCAACAATATCATAATACTTTTTTCTGGAAAAGCAACAGCAATAGTAAACTACACAAAAACAAATATAAACAGGATGTAGTATTGTCTCCCTATACAAAAGTTACCTCTCTCCCAGTCTTTGTTCTCCTTCCCCACCTCCTTCACCCCCTCCCCCTTATATAATTCTTTTGTGAGAAAACGACCTTGCACTTGTTAATTAACAAGGCTCATATTTTTCTAAGAAGAAATGTAATCTTCACGTTTCCCCCCCTACACAGACAACTTGCGCACACGTTAAAACCCGTTCCGCTTTTCGGAAGAGTAGGCCATTGTGTGCCGGTGGGAACGGATGACAAAATTTACAAACCTGCATATACACGGGAACTAGATGTAAAAAAAAGCACACAAGTGCTTATTCAATTATCCTTGATATAAAAAAATAAAATTAAAAATAATTTCTTGAAAATTTAAATGATAAAAGATTATAAAATGCAAGAGATGTGTTTAGAATTTCCTTTCAACTCATAAGAATGAACAATGAACAAATCTTATGTATATAGAGGGTTATACAATAAGCATAACGATAGGTTTTTTTAACACCCAGCCCGGGAAGGATGGGGGGGGGGGGGTGAGAAGAGAAAAGCCAAAAGTTTATGAGCAGCAGAACATGTATCTTTTTTTTAAAAATAAGTTGAAAGAAAAGTTGAGAGGAGACAGAAAGAGAGGCAGAGGGAGAAAGGGGGGATATGTTTGTGCGAGGTGTTTGTTTTTCATTAGATATACTGGTCTGCTCCTTATTTTATACAGAATGAGGCAATGACCTGGTGGGCCTCAGAAAACTGGTTGTAATGAACAGGCAGAGGGGGTGTGGGGGGGGGGGTATGTTTGGGTTTTTTTGTTTGTTTGTTTCTTGTGATTTTGTCATGTATGAAGATGTCTTTGATAAATAAACAGCCTTGATGTTTATTGATATCAGCGGTATACGTGATTTTACATTTTGTTTTATGAACTTTCATGATTTTTTTTTACCAATAAAAGACAGTTTGACTTGAAACACATTAGACATGTTCTGCATACATTGACCTACGTATTTGCGTGCATATGTGTGTGCGTGCATCTGTGCGAATCAGAATCGGAATCAGAATTAGAAATTATTTACTGCCGTAAAAGTCACTTGGACTTATTGTCAAATATTGTCAATAATGTGCGTGTATGTGCGCATGTGTGTGAGTGTGTATGTATGCGTGTGTACGCATGTAGACGTGTATAAAGTGTGTGTGTGTGTGTGTGTGTGTGTGTGTGTGTGTGGTGTGTGTGTGTGTGTGTGTGTGTGTGTGTGTGTGTGTGTGTGTGTGTGTAATGTGCACACTCGTGCTCTTGCACAAATGCACTCGAATGCTGGAAAGAGAGTGCCTGTGCGTGCGTCCGTGCGTGCGTGCGTGCGTGCGTGTGTGTGTGTGCTCGAGCGTGTACGTGCGCTGCCTCAGGGAAGTCTACAATTTGATCAATTCTCTTTTCCCAGTGCGCATACATTTGTATTCATTCCCACATGCTCTTGCAGCCATGCCCATAGTGGTCTTTTTTCTGACAGCAGTCCTATGGGCTTGCAGCTAAACTCCGATCTAACCATGCTGTCCATAGCACAGCGCAGCGCAGCACTGCACAGCACTGCACTGCACTGCACTGCACAGCACTGCACGGCCAATGCAAGTGCCAATGCCCTCTGATCAATAATCACCATCGATGTGGCACAGGTCTGCTTGTCCATGGGTGCTAGAGCTCTTTGTCTCTGTCTGTCTGTCTGTCTGTCTGTGAGTGCGTCAGTCTTCTGTCTGTCTCTGTCTGTCTGTCTCCCTCTCTCTCTCTCTCTCCTCACACACACATAGATAGATAGATAGATAGATAGATAGATAAATAGAGAGATAGAGAGATAGATAGATAGATAGATAGATAGATAGATAGATAGATAGATAGATAGATAGATGCGTACATTCATACACGCATGCCTGCATACATACATACATATATAGGCTACATACATACATACATACTCTTACTGCTTGTTTGTCTTATCAATGTCTTCCTCTCTACTCTCCTCACTGTCTTTCTTCTTACCATCCAACCTCTATTACTATCACTTCCCCGTTTCGTGCTCCTAAAAATAAACGATGTGTGGCACCTATTGAAAAGACAAAGGGAGGGAGAGAGGGATTGAGGGATGGGCGTTTGAACAGATATCAACTCTCTGAATACGTTCAAGACGCCATTTTCTTCATTATCTCGGTATCAGCTGACTTATTGCTCTTCTCTCTGATAAACAAAAAATTTTAAACCCAGCCTACAACACCCACATTTCTTTGTTATTGTTGGGAAAATAATCCTGGTGTTTTTGTCGCCTGTCCTTTGGTATCAATATATAGCCCCCCTACCCAACGCTCCGGCTTCCTCTTGTTACTCTCTCTCTCTCTCTCTCTCTCTTGTTTGTGTGAACTCGGGTTTGGATTTGTTTGGCTCAATCAAGGAGTCGGAAATTGTAGAGAGTTTATTAACGCTTTCAGGCAAAGATTGATTGACTGCCGATGGCAGCAATGGAGTAATCATATACAAAACAGTGAAACATTTCAAATGTACAGACAATTTATAAGTTCGCATGATGTCAAACCTTATCTAAAACTTGATATGGATATACATTTGAAAAGAATAATGTCTAAGTTTAGACTTGTGTATCAGATATAAATGTTCATAAATTCAGATACAGAGAACATGATATTGACGACCTCAGGCTGTTATGCCCATTATGTAAGCAAGCTCCGGAGGATGAAGTACACTTTGTCTTGTGCTGTCCGGTATTTGAGGATGTTAGGCAGAACTACATCCCTGTTAAATATAGTAGACAGCCTAATTTATTTAGACTCTGTTTACTCCTGGCATCAAGTCATCCTGAGGTTGTGCGCAGCCTCACTTTATATTTGTGTAAAGCCTTCAGAATAAGAGAGATAATGTTATCCTAAGTGATATTTTTGTAGCTGACTTTGTGTTATACAGTAACATGTTGGTCTGTGTGTGTGTGTGTGTGTGTGTGTCGTGCGTGTGTGTGTGTGTGTGTGTGTGTGCGTATGTGTTTAAACCAAAATACTAAGCAGTTCGGCAACCCCCTTCATGTATGGGCCAATGGCCTTTTTGTGAATAAACAGTTCGAGTTCGAGTTCGAGTTCTCTCTCTCTCTCTCTGTTGTTCTGTCAGTAATACCATATTTGGTAACGTAACATTAAGATTTGTCATTTCTTCGAAGAAGTAACGTGATCATTTTGGGACCTTTTCTCTGCAGGTAATGAAAAAGACATGATGCGATAGTATGTTCAGAAAGGTCACCAAACCATAACCCCCAGCAAAAGGAGGAATTTGGGACACAAGCTCGACTGCACACACGCGCGCGTGCGTGCGCGCGCCCACGTACGCACACACACACACACAAACACACAAACACACACGAGGCAATAGCTAAGAGATTATTCATAGCCACGGCACATTTCTCTGCGTGAAATTCAGGCTGCTCTCCCCAGGGAGAGCGCGTCGCCCCAAGAGCAGCGCCACTCATTATTTTTTTTCCTTTCTGCAACTGTAATTGTTTTCATATAAGAGTGGCTTTTTTCAACAGAATTTTGCCAGGGACAACTCTCTTGCTACCGTGGGTTCTTTTACGTGCGCTAAATAATTTGTATGTAATACACGGTACTTCGGGTTATCGTCTCATCCGAAAGACTAGTACCCAGACCACCACTTAGGATCTATTGGATGGGGGAACAGTTTTCGGCCCAAAGGGAGATCAAACCACAGCACACTTCGGACCCGGACTTTTCGCTTTCTAGGCAGGCGTGTTTGTTACCTCTAGACCACCGATTCCACCTGCAGAATGTGAATTCCATGTTGGCATTGATCCATGCAATATACGCCCCACTTTCAGTGCAGCCATTTTTCAAAAGGAAAGTGACCGTTGTCCCTCTGCTCTGCCTGTCATTACCGCGTTGGAATGCGGTTAGTCCATGGTCTTCTGTGTTTGTAACTCAGTTCCCCTTTTTGTCAATTTCTTATATTTCGAGGATGATGGAATAAGAACTCATGTGCTTTTTTTTACATCAGTCCCCGTGTGTATGCAGTTTTGTAAAATTGTCATCCGTTCCCACTGGAACACAACGGCCTACTCTTCCGAAAAGTGGAACGGGTTTTAACGTGTGCGCAAAATGTTCTGCGTGCGTTTGCACACGGGACCTCGGTTTATAGTGTCATCCCCTACAGGAGGTCTGGCCTCAGAAGACACATTCCCACTTCAGAGCGGTTCATCGTTTTTTCTGCACAGGATGCATGCTGGGTATGCTGGTATTTCCATAACCCACCGAACACTGACAAAAATCACAGGATTTTTAACGTGCGTGTTTGACCTTAAGCATGTATATAATTATAGTCATGTATTTGAAGCGAATTAAGGCACTGATGAGTCTGCACTTTAAGTTCATCTGGAAGATCGTAAATAATTTTTTTAAATCCCGCTCTTAATTCGCCAGACGCCGCTGCCGAGAATCGAACCCACAACTTCATGAACCACGGATCGAACTCAAACGGTTTTAACCACTCTGCTACAATGTCCACCTGAACTTTTTTTGATGACGGGATAGTATTCCTCATGCTGATGCCACATACAGCTATGGTATTTCACGGCAGAAAACAATCAATTGTCATTGGCACGCTGAAGTTGTAGGTAAGGTAAAAGGAAAGGCGTTCCCAATGCCTTTGAGGCCGTTGGGGATCGAGATTTTAGAGACCTCAATTTCTCTAGGGGCCAGGATTTTAATTAATGGTGACACCCATTTTCTCTCCCTCGCTGCTTTCCCTTCCCTTTCCCCAAAGACGCAAGTACCCATTTACAGCTGGGTGAAATGGAGGACTGTTAAAGAAGCCAAGGCACGCAGATGGTCACCCATTCCAAGAGGTAACTTCACTCAACCCAGCTTAACCTTAGCTGGGGGAGGGCGAGTGCTCTGACTACTGAGCTATCCCGTCCCCAAGTTGTAGATGTAATTAAACTGAGTAATATATAGCATTCCTGACATGAAAAGCATACTGTGGTCATAGGAACAACATGGCCATTGCATGAAAAGACATCATAAATTAGAGAATATGACCATTGGTGTAAAAAAAAATCATCGATTAAACAACATGGCCATTTTAAGCAGAAAGAAATCATAGCTTAAACAACGTGGCCCTGATGCGAAAAGAAACCAGAGATTAGACAACATGGCCATTGAAACCAAAGAGAAAAGGTAGATGAAACAACATGGCCATTGAAGGAACACAAAAAGTAGAGATTTAAAAAAAAAACAGCTCAGTGATTGCAACACAGAGGAAGAATCGATTGAAGGATATGACCATCACAACAATGAAAAGGTATGAACTGAACAACACGGCAATCCCATTAGGTGGAACTTTGGTTTGGGGGATATTTTACACATCAATGGACAATAGTTTATTCAGGGTAGGGAGAATAAAGGCCACACATCTTTTTTCTTTCTTTCTTTCTTTTGTAGAATCAGTAACATTCAACACCAAGAAAATGCCTCCATGACCAATTTCAGACAAAACTGGGAGAGTAATTCGAAGACCCTTACCTCTGTACAAACAGTTCTTTTTCAATACATTCTGGGTTTACTCTAGTAAAACTGTTGGTGCTTTGCTTCAACAACATTTAAACAAATACAACAAAATAATTATTGTCAAACTTTATCCCAAAGATCTAGAAGTACTGTTTTATGTAAAACGCTTTCGTTGCTAAAGGATCATCTAAATGCACGATTTAAGCACTGAGCTTTGTCAGATGTAACCATGTCAGCCATCTTTTTCCTGTCCATTTTCTTAAGTAAGTTATTATTCAATGAAAGGTATCATTACACGCCTACAGCTTGTCTTTTGTACGTGCTATGTGTTGATTTAACGCCTACTTCAGGGGCTGGGCGGGTGTGTGCGGATCTCTCATACTTTCAATCAGTCTCTCTTGAAGCAAAGCAGTAAAATAGCCTGATCGACAAACCATGAAAACATGGCGGTGTCACTGCAAGGCTGATTGGTGTGACACGTGTACAAACAAACAATATTCCAAAGAAGCGTGCCCACTGGTCTGAAGGGGTTTTTTCTGTGTACCCCTCCAATGATGAATCCCAAGTGTGTTATTTTTCACTGTTAAGAGTTACTCAGACTGTAGCGGTACAAAAACGTGAAGAAAGGGCGTGTCCCCACTCTCCTGATTGCTTTCTTTTCTTTTGCAGGATGAGGTATGCTGAAGAAACCCAGGCCTCTCCCTTGCTTTACATTTCTGTCCAGACATTTTTTTAATCAGTTTTAAAGATTGAAAACCCTACAGAAGGCTCTCATATATATATATATATATATATAATATATATATATATATATATTATATACACATGTCTGTATATCAATGATGAATGTAAAGCTTATCACTGGTGTGGTGGGCGATGCTATTCAGTTGAACTGTGTTAAAGATAATAAAAGAGTAAGGCTGCTTTGATCAGCTTTTCAATATGTAATTAAGCTTACTTTATTATTATTATGATTATTATTCATTTACTCGTTTGTTGTTTTTATTTTCTCTGTTGATGTCTGTATAGGGCGTGTGGACTGTGTTGACTTTGCAGGTGATTTCACAGGCCTGAAAAGCAGACTAAAAAAGTGAAAGAGTGTTGAGGTCAAATCTTTGTCACCCAATGGATGGGATTTGGCATTGTGAGATTAAACATAACAATTGTAACATGCGCATCTGATGGTGTGATCTTAAGTTAGGTTTATTTAATGCGTTTATTATTCCTTAAATCACTTTTTTCCAGTCGATGAAATGGATTCCCATGGGCGAGCACACACACACACACACAATTGCTGCTTGTGGATTTACATACACACACACCGCTTACGGGTTTACACACACACACACACACACACACACAACACGGCTTGTAGCACTACTGTATGTGAGCTTGCTGATCTGTAGCCATGTTGACTGTATCCATTACCATCACTATCAGGCATAACGCCCCCAAAACCGATTAATGGCGTTTACTCGAACCAGCTTTCTCTTTCTCTGGGGGAATGCTCCTGGGACCTTTTTTTCTCCGCGCATTATTTATTTGCAGGTCTTCCTGAGCGTCCACGGGAGTGAGGAAGCAGTGATTCGTGACGCAATTACATCAGCCAACCATTCAGTTGTTCACAAACACGCTGACAATGTTTGGGCTTCCCAATCACGCCACTCTCTACAGTGTAGAAGCTAATTATAAAGTATAAGGCTACCTAATCAGAAACAGACAGAGACAGAGACAGACAGGCCAAAAAAAACAACTGAGAGAGACAGAGACAGGGAGACGGAGAGACAGAGAGACACAGAGAAAGAGACAAAGAGAGAGAGTGAGAGAAAGAGAGAGAGAGAGAGAGAGAGAGTGTGTGTGTGTGTGCGTGTGTGTGTGTGTGTGTGTGTGCGTGTGTGTGTGTGTGTGTGTGTGTGTGTGTGTGTGTGTGTGTGTGTGTGTGTGTGTGAATAAAAGTCAAGTCAAAATGATATTTTATTAAAAGTAAAATAATAAGCTTGCACAAAAAATGAAAAATACATATAAAAAAAAGCAAACAAACACCCGTGTTTATGTGTGCGCGTGCTAGTGTGTTTATGCGTACGTATCTGTCCACGCACGTGCGCGTGCGACTGGGTATGTAAAAACTGGCGAGGAAAAAAGCCAACATTTACGAATTCTGATTTGGTTTATTTACATTGCATTCATTACATGTTGCATACTGACTGATCTCATACCAGAGAAACCCGTGAACTATAATAATAGCTCTGTACATTATCTTGTCATTTCTTCTTCTTCTACTTCTTTTTCTTCTTCTTCTTCTTCGTCGTCGTCGTCGTCGTCGAAAACTCAGACAGCAACTATTGTTGTCTGTCATATGAGCGAAAATGCGTTGTGCTGCCGTCAAGCGCCTGACAAGTCAGGCCCAGCGCATCCGACTTCCGAGTGGGAAGAATTGTGATCTTTTATTTTAATCTCTCTGGGGAAAAGAAACGCAGGAGACTGGACCAAGAAGGGGGTGACAGGCAGAAAAAGAACAAGGCAGAAACAAAGAGAGGGATAGAAAAGAGAGAATTCGAGGCACAGAATTTCCAGAAGGCGGGTTTGGTATTTTTACTGACAGCCCCACCCACCCACGGAGAACAGTTAAATTATAGCTAGGACCCTTCTCACATCAGGACTATGGACTCTCTTTCAGATCAGACAGAATCACCTTGATGGCTGCATTTCAATGTCAGACTGCAGCTAAAGGAAAGAGGTAGGACCCTGTAAAGTAAAGTTTCCTTTTGTTTAGTGGGGAAGGGGAGGGAGGAGGCTTTGGAAAGGGGAAAAGCTAGTTTCGTCTTTTTTTCTTTTTCTTTTTTTTTTGGGGGGGTAATAAAATAGTTTTTGTAGTTTTACCTTGATTTATTTTCGTTTTCATATTAAAAAGTTAGGGGCAGAATCGTAAAAATTGCAAATCCTGTTTCTAAACATGCACGTAGGGAGGGTGTGCTGTTTATGCAAGGTACCCTGAGACTGAACCAAGAAGTTGTATCAGTCTGATCCGGTCCCAGCCGAACTGAACTATGGCTGTTGGTTTGTGATAGGAATGAATACTGGCTTTCTTGTTTACCTCTGACAAGACTGCCCCACACACCCCACAGAGCGCGCCATGGCCCTTGTTCTCTTTTCTCTCCTGGATGTTTTCAGTTGGCTGGTCGACTGGTTGGCTTTGTTGTTGTTGTTACTGTTGTTCTTCTTCTTCTCCTCCTCCTCTTCCTTCTCCTCCTCCTCCTTCTCCTCTTTCCTTCCTCCTTCTTTCCTTCTTCTTCTTCTTTTTCTTCGTTTATCTATGTATCTGTGTGTGCGTTAGTCGTATTCTGGGGTGAAGGAGAAGAGAAAGAAAGCAAGAAACATTTTGTAATAATGAATAGAAATGTTTTGCAATGACCACTGACATAGTACACGATTTATTTAATAATTGTCCTGCTTATGTAAATTATACCCTTGGTATTATATTAACTAAGAGTATTCTTGGCCTTCTGGATGCTATTTTCCTTAATTGCTCTCTCTCTCTCTCTCTCTCCTCTCTCTCTCTCTCTCTCTCTCCTCTCTCTCTCTCTCTCTCTGGTTTTCCTATTTCAACTATTTTTGTTTGTTTTTATGTGTGTTTATTCTACAAATTGATATGTTTCTTTGTGTTCTTTTCCTTTTTTCTTACATTAGCAAAGATTGCAATTGATGAAAATGTTTGTTGTTGTTGGTTTACATTTTGCAGCTCAGCAGCCGTTATGTTCATGTTAATCTTCATTGTTTAATTGAGCACACCATAAGCTACAAGCTTGTTGTTGCTATGATTCCAAAATGCTGTTTGTTTTCAATGCTTATACTCATTTCTGAATAAAAACTATGTAAACCAAAGAAATCTGGTACTGCGTATTAAATGTGCTCTTCGGCCCTTCAATTTTATTTCTCTTAAGTTTTCATGCAGCTCCCCATGAGCCGAATTATAGGTAAATTCTGTATAGCGCAACCGCCCCCCCCCCCCCCCACCCCACCACCACCCTACCCCCCCCCCCCCCCCCCCCACACACACACACACACACCTCCCTTTTATTTCAAAGTTCTTACACCCGGTATTGTGTGAGGTCACTCAACCATAGAGTTTTATGATGCAGGAGCATGTCTTACTCAGTGTAAATTCTGTATAGCGCAACCGCCCCCCCCCCCCCCCCACACACACACACACTCTCCCTTTTATTTCAAAGTTCTTACACCTGGTATTGTGTGAGGTCACTCGACCATAGAGTTTAATGATGCAGGAGCATGTCTTATTCAGTGTCAAAGCTACATGCCTGCTGAAGTGAAGCAAGGACTACACAGGATGCCATCAACTTCATTGTGGTGTGGAGGGCGCAGCCAGGTGAGTTATCATGCCAGCACATAGCTCAGTACAGGTGAGCATGGCTGATATCTCATCCAGCCACTAAGGCCTCATCAGGGCTTTCATGATGCTAAATCAAAGCAAACTGAGTTCTTCTTCTTCTCAGTCGAACGCTCAGACATCAGCTATTGTCTGTCATATGAGCGAAAATGCGTCGCGCTGCCGTTAAGCGCCTCACAAGTCAGGCCCAGTACACCCAACTTCGGCGTGAGAGAGAAATGTCGTCCTTTAAGTCTTTCTGGAGGGGGGGGGGAGGCAGGAGAATGGACCATGAAGGCAGGGAATAAACGAGGAGGAGGTGACAGGAAGACAAGGAACAAGGCAGAAACAGAGAGAGGGGTAGAAAGAAGGGAATCGCTAGCACAGAATTTCAAGGAGGTTGGATGCTGTTTATTCTGACAGGTCCCTCGGCATCCGCACAAGGGGAAGCAGAATGAGTAACGTCCACCATCGAACTTATCAGCCAAATTCATTAAAGGTAAAGGTGTCCCATAACCTAAAAGGTCGTAAGAGAGCGAGGCGTCAGAGACCTCACTTCTCTAGGGGCCAGCATATTGAGGGCGGCGCCCATCTCCTCTCCCTCGCTGCTTTACCTTCCCTGACCCTTAAGAGGGCAGGTACCCATTTACAGCTGGGTGAACTGGGGGACTGTACTGAAGCCAAGTCGCGCAAACGGTCACCCATCCAACTGGTAACCACGCTCGACGCTTGCTTAACTTGGCTGGGGGAAAGCGAGTGTTCCGACCACTGAGCTATCCCGTCCAAATTCATTACTCATATATTAATGGCCAAACCTGACGCTGGCTAGCTTAGAAAACGGCATACCAATAGACTGTGAAAACAAAAAATAACACAAACAACAACACAACACAACAAAAACAATCAAGATATGACAAAATGAAGACTAAGCTGCAAAAACACAAAAAGAGTAACAAACCAAAGGAAACTTAGGGAAGAGAAATTCTAGAGAGGGGGATACCATACCATTTCTACTGAAAACAACAAACATCTGCACAAACAATACCAAGTACCCTGGTTAGCAAAAACTGACATTTTTTAATCATCACAAGAAAACATTTTCACGTTCATCCTCATTCCTTTCTTCGTGGGCAAAGTCACAATTCTGGTTTGTACTTCTTTTTTTTAAAGATAATAAAAAGATTTTTAATTAACATCTTATTCCAATCTATCTTGGGCAAAATCAAAACATCTAGTTTACTCTAAGAAATATTCAGGTAAAATCAAAAGTCCTAGTGTCAACTAGAATTAGTTTAGTACCAGAAAGACAATCGATTTCTAAGCTTATTACAAGGAATATCACTCTATAAATCTTCGTATCACAGATGGACAGTTTCTGTCTGATCGTGTTGTATGTAATAAGTTCTCTCATATTTCTTTCCTTCAAATTATTCAAATGTAAGACTGGTGTGTGTGCAGAAACGGTGACATACGCAAACTGTCAACATTGGTGAATCTGGGAGCCCTAACCAAAGAACGACAAGAAAAAACAAGAATTCAAGACAACTGCAGTATCTCACTTGCTGTGTTTCATTTTCCTTCTTACAGCAGTTGCCTTACAAGTAGCAAGCAATGGTAATTGTTGAAAGATTTCACTTTAGGACGCTGTCACTAAACCTTTCTTCTGATGTGTATAAGTTTCTTTTTGCTCCAAAACATCGAAATAAAGAGTATTCTCGAAAAACCTTTGAGACTGTTTCAAAGCCGCTGTGTCCCATTACATAAAAATGAGGCCAACACACTGTGAGAAACACATCACCACATACCTTCTTTCCTTTTTTTCAATTTTTTTAACCCTGTATGCATTTGTAGCCAGAGTAGCAATTAGAGCTTGAAGTTTTAGTGTGCTGCAGTTTGTGTGTGTTGGCTGAGCCCTTGGTTCAGTGATGAGGAAGATACGTAAAACATACACATTGTAATGATGATGATGATTTTCATCATTATTGTTTTTGTGTTTTACTGTCCATAGAGATCTTATAAAGACAGTGCCATTTTCGTCTCTCATTTTCTTCACAAGCTTTTACGTCTTCAAGTAAATGTTTCAGTTTTACAGAATGTCTATCAACGCTTCCTTAAGCCTGCAATTTCCTTAGTTTTAATCTCCAAATATAAAAGCCTGAATTTCAACAACAACAACAACAACAACAACAACAACATCACTGTATTGCGAAAAGCTGTAACAAAATCGCAGCAAAATCATGGGATAAACACAAATGAAACAATAGTACCGGTGTCGCGTGAGAGACACAGAAAAGAAATGGGGAGTGATACTGATAAACCACATATGCCAGCTAAATATTTCTATTTCATCCTTCTCAAAAGCGCTACAGTATACCCAAACTTAAAACTCTTCAGAAGTAAAACCGGTTTTATTCCTCCATGAATTCTGCTACTTAAACTCTTTACAACAAATCTGGATTAACCCATCAAGAGAGAGAACTCTCCGAACTGTGAATCGAGTAATTCTACTTCAGCCTTTGGCCACAATACTATTCAAAGGGATTGAATGGAAAGATGAAGAAAAGAAAATATAAATTCTAGCCATTTTTTTATGAGACCTTGGCATATACACGGGGAGAGAGAGAGGGGGGAGAGAGGGAGAGAAAGGGGGAGGGGGTAGAAAGGGAGACAAAGTTGAGCGGGAATGGGAATGGGATGGTTTGAAACAAGCGTAAGGTATAATATATGCTTTTTTGAAACTGGTTATGGTAATTATTGTAATGGAGCAAACTGCATTCATACATTTTCTTTCAAACTGGCTTCAATCTATTGATGAAATCAGCTGTATTAAAATAGATCCTCATAATACGGCACGTGCATGAAAGTGTGCGTTGCGGGAGCACCTTGTGTGTGTGTGTGTGTGTGTGTGTGTCTTCAATTTTACGTGTGTGTGTGTGTGTGTGTCTTCAATTTTACGTGTGTGTGTGTGAGTGGGTGTGTGTGTATGAGCGCCCGCGCGCAGGAGTGCATACGTATATGCCGGTGTGTGCGAGCGTGTGTGCATATGATTGTGTACAATGTTGGTGTATTGTTCTGCCTTATCTTCTTTGACGTTCCTGTCCCGCTGTTTCCCACACCGCTCATCTCGCCTCTCAGCTCCAGCCATACCTCGTTTTGTCTTCGTGTGAAATCTTCAAGGTCAGAACTCCACAGGGAGCCTATCAATGCCAGGTCGTCATAGGGTCACCAACCAGAAGGGCCCTGCACTGCTTCTAAGCCACTTCAGAGCAGTGGTGTCTGACCTGAGCCAACATACGCAGGACACCGCCTACGAAGCTCCCTACTGACGACAATGATAGCGTGGTGGTTGAACCAGAAGGAGACGCCCATCTTGAGTGGCAACCACCACCACGACCTTCCATCGACCTTTTCTCACTCATATAAACCTCCAACCGCTAAGGCGTCGACACCACAGACATTTAGGTGACTTGCTGAAATCATGAGATCAGAGCAACATTGACCACTTAATCAGAGACAACTTTCCTTTACTGTATGATAATACATGGCGATGAGGATGATTAATGATGCTGCTTTGGAAGCGTGTGTCCTTTGAGACTTCCTGACCAGGTTGTACCCTACGCTTCCTATCATAATATATCCCTGCGTTAACCGGGCCCAAGAGCTACAGACACCTGCAGTCTTCTTTCTTCGCTTTTTACCCCGTCAGTTACTCCCTATCCGCCACCCGGGGACCGCCTAGTTAGGATGGTGGCCTCGCCAGGAACACCTGCAGTGTTGGTCAGGCAATTCCAGCAACATTCTTAAAATCGCATCCGCAAAATGAATTAAGCTTAACTGTGTGGTCCCTCTATTTCCAATGAGCCCAAAGCAAACTCGATCTAGGCAAGAGCCCACCGAATAAGTTTAAAAAAATGAAGAACAAAAAAAAAAACCCAACTTAACGCTCTTATGGGATTCGCTCCCGCGACTTCCAGACACAAACCCAACACACTAACCAGTGCGTGACGGTAGCTTACATGAATTTTTTTTTGCTTCTCTCTTTTTTTTTCGTTTCTGTGCTAGAAGTGCGAGATTCTCCAACGGTGAGATTGTGCATATGCCACAGTTTTTACCCACCATTAAAGGTAGTTGTATTCACACTTCTGGGATGGTGACTGAAATAAATCGATTGGGTTTTTTGTTTAGTTTTGCTTGTTAGGTTTTTCTGGGATGAGTGTAAAAAATGATGCAAAACAGAAAAGGACAAATGTACACGTGTACGCTTTCTTTGCAAATGCTTGGTGTGACCTGGCTTCTCTCGAAGTTCGAGGGAACGGGAGAGCGGGGAAGGGGACAAAGAATAATTACTATTATTATGACCCTGAAATTCCTCAGAGGCAAAAAAATCTGTGAAGGCAGCTCTCTCTCTCTCTCTCTCTCTCTCTCTCTCTCTCTCTCTCTCCTCTCTCTCTCTCTCTCTCTCTCTCTCTCTCTCTCTTTTAGGGTAAATGGATAAGCTTACAGCTTCTTTACACCATACCCTCAACCCCACCCATTCCATCCCACCACACCCATCGGGGGACGGGATAGCCTGGTGGTTAAAGTGATGTATTCGTGATCTGCTGACCCAGGTTCGATTCCCGTTCAAGAGAACTTACCCTCTGGAGTTAATATCAGTGCCGACTCCACTCTCCGAAAGTCCTTCAGATGAGACTATAAACGAGGCCCCGTGTGCAAACGCATGCATAACATCTTGTGCACATGTTAAAACCCCTTCTGTTTTTTGTTTTCGGAAGAGTAGGCCATTGTGTGCCAGTGGGTAGGGATGACAAAATTTCCAAAACTGCATACACACGGGGACTGGATGAAAAAAGCACATGAGTGCTTATTAAATTATCCTCGAAATAAAAGAATAAAAGAAAAGAAAAGAAAAGACTCTCTCTCTCTCTCTCTCTCTCTCTCTCTCTTCTATTATTATATATATATATATATATATATATATATATATATATATATATATATATATATATATCTCTCTCTCTCTCTCCTCTCTCTCTCTCTGTTACTTTCGTTGTTGGTTTTTTTTCAGAGGGCTGGATGTAAAAAAGCTATTGTTATGCTTATTCTATAACCCTCTATAAATAAAATTTGTTCATTGTTCATTGTTCATTGTCTCTCTCTCTCTCTCTCTGGTTGGTGGAAGGGAACGGGATGGGTGGGGTTGAGGGCATGGTGTAAAGAAGCTGTAAGCTTATCCATTTTACCCTTTTAAAAATTGTATTCGTGTTCTCTCTCTCTCTCTCTCTCTCTCTCTCTCTCTCTCTCTCTCTCTCTCTCTCTCTCTCTCGCCCTCTCTGCTAGTGGATAAACTAAGCTGTCTGTCCGTGTCTGTCAGAGCAGAAGAGGGAACAGACTTCAGGATGTTGTGTATGACAGTTCCGACAACTTGAAAAAGAAAGTGCTAAATCGGGGACTCATATGCATAAGGCAATGAATGGGACATTTAGAGGAAACAGCATAAAAAATGGCCAGTATATATATTATATCCATCGTATAACAGATGACTACAAAAACAATAACAAAACGGTATTGCTGAATACAGAAAAAAAAAAGATGATGGAGATGTATTGTGATTGTACTCTACTTACCCATGTTGTATAACTGTGTGAAAATGACTGTCTATACAGATAATGCAATACATATAGACATGTGTTGCCTGGTGAAATAAATACATTCTATGGTTTGGAATTCCAGGCGATGATGATCATTTTGTACATATTGTTTATTACCATAAGTATGGACAGTTAATTTTTGGGCATATCGCCCTTCAGTCCCTGCTGCCTCGTTGTGAATGGCTTGTAAAGGCCTAGTACAATACCTTTCATGCACGCGCGCTCGCACACACACACACACACACACACACACACACACACACACACACACACTGAAAAAGAGACAGACATATAGACAAACAGGCAGGCTGGCATACAGACAAATAGAGAAAGACGGGCAAACAGACACAGACAGAAAGACAGCACACACACACACACACACACACACACACCCCACACACCACACACACACACACACACACACACACACAACACACACACAAACAGGTCTAGCCAGTACACGCGGAGTCAAAGAAGAAGAGGAGGAGGAGGGGGAAGAAGAAGAAGAAGAAAGATGATGATGATGATGATGATGAGGAGGAGGAGGAGGAGGATGAGGATGAGGAGGAGGATGAACAACAACAAAAAGAAGACTTCTTTTATATTATTCTTTTATATCGAGGATAATGGATTAAGCACTTACGTGCTTTTTTACATCCAGTCCTCGTGTGAAGGTAGTTTTTGTTAATTCTGTCATCTGTTCCCACCGGCACACGATGGCCTACTCTTACGAAAAGCGGGACAGGATTTAACGTGTGCGCAAGATGTTCTGCGTGCGTTCGCGCACGGGGGGCCTCGGTTTATAGTCTCAACCGAAGGACTTTTGGGAGAGTGGAGTCTGCACTGATGTTAACTCCAGGGAAAATATCCCCTTGAACGGGAATCGAACCCGGGTCGTCAGAGTGTGAGCGCAATGTTCTGACCACTAAGAAGAACAAGAAGAACAAGAAGAACAACAAGAACAACAAGAACAAGAAGAAGAAAAGCCTGTGTCCACTCACCGTCACTACTGTCATCAGTGCCAGCAGCACAAGGAGGCTGCCCACGCCTCCCATCCTGCCTGTCCTCTTGTCCCCCCACCTCACCATGCCGCTATGGCAGTGGGGCAGTCACTCGCCCTCGCGCCGCCGGCAGGTCACTGATCAAAGTGGACACAGCGCGTCCTTTGCAGCACCGAAAATGTCACCACCACTGGTTCACTTAACGAAAACTTCAACACCGACGGGGAAAAAAAATTCTTTTCTTTGTGTGCACACTGTTTCTCTACTTGTTTCTTCTCTCTTCCGAAGATTTAACACAGAATCTGGTTGGTGTTTGTTTTTTCTTAAAAACGGTCCGAATTCTTGCTTGTAAACTATTTATGTAGCCAGTTCTTATTTTCTTCTCTCTTCCAAAGAGTTGAGAGAATCTGAACTTTTTGGAGGATCCACACACACATTAACACACTCACAAAACCCAAAGTCCTGAATGCTCCTCCTAACTTCTCAAAACTGGCAGCGGACACTGCGAAAGAGAGAGAAGAGAGGGAGTGTGAAAGAAAGAATGGAAGAGAAGCGAGTTCGAAGGCAAACCAGCCCCACCCAAGACTTTCCTAATGTTCACCTCTGCATCGCGTTGCGTTGCTCAACCCTGCGTCAGCTCTCAACGGTCTCCACCCGGCCGAAGATACCCACGAAACTGGGTGACTTAGCTCGCTAGTCGGGTGGGGGACGGACGTAGTAGGAGAAAGAGGGGTGAGAACGCTAGAGACAAGATGACGGGGTAGGGTGGAGGGTATGGGGACAGGGTGGGGGGTGTTTGTGACGGTCTGCTTCTACTACTGTGTTCTGTCTGTCAGTCCCCTACTATCATACACGACTGTGTTCTTCCCCCACCCCACCCCCTCCCCTGTCCTTCCCCCTGTCACCCCCCCCCCACACACACACACACACACACACCACCTCATCTCAAAACACACACCCTGACACTATCCCTCCCTCCCTCCCTCCCCCACCTCCTCCTCTTCTCACGCTCTAAACTTGATCCTACCCCTTATTAGTCTTTTTGTCCCTTCGCTCTTCCACCCCCCAACCCCACCACCACCCCCCAACCCCCTTTATTTTCTTTTGTTGGTATCTTGAAGTGTCGGGTGTTCGAAGTTCAATCATGCAGAGTAAAGCTATTGTAACCCACTGGGCCAGGACACGAGCCTCGTTCTTTAAGTGCTGTCTGCACTGTGTCACAGCACAGACGTGTTCGCAAGGCCAGCAGGTGGCTTTCATGGGATTATTGCGCTTTACAAAAATGATTACTGGTAATAGGCTTTTCTATCCAAACGTAGAGGACGTATAGATAGAGTTAGATATATCATTATTCCGAAATGTAGACAAGCGTTGTAAGCTATATCTCCTCAGAAATATAGACAGAAGAGTCTCTAATACACTCGGGGGCATATATAAATAAATAAATATATATAATTATATATAGATATATATATATTATAGATATATATATATATATATATATATATAATCAGAGAGAGATCTAGTATTATCATCATCGTCGAACGCTCAGACAGCCACTATTGTCTGTCGTATGATCGAAAATGCGTTGTGCTGCCGTTAAGCGCCTGATAAGCCAGGCCCAGCGCATTCCACGTTCGTATGTGAATGAATCATAATAATGATCTTATAAATTTCGAAAAAGTGACTGAGAAACACTCTTCGGTTGCTTTAAGAAAGGAAGTTTGGTAAGGTAAAGGTGTCCCATAACCTAAGTGGTAGTAGGGAGCGAGGAAGAGATCTCAGCTTCTCCAGGGGCCAACGTATTGAGGGTGCGCCCATCTCCTCCCCTTCGCTGCTTTACCTTCCCTGACCCTAAAGAAGTTCTGGTGCCAATTAGCAAATGATAAAATGTTCGCAAAGAAACCGTCAGTCATTGGACAGTTGTTTTTCTCCTCACTTATTACCATCGTTTGATTAAGTATCTTTGTTAACATGTTAGAAAGAATCTTCAGTCTCATAATAACCCAAACATCAGTCAAGTTAGAGACAGCAGACAGTATCGTTATAACATTATAACCCCCAACTTTGCCCCCACACAGAGAGACAGACAGACAGACAGACAGAGACAAAGAGAGAGAGAAAGAGAGATACAGAAAGAGACAGACAGACAGACAGAGAGACGGAGACAGAGACAAAGAGAGAGAGAAAAAGAGATACAGAAAGAGACAGACAGACTGACCGAGAGACGAAGACACACACGCATATAACTCTTTTGTGAAAGCATGTGGAGCGCTATGTAGTAGGGGGTACTCATTTCGCCAAACCTGACCTCAGTGTCCGCTCCCGGACGACCCTCAGCACAGATCTGGTAGGTGGATGAAGATTGTATCTGAAATCTTTATGAGACTGTCAGCGAGAGGGGTCAGTCATCCAAAGACATAATGAAAACAGTAAAAGATATACTTGACCAAAACAAAAACAAAAATACCGCAGATTGGCTGTAGAATTTGATAAGAACAACTGCCCTTCATGGGATGATTAAAGTCTTTTTTTTACTTGAGTTGACTTGACTTGACTTGACGGGCGAATCTTGTGTTTTACGTTTCAGGATCCACCAATACTGCATGGAGGACAAAATGTATACTTGTCTTACCTCTTCTGTTGAATTCCAAGAGAAAATACACAGCTTCTGTACCAAGAAATTTATAGAGTAATGTTTGCCCCAAAAGAAAAGGGATAGTCTATGAAGTTGGTACTGGTAATTGACGAGGATCAATCAGTTAAATTAGGATCGTAAGAAAAGTTGCACACACACACACACACACACACACACACACACACACACAGATAGTGATCCGCAATTTCATGCATCTCGGCCTTTGGCCACAATACATGGTTAGCGTAGGAGAAATGGACAATGCCTCAAAGTGGGCCAAAAGCCAAAGAAAATACATACTACCACGTTCAATTTCTATACAAGAAAGATGAAGACAATGCACAGATACAGACAAAAGACATGTGTATCAAACAAAATTCACAATATTGTTCTAAGTGTACCTTCCTTAAGTCTGAAAAAGTCAATATACATTATAGCTACTCAAAATCATACCAAACTGATAACCGTTACCTTTGTTTGGGACCTAACTATCCTTATACAACTTTTCCCCTCTTGTTGAGAGAAAGAGAAAGAGAGACGCAAACATATTGTCAGGGGGACAGTTATCGAATGCTAAAAAGCACTTGCAGGTTTTTGACTTCAAAGTCGAGATCCTCAAGACCATCTAAGTCCTATGATTTACTGTGACATTTTCTTCTCATCTTTTCCTTTTCAATCAAGCCTGTATTGATTTTGTTCATCGCAGGAATAGCTTCTCTGATTAATGTGCCGTATACTGGTTCGATCCCGGTTTGTGCTCAAACTTCCTCCTCCCCCCCACCCACCCCCTCCCTTCCACTTGCTAGATCTTGAGTGGTGGCCTGGGTGCTAGTCTTTTGGATGAGACGATAAACCGAAGCTCGGTGTGCAGCACACATTTAGAGCATTACAAGAACTCACGGCAACAATAGAGTTGCTCCTAGCAAAACTCTTGAAAATAGACTTTTGTAAGAAAAATACACACGCAGACAGGAAAATATTTTTAAATGGGTGGCGCTGCTATTGTGGCGATGTGCTCTCCCCAGAGGAGGGAGGGGGGGAGCAGCCAGAATATCACGCGAGAAATCTGCCGTGACTGCAACTAAAAAGGTAAAGGTGTCCTATAACCTATGTGGTCGTAAGGGAGTAAGGCATCAGAGACCTCAACTTCTCAAGGGGCCAGCATAGTAAGGGCAGCGCCCATCTCCTTCTCCTCGCTGCTTTACCTTCCCTAACCCTAAAGAGGCAGGTACCCATTTACAGCTGGGTGAACTGGGGGACTGTACTGAAGCCAAGGCGCACAAACGGTCACCCATCCAAGTGGTAGCCACGCTCGACGCTGCTTAATTAACCTTAGCTGGGGGAAGCGAGTGCTCCCACCACTGAGCTATCCCGTCCCCTGCAAGTAATGTACAATATAATACAACTTCCACCAGTAAGGTTCTGCCAACATACAGCCATCCTGTTCGTGACAGGTGGGTCGTCCCTGCCTGTTAATGACGTGTCTGAAAGAGAGAGAGAGAGAGAGAGAGAGAGAGAGAGAGAGAGAGAGAGAGAGAGAGAGAGAGAGAGAGAGAGAGAGAGAGAGAGAGAGAGAGCGAGAGGAGCTACCCACCCGTGTCCAGCACAGTACAGTATTGTACAGTCATGACTGAAATACCCGTGACTATGGCAGGTCTTCATCACGTCTTAAAACTGTGGAGGGTTCTACAACAGACATCTCTCTCTTTCTCTGCCCCCCCCCCCACCCCTCTCTCTCTCTCTCTTCTCTCCCCCCCCCCCCCCCTCTCTCTCTCTCTCTCTCTCTCTCTCTCTCTCTCTCTCTCTCTCTCTCTCTCCTCTCTCTCTCAGAGAACCTGATAGTCTATAATCATTTGTCATAGAATCAGCGATTAGCCTTCTTTCTACCCACCCCCTACCCCCACCCCCACCCCACCCCCCTCTCGTCATCCCCACACCCCTCCTCACTGCCTCCCCCTTGTCTTCCCCTCCCCCCCTCCCCCACCCTCCTACTTTTCTTTCCCTTTCCTTTGCCATCTTTTTCAGAACATGAATGGGGACGGGGGGTGGGGGGTGGGGGGGGATGGAGGAGAGGGGCGTCAATATATGTAAATGACTGTGGAGAATAGTTCGTGTCTGTTTGTTTGAATACTCTTGTGGTGTGTTTCTCTTCCCATCTTGATTTTTTTTCCTTGGGGAGTGGGGGGGGGGGGGGGGTGAGGGGGCAGGGGGTTAGAAAGAGACAGGTGGACAAAGGCAAAAAACTTGCTCTGCTTTTCGGAAGAGTTGGCTATTGTGTGCTAGTCAGTGGGAAAGGATGACAAAATTTACAAAACCGCATGCACACAGGGACTGGATGTTAAACAGCTTTTGAGTGCTTATTCGATTATCCTCGAAATGAAAGAATAGATAGATAGATACATAAATAAATATATATAAATAAATAAATAAAGGTATAAACAGAGAGATGTTGGATAGGGAGTCTAACGTATACACAGTCAAGAGCCATATTTCAGTTGATTGTTTCTCCCCATTGCTACCCAGATTGATTATACATATATAAATTTCCTTACCATATCATTCATATCCAACAATCAAACCTGCAGGGGTAAAAAATATATATTCAGAAATAAATCATATAATCCTCCCCATCAACATAATCATTTCTCTCTCTCTCTCTCTCTCTCTCTCTCTCTCTCTCTCTCTCTCTCTCTCTCTCTCTCTCTCTCTCTCTCTCTCTAACGGGTGGGGTGTGTTGTGTAGTGGCTGGTCTTTATCCTGTGCTTGTCACTCTGCAGGAGGTCTGCCCGCTGGCCTCAGCCGGCACATTATTTCCCACTTCAAAGCTGCTCGTTTCATGGTACAGGATGCAGGGTGGGCATGCTCCTGTTTCTGTAACCCGTCGGACGCTGACATGAATGACAGGATCTTTAACGTGCATGTGTGATCTTCTGGAATGAAGGCACTGGCAGGTCTGTGTTTTAAGGTGGCCTGAGAGATCGTTAAAAAAAATCCCCACCCTTAATTCACCAGACGCCGCGACCAAGATTCGAACCCACGACTTCGTGGACCCGTGAGCCTGAAGTCACATGGTTTTAACCACTCAGCTGAAGTTACTACCATCCACCATCTCTTCAAACCAGAGAACAATTTACCTACAGGTCTATCAGTGAAGCCTCAAAACTGTTTTTGTTTGTTTTCACCTTTTTCAGCATGAGTCATTACGCAATAGCAAAATGCTGATGAAATCTGTAGAAAAAAAACCTTCAAAATAAAGTACTTTTTTGAGGAACATATTCATGGACAACATTCATCGATCATTGGTAATTGAAAATCAAGGAAAATCAATGACAGGTGCTCAGAGGTAAGAACCATTCTATTTGAAATCCAAATATCACACAACGTTAAGGAGGGAAGGTGGCAGGGTGGTTAAGACATTCACCTGCCTAACAAGTAAACCATCGAGGTTCTGGGCTTCATTCCCAGCCTTGCACTTTCTTCCCAGCTTGACGGAAAAATCAAACTGAATATCAAAGTCCTTCGGATGAGACTATAAACCGAGACCCCGTGTGTGAATGCACGCAGAACATCTTGCACACACATTTAAACCCGTCCTGTCTTTTTGGAAGCATAGGTCGTTTCGTATCGGTAGGAATGGATGACAGAATCTTTTTTTTTTTATAAATTGAATTAAAACCGCATGCTCACAGGTGTCGTGTTTAAACACCATTTCCGAAGTTGGAATGCGGCTACCTAAATAGGGGGGGGGGGGGGGGGGTGGTGGGGGGGGGGGGGGGGGGGGGTGACGGTGCATAGCAAAAATCCACATTGTAATCCTCAAAGCTGTAGCTGAGGAAACGGGGGGAGGGGGTATCACGAAATAATGATTAGTATGTCCTCCTACAAACAACACCCTGTGGCTCATTACTACAGGCACCTCCAAACACCAGCTCAAGCAAACATGTAAATAGATCACACACACACACACACACACACACACAACATACACACACAAACACACACACAACACATACACAACACACACAAACACACACACACACATACACACACACACAAACACACACACAACACACACACACAACACACACACAACACACACACAACACACACACACACACACACACACACACACACAACACACACACACACACACACACACACACACACACACAACAGCCTACTAACAACATGCAGATCTGGTTTCACAAGGGGGTAGCTCTTCAGTATTTCCTTGCCCATGTCCAGTCGAGTGTGGCACCACCTCACATTTCCTTATTAAGCGTGTTCAGTCCAGTATTGTTCCACACAAGTAGCGTCTCTGAATTTCCTTGTTCATGTTTAATGAACCAGAAACACAGGATCATCACCAATCACCCATTATGTCAGATCGAATCCTTTAAATCCCTAAAACACATAGAACATCTGTGTACCACCAAGTCCCTGTTTAACAAAAGGTATTTCACTCGTAAGAAATAAATCACGTTTGGTTGGTGTTTTAAATTATCCCCGCAGTTGGAATGGACTACCTCCATGGTGGGAGCAACAAAAAACAAAAAACAAAACAGCTGCATTCGCAAAATCTCACCATTGGTATACCTCGGATTTCTAGCCGAGAAATAAACGAAAATAAAATGATTTGAAAAGAAAGAATGGAACAAGTTTGACGAGAACTAACCCACAAGTAAGCTGATAGCATGCGCTAATAAAAGCCAGTCACTGCTGTGGCCCAACTCAAGGTAATGAATGGCACATTCTCTGTCTGGCATTCAACAGACACAAAGAGAGAGAGAGAGAGAGAGAGAGAGAGAGAGAGAGAGAGAGAGAGAGAGAGAGAGGAGGGGGGGGAGAGAGAGAGAGAGAGAGGAGGGGGGGGGAAGAGAGAGAGAGAGAGAGGCTGAGGGATCAGTCCCCACCAATCGATAGCCATGGTGCCCATGTGAACAGCGGTGAATGATGAGACTGCCGCCCACTGCTGCTGTCACCTCCTCTGTCACCACTGCTGTGTGCTCTGTCCCTCTGTGTGTGTGTGTGTGTGTGTGTGTATACCACTTTCAGTCACTGCAGATTTCTCTGCGTGAAATTCGGGCTGCTCTCCCCAGGGAAAGCGCGTCGCCACAAGACCAGCGCCACCCTTTATTTTTTCCCTGTTTGTGTAGTTGTGTCCCTATCAGAGAGGTGTTTTTCTACAGAATTTTGCCAGGGACAGCTATCTCGTTGCCGCGGGTTCTTTTACGTGCACCGAATGTGCATTTTTAAGGAACAGATGTGACGGTATACACTGATTTTTTTTGTTATAGTTATGTGCTTTTTTCTTGTGAAAGAATTGACTCAATAACTACTGTGTACTACAATCGTCTGTTTTTTCACTTGACTCGTGTGTGTGTGTGTGTGTGTGTGTGTGTGTGTGTGTGTGTGTGTGTGTTGCTAATTGTACTATTTTTTCCCCTGTTTTACTAGACAGGTGGCAAAGAGGAAGAAAAACAAACACACAGACGGACACAGCAAGAGGAAAAAGATTTAGACAACAATGAACTCAGATACCATCAACCACTGTTCCGACATCACTGAAATAAAAAAAATTGAAGGGGGAGGGAAAAAAAGCCCAAACCCTGTTGGCAATCGCTGAAGTGATATCAGGTTTCACGCTTAGGGGCAGAGCAGGCTGAAAGAAGCCACGACTGTGTGACCTTTGCCCCTGGCCCTGGCCAGAAGGTTTGTGGGTTATAAAAAAGCGAAGTGCCAAGACCTGGCCTTAAAACACTGCCGGGCGTTGACACGATGTGTGGAGACTGTCCCCAGCCCTGCCGAGCTCCAGGCGTCGTAAAACCCTTGGTCTGTTTTCCAGTTGTGCAGAAGAGAAAGAAAAAGTCCATCTTGAAGTCATCCCTTAGGTGTCCACCTAATGTTTGCATTCAGTTTTGGGTTTTTTAATCGCTCGCTACACAGCGAGAGAGAGAGAGAGAGAGAGAGAAACACACACACTCACTCACACACACACTCACACACACACAGAGGCAGATACAGGCAGGGGCAGAGACAGAAACATGGACAGACAGAGGGACAGAGAGGCAAAGAGAGACTGACTGACTGACTGACTGACTGACAATGAATGAATGAATGAGTAAATGATCTTTCATACGGAAGAAGAAAAAATAATTTAGGCGGTTCCTAGTCTGACAATCTGCCCCTGTCAACACTCCTGCATCAAAAAATAGTAAAACTAGTGGGGGGGGGGGGGGGGGCGGAGAGAACACAATACAAATAGAACCACCACCACCACCCCCCAAACACACACACACACACACACACACACATAGTGGCTTGGAGGTTAAGCATAGTAAGCTGGAAGCTTTTTTCTTCTCTGTTTTATCTCTGGATGGTGTTCTGGACTGTTTGCAGGTGAAGCTCAATGAAGCTGTATGATTGTGGATATCTAGGGGGTGAGGTGGCCTGCTCAGTGTCATATTTATTTGTCCATGAATACCTTGAAAATTTATGTGTCCATGAATACCTTGAAAATTTATTTGTCCATGAATACCTTTAAAAGCTGGCGTTGGTACTGTCGTCCATTGTCGTTGAGAATCTGGTCGGGCCGGTTGAGCATGGCGAGGCCCTTCTCTACCTCGTCTGCTATGGCTTTGCTGGATTTGATTGTTGTCTGGGTCATGATTTTCCAAGGACTGTTGGAAATGTCATGGGGAAGAAGGGGTTCACGGTGGTTTGCACTCGTGAATTCCTGACAGATGGTACATGACCTGACTGCTTTCTCAATGCAATGTCTGTGGAGATGTTTGGCCAGTACACACATTCTTTGGCCAGAAACCGTGTCTTCTTGGGGCCTTGGTGAGTCTGGTGGAGTTGTCTCAGCACGTGCTGTCAATAAGCTTTGGGTAGAATGACCTCCTGTTCTTTGAAGATTGCTCCATCCTCGATGGCTCGTTCCTCTCTGAAAGTTTAGCATGTTCTGACATCTGTTGGGAGTGCTTTGATGTTGTCCGGCCACCCATGAACTATGGTCTCCATTAGACTGTCGAGCACGTGGATGGTTCTTGGTGGATGCACGCAGCTGGCACTGCTTCTTGGGTGTGACGCTGATGAAGTTGTATTGACTGACATCAATCTTAACGGAGATCTCTGGCTCACCCACGCGGAGGTCGAGGTCAAAGGATGTCTTAAACGCCTGGGACGGAGGTCTGGAGAGTGTGTCTACTAGAGTCATGGATTTCCTGCTGCAGTAGTCCACCTCCTAGCCGTACCCGTGGTTCTTTTGTAGCATGCGCTAGAGACTCAGTGCGGAATCGGAAAGCAGCTTCTGCATGATCATCTCGAGTGGTTTGTGATCCGTGATCACTTTGAAGGGGCTCCCATCGAGGTATGTGTAGAAAGGCATGGTCCCAAAGACCACTGCAAGCATCTCACGGTCTATGTTTGGGTAGTTGCTCTGTGTGGGGTCAAGGGACGTGGATGCAAAGACGATAAGAAACCTATTCTGAATGGTGGCTGCACCTAGGTCCTTCACGGAACTGTCCACCTCCAGCAGCGTATAATGTCTCCTGGCATGACGAATGGGGTGTATTTTTTCAATAGTTCCCTTAGCGGCTTCCCTTCCTTGCTGAAGTTTAGAATAATCGTCAACAAATACGCAATCATGCCGAGGAAGCACTGTAGGCCTTCTTTGCTGTCAGGAGTTGGCATGCTCTGGATGCCTTGGACTTTGGCTGGGTGTGGGCAAATGTTGTGTTTGGAATACATAATCCCAAAGAAGGAGATCCCACCCTTGCGAATGTCGCACTTTTCTGAATTGAAAACGAGTCCACACTGTTTGGCTCTTTCCATCAGGAGCCTGAGGTTGTCATCGTGCTCCTGCACATCCTTGCCATGCGTGTACACGTCATCTGTGAAGGCGGTCACACCTGGGAGGTTTTCCAGCATCATGTCCTTTCTTGCTTGGAAAATAGTTTGTGATATGCGTAGTTGTTTTTTTTTATTTCGACGACAATGAAATAAGCACTCGTGTGCTTTTTTACATCCAGTCCCCGTGTGTATGCAGTTTTGTAAATTTTTTCATCCGTTCCCACCGGCACATAATGGCCTACTCTTCCGAAAAGCGGAACGGATTTCAACGTGTGCGCAAAATGCTCTGTGGGTTCGCACACGGAACCTCGGTTTATAATATCATCCGCAGGACTTTTGGGGGGAGTGGAGTCGGCACTGATGTTAACTCCAGGGGGAAAATCCTCTTGAACGAGATTCGAGCCCGGGTCAGCAGATCACAAGCGCAATGCGCATCACTCTAACCACCAGGCTATCCCGTCCTCCTTAGTCCAAAGGGGAGTTGGGGTTTCCAGCAAGAAGGACAGAAAGGTGTTCGGAATGTGTCAGCAGTTGGCGGGATTCATCGAGATGGACTGACCAATACCCTCCCTTGACGTCCATCTTGCTGAATATTGATGATTCGGTGATTTGGGGGTGGATCTTTTCCAGTGTAGGAATTTAGAAAAGGGGAGGGGCGAGACCAAGTCTGAGTGTGCACATGAACCATAAACCCACTGAGTTAAAATTAATGGATGAAATGGCCGGTGGGGGCACGTGAAGACCTCGATTGCATTGTCTGCATTGCTATGCATAAAACGTCATGTCAAAAGCCAACAGCACTTAAGCTGAACACAGGAGTCCTAACTGGACGAAATCGATCCTTTGGTCAGCTTTACTGCTGTTTAGTTGTGACTTTTTTTTCTTTTTTTCTTTTTTTTGGAGGGGGAGGACGTAATTTCATGAGGCTGTAGATTTACAAAGCCATAAAGTGTTATGTTTTCTGTGTTTCTGTCTTGTGTGTGTGTTGTGTGTGTGTGTGTGTGTGTGTGTGTGTGTGTGTGTGTGTGTGTGTTAAAGTTTTCATATGTGAGAGAAGCAGAGATAAAAGAGAAGGGAGGGAGAGAGAGAGAGAGCGCACACACACACACACACACACAACACACACACACACACACACACACACAACACACACACACACACACACACACACACACACACACTGAAAAAAGATTGAGAGGTTGACAAAGTCAGAAAGAGAGACAAAGACTAGGAGAGAGGGGGTAGACAGACAGACAGACAGACAGATAACAAGAAACAGGGAAATAATAGAGACAGAAACTGCAAGTCAGACAAATTTACAGACAGACGGAGACTGAGAGACAGTCAGACAGACAGGCGGGCAGATAGACAGACAGACAGACACAGAGACAGACAGAAACAGTCAGACAGATAGGCAGGCAGAAACAGACAGATAGGCAGGCAGGCAGACAGACAAACAGACACAGAGACAGACAATCAGGCAGGCATACACACACACACACACACGCACACACACACACACACACACACACATAGAGAGAGAGAGAGGAGAGAGAGAGAGAGAGAGAGAGAGAGAGAGAGAGAGAGA
Organism: Rapana venosa; assembly: GCA_028751875.1. Lineage (NCBI taxonomy): Eukaryota > Metazoa > Mollusca > Gastropoda > Neogastropoda > Muricidae > Rapana > Rapana venosa. The sequence continues at coordinate 13,317,690 of CM054134.1, forward strand.
GAGAGAGAGAGAGAGAGAGAGAGAGAGAGAGAGAGAGAGAGAGAGAGAGAGAGAGAGAGAGGGACTTGGTTGAAAAAATAAAACGTATGGAATTTCTCGCTTTCTTAAAAATATATACAGACATGACATCCCTATGCAAATGCAGGCCAAAGTGTGACACTCTCCTCTACCATCCCCTCCCCTCCCCACTCCCCTCCCGTGACCTCAACACCCCGCCCCTACCCCACCCCTCAAAACCGTGGCATCCAAGTGGAGTAGAGGGAGGTTGTGCGTGTGTGTGTGTGTGTGTGGGGGGGGGGGGGGGGGGGTTAGGCTTCTTGAATGTCACCCCTTTTAAAACGGCCTTTTGAAAATTGCCAGGCCACAAGCTTTCAGCTTCCCAAAGCCCGGGTATCGCTGTTACAATAACACTCTGAAGAATGTACACAGTATAAACACGCTCTCTTTTTCAGGTCTGTACGTGTGCGGTGTGGACGCGCGCGCGCGTGTGTGTGTGTGCGCGCTCACATGCACGCGCTCACATGCAAGAAGAGATAGATAGATAGATAGATAGATAGATTATTCATAGAGGTGTGTGGGCATAAACAAACATATAAGCGTGTGCGTGTAAGTATGCACGCACACACACACAAACACACACACACACACACGAATTACTTACGCACGCACCCACGCACACACACACACAAATGTACTTACGCACGCACCCCTTAAACACGTATGTACTTACTTACTTACGCACACACGCACGCACGCATATATATATATTACTCGTAGAGGTATGTGGACATAAACAAACATATAAGCGCGTGCATGCGCGCATGCACATACACACTCTCTCTATCTCTCTCTCTCTCTCTCTCTCTCTCTCTCTCTCTCTCTCTCTCTCTCTCTCTCTCTCCTCGCACACACACACACACACACACAAAACACACACACACACACACACACCTTACGCTTAAATATAAAAATTATCAAACGACAGAGCCTGCATTAATAAACGACGGAGTTTCACGAACGCAAATCAGTGGATTCATTATACTATTTTCATAATCAGATTTGGCAGTTACTGGGGGGAGAGGGGGTGGGGGCAGAGAACATCAGCGCTCGTTTGCCAAATGGGGTCTGAACACGAACAGCAGACGTTTAACAGTTTCTTTTCCAGTTGAGAAGAACTGGGTGGGTCGGATTCTCTCTCTCTCTCTCTCTCTCTCTCTCTCTCTCTCTCGTTAGCTAGTCTTCTGAGGTTCACCAATGGTGAGATTTTTACGTATGCGATCCGCTCCCCCTCCCCCCCCCCCCCCCCCCCCCCCCACCCCCCACACACACACACTCACACACACATACACCATTTAGATAGCCGAAGAATTCTGACTTCAGGGAATACAGCTGGGTATTTAACCTACTAATTCTCCTTGGGGAGGGGGGGGGGGGGGGGGGGGGCCTGTCAATATAAATAATGTCCCCACCTTCTGGAAACTCTGCGCAAGTAATTCCCTCTTTTCTATCTCTCTCTTTGTTTCTGCTTTGTTCCTTTTCTTCCTGTCACCCCCCTTCTTGCCTATGTTTTGCCTTCTAAGTCCATTCTCCTACCTTTTTTCACCCAGAAAGACTTGGGGGGGGGGGGGGGGGGGGAGAAAGAGTTCTCTCCCATGCCTATGAGCTGGGCATAACTGGTCAGGCGCTTAACGGCAGCGAAACGCAGCTTCGCTCATGTTATAACAGACAACAATAGTTGCTGTCCGAGTGTTCGACAGAGAAGAAGAGTCACCTAACAACTTTTCCAGGGCAGTCGGGAGGTCCCTCCCTGCTCTTTCCATTTCAATGTGTGGGTTCTTTTGAGGTGCACACGCCCCTAGACACCCAGGTCCCACTGGTAGACTTGACATTCAGGTATGAGGTATTTTATTTATTTATTTATTTTTTTCTTTTATATCGATGATAATAAAGCACTCATATGCTTTTTTACATCCAGTCTCTATGTGGATACAGTTTTGTCAGTTTTGTCATCCGTTCCCACTGGCACACGATGGCCTACTCTTCCGAAAAGCGGAACGGGTTTTAAAGTGTGCACAAAATGTTCTGCATGCGTTCGCACACGGGGCCTCAGTTAATAGTCTCATCCAAAGGTATTAAGTATGTTGTACTGCATTGCCGGTGTGGTATGAAGTAAAGTAAAGATGTTGTAGTGTGTTGATGGTGTGGTATGAAGTAAAGATGTTGTAGTGTGTTGCCAGTGGTGTATGAAGTAAAGATGTTGTACTGTATTGCCTGTGTTGTATGAAGTAAAGTTGTACTGTATTGTTGGTGTTGTATGAAGTAAAGTTGTACTGTATTGTTGGTGTTGTATGAAGTAAAGATGTATTGCATTGCCAGTGTAGTATGAAGTACAGATTACAGTATTGCCGGTGTTGTATGAAGTAAAGATGTTGTACTGTATTGCCAGTGTTGTATGAAGTAAAGATGTACTGTATTGCCGGTGTTGTATGAAGTAAAGATGTACTGTATTGCCGGTGTTGTATGAAGTAAAGATGTACTGTATTGCCGGTGTTGTATGAAGTAAAGATGTACTGTATTGCCGGTGTTGTATGAAGTAAAGATGTACTGTATTGCTGGTGTGTTATGAAGTAATGTTGTACTGTATAGCCGATGTTGTGTATGAAGTAATGTTGTACTGTATTGCCAGTGTTGTATGAAGTAAAGTTGTACAGTATTGCCGGTGTTGTATGAAGTAAAGTTGTACAGTATTGCCAGTGTAGTATGAAGTAAAGTTGTACAGTATTGCCAGTGTAGTATGAAGTAAAGATGTTGTACTGCACTGCCAGTGTTGTATGAAGTAAAGTTGTACAGTATTGCCAGTGTTGTATGAAGTAAAGATGTTGTACTGTATTGCCAGTGTTGTATGAAGTAAAGTTGTACTGCACTGCCAGTGTTGTATGAAGTAAAGATGTTGTACTGTATTGCCAGTGTTGTATGAAGTAAAGATGTTGTACTGCACTGCCAGTGTTGTATGAAGTAAAGTTGTACTGCATTGCCAGTGTTGTATGAAGTAAAGATGTTGTACTGTATTGCCAGTGTTGTATGAAGTAAAGTTGTACTGCATTGTCAGTGTTGTATGAAGTAAAGATGTTGTACAGTATAGCCGGTGTTGTATGAAGTAAAGTTGTACTGTATTGCCGGTGTTGTATGAAGTAAAGATGTTGTACTGTATTGCCTGTGTTGTATGAAGTAACGTTGTACTGTATTGCTGGTGTTGTATGAAGTAAAGATTACAGTATTGTCGGTGTTGTATGAAGTAACGTTGTACTGTATAGCCGCTGTTGTATGAAGTAACGTTGTACTGTATAGCCAGTGTTGTATGAAGTAAAGATGTACAGTATTGCCAGTGTTGTATGAAGTAAAGATGTACAGTATTGCCAGTGGTGTATGAAGTAAAGATGTACAGTATAGCCAGTGTTGTATGAAGTAAAGATGTACTGTATAGCCAGTGTTGTATGAAGTAAAGATGTACAGTATTGCTAGTGTTGTATGAAGTAAAGATGTACAGTATTGCCAGTGTTGTATGAAGTAAAGATGTACAGTATTGCCAGTGTTGTATGAAGTAAAGATGTACAGTATTGCCAGTGTTGTATGAAGTAAAGATGTACAGTATTGCCAGTGTTGTATGAAGTAAAGATGTACAGTATTGCCAGTGTTGTATGAAGTAAAGATGTACAGTATTGCCAGTGTTGTATGAAGTAAAGATGTACAGTATTGCCGGTGTTGTATGAAGTAAAGATGTACAGTATTGCCGGTGTTGTATGAAGTAAAGATGTTGTACTGTATTGCCAGTGTTGTATGAAGTAAAGATGTACTGTATTGCCGGTGTTGTATGAAGTAAAGATGTTGTACAGTATTGCCGGTGTTGTATGAAGTAAAGATGTTGTACAGTATTGCCGGTGTTGTATGAAGTAAAGATGTTGTACTGTATTGCCTGTGTTGTATGAAGTAAAGATGTTGTACAGTATTGCCAGTGTAGTATGAAGTAAAGATGTTGTACTGTATTGCCAGTGTTGTATGAAGTAAAGTTGTACAGTATTGCCAGTGTAGTATGAAGTAAAGATGTTGTACTGCACTGCCAGTGTTGTATGAAGTAAAGATGTACAATGTTTAAAAAATAGTAAAATAAAATAAAATTTTGAAAAACCAGGCTTGGCATTCAAGGTTGAGTGAGTTAAGACAGGGGCATGATGGATTGGCGCCATGGCTTTCAAAAGAATATAGAACAGGCTCTTTTAGAGTATACTATGGGTCGTGAAAGACCCTCTCGATTGTGCCAGTGTTATCAAAAGCGTGATCTGGTAAAGATGACAGAAAGTAAAGTGTGCTGCAGTTTTCATTTTTTAAAGAGATCCCACTGCATGTGGAGTATGCATTCATTCTCTGTGTGGTGTGTGTGTGTGTGTGTGTGTGCTATGCAGACTGTCACTTTAGAGCTAAGGTGTTGTCCAACCATAGCAGGCTGTAACCCTCTGTAGCAGCCCTCCTCTGAATGGAATTGAGTATCACTGTCAGTCACGGCAGTTGGGCTGCTCTCCCCAGGGAGAGTTTTTGTGGCCACAACAGGTGCTGTGCCACCCATTTTCCCCCCTGCTTGCAAGTGTATAAGTGTCTTCTTTTCAGACTGGCTTTTTCTTCTACAAGGATTTCGCCAGGGACAATTCTCTTGTTGCCTTGGGCTCTTTTACGTGTGCTGAATGTGTGTTGCACCCGAGACCTCGATTTATCATCTCATCAGAAAGGCTAGCACCCAGATCACCACTCAAGCTTTAGTAGATGGGGGCAAAAGGTTTGACACAAACTGGAGTTGAACCTGCACTTATCGCTTTTCCTAGGTCTGTGTGTTACCTCTAAGACCACTTATCCCTCGGTTTGTGTCTTGTGCAGCTCTGTGTCCTGTCAGGTCCATGTGTTTCTTGATGTCATCGAGCCACCTCAGTATCTGGTTGCCAGTCTGCCAGGGGTTCTGTAACCGTACCTTGGCTGCCATTTTGTGCACTTTTTTTTTCTTTCTTTTTTGTTGTGGTCCGTCTGTTTTCCTCTTGCCATGCCAAGTGACCTGCCTTCTTCCATTTCTGTTTTCGCTAACTTGAGGAACTCTGTAATCCCTGACACTGATCTGACTGACGTCTTGGCATGGTATTCTATCTGGCAGTTTGACACCCAGCCCTTTGCTCTCCTCCCTATCGCCAGCTGTGCCATTTGTAAGCTACTCTGTCCCTGCCTAGGAAATTCAGGGAGTGACTACCCGACTGCACAACCCAATTCACAGATAGAGCTTTCAGTTTTTATGAGGTATTTTCAGGCTTTTGAATGACGAAGCCTTGGTTTATGATGGGTATTTTTAGGTTTTTGTATGATCAAGCCATAGTTGATGATGGGTATTTTTAGGTTTTGTTTTTGCATGACAAAGCCTTGGTTTATGATGGGTATTTTTAAGTTTTTGTATGATATAGCCATAGTTGATGATGGGTTTTTTTTAGGTTTTGTTTTTGCATGATAAAGCCATAGTTTATGATGGGTATTTTTAGGTTTTTGTATGATCAAGCCTAGGTGGATGATAGGTATTTTTAGATTTTTGCATGACAAAGCCTAGGTTTATGATGGGTATCTTTAGGTTTTTGAATGATGAAGCCTAGGTTAATGTTGGGTATTTTTTATGTGATTTGAGACTTCTTTACAGGGCTATACTCTACAGTTACTATCAACACGTCCCAGCATTAAGTGGCCCCAAGAGATACAGATACCTGCAGTGTTGGTCAAGTACTTTAACACTATCAAAATAACATCCCTAAAGTGGATGACGCTCGACCGTGTGGTCTCAGTCTTCTCAATAAGCCCACAGCACACTCACTGTGGGTCTGGGTAGGAGCTGGCTGGAGTCAGAAAAGTCTGAATGACTATAGGACTCGAACCAGCCACCTTCCACCCCATAACCCAGGGTGCTAACCACTGCACCACTGCACCTGGCACCAAGGGTGACTTTTTGTGGATGCATTGGCAGACTATTTAGGTAGCCACATTCCAACTTCGGGTACAATGTATAACCACGCCATTGTGCATGCAGGGATGGGGTCTGGGCTTTTTTTTTCATCTGTTCCTACCAGCATACAATGGTCTCCTCTTCTAAATGGCAGAACAGGTTTTTACATGTGCACAAAATGTGCTCTTGAGTGTGTTCGTACACTGGTCCTTGGTTTACAGTCTCATCCAATATATTAACTCCAAGGAAAAAATCCCCTCAAACAGGTGCCTCAGTGGTGGCTCAACCCTGTGAAGTCAGATCACAACCTCAATGCTCTAACCAACAACCAACAGGCTATCCTCTCACCCCCCACCCCACCCGACCCCCCCAAACCCTGACTTAAGGAATGAAATGCTACAGATAACTAGCTGACTAGTTACATTTGTAAATCCGATTTTGAAGATTTTTCCCCAAAGAAAATTACCTCAAGAACCTAGAGTGGCTATCAAAGAGTACTGATAATCATTTGGAGGCCAACCTGTACATTAGTCTGACATTATCAGATACATACGACAACCTAGTTAAAAACCACAAGGAGTTTCTGAACTAAATTACACACACACTTGCACACAGACAAACACACCTTCTGAACATTTTAAAACAACTAAGACCAAGAGTGAAACTGACAAATCATTTAATCAGCCCAAACGTATTTGAATCTTGTACAAAACAATGCATTCATAACCTATTTACAATAAAAATCAGTTTGTACTCAAGAAATATGCTTTGTATCATGAAACCAACTCTTCATATTCCATCTGATTCTGTGGGCGACTTTAAAACCTGTGGTACATTTATAACTTTTCAATAAATATCAACAATTACACATTTCCTGTGTTGTCTTAATGGGTAAACCTGGAAAAGTACAAACAAACACTAAAGAAACCACACCCAAAAAAACAACAAAACCTCAAGTTCAAGTTAACCTGCCTGCATAAATATAGGATGGACTCCTTTGATGCATTTTGTCAAAATTGTTTTGAATTTAAGTGGAAATGAAATCTTCACTGACTTAACTTTTTATATTAAAAAAAATTTTAATCTTAGTTGCAAGCAAAAGCGTAAAAATAGTATAAAATGTAGTTGCAGGTCAACTTTTGTTTGTGGGATTTTTTTTTGGGGGGGCATTGTTTTGTTTTTGTTTTCTTTGATACATGATACTTAAAGGGCATCCAGCAGCACCACATTATAACAGGAAAGATGCACAGGGAAACCTGTGTCCACCACCTGCAATGCAAAAAGCACTGCAAGATTCAATTTGAAAAGAAAAAAACAAAACCTTTGGCCTCAACTGACCCGTCTCATGGCAGACAGCACTCTGATTTACGCACTGTCGTACCAAGTTTGTTTGTCTTGGCTTGTTGCAATAGAACACGTAGCTCATAAAGGATTGAGTACCATATTTAAACAGACTGGTCACTATCAGTGTAAAGCTCAGAAAGAATCTCAACTGTTTTAAACAGGAAATTATAGAACAGTCAGTGCTGTTACATGCCACAGAGAAAATACAGTGCCCAATGCTCAAGTACCCACCAGAAAGCATGCAAACAAGAGAATTTACAAGCAAGTGTTTAGTCATGTATTTCCAAATTTCAATTTTTAGACATTCATTTCCCCAATTCAGATGTAATGAAATACCAAATTTCTGTTTCATTTCTAAGAAACTACAGTTTGCACCCTCCTGACACTATTATATATAGCTAGATGATTTTCCTCCTTTTCTTATTTTCAATTTAAAATTCAGATGTGATGTAATGCCATATTTCTATGTTTGCATGAGAGCATGGACAGGGATTTAAATGTGCTGGTTTGTCTGTAAACTTACACTTGGGGGAATAAGTAAATGCAGTCATAGATAACCAGGCTTCAAAATACTTGATATTTATCTTTTTATAATCTTAGTGAAGGCAGAGGTGCAAAGTAACTGCTACACTACACCATCCACCACCACTTAGTTGCCGCCAATGGACATACCACTAGTCTGAACTTTGCTGACTGAAGAGGGAAACATTTTTTGCATTTATTTTTCTTTTCTTTTTTTCCATCCTTTTGATCCTCTTCAGCAGACACCATGACTGTCCAGCTCACAACCTTCATGTCCTTCACTGGACCACAAATGGTCACATAAGGCTGGAGTATGTCCAAAGACACAATAACTTGTGCTTGGTGGACTTAGTGGGTGAGAACGTTTGACATTTCATCCAAAGATCCTGGGTTCAATCCTGACCGTTAATGGTCAGGTAGGAGGACACTTTCTCTTCTGAGCCCCACATTTATGCAGCAGGCTTCAATCCTTTCCGTCCTTTCCATCAGATTTAAACCAAGCTTCTCTGCCTGAAGAAACAAGCACGCACGCTGGTAACTGTTTGTTTAGACCTGTACCCTCCCTGAGGTTGGAATGTGGCAGCCTTGATGGTGGAAACACAGACGCATGTAACACAAAAATCTCACTCCACAGTGGTTGGGAGTACTAGCTGAGGCGCCGCCAAGAAGACAGGTTCACCAAAGTCTGGAGTGTGCACCACAGACTGACGCCAGGAAACTGTAAGACACTGCTGCCTACAAACTGCTACACAATCACACCCAGCTCATTCATGCTGACATGCCTTACTTGCTCCACACACACTAGAGTCATTACTGTCAAGAACAATTTCATTAGGTCTGATATTTACAAATTCACAGACTGTGAAAACAAGGTAACAATGCCAAGATTGCATACAGTCACAGTTGCTGTATTCCAACAATGCACTCTGCCATGACACGCTGACCAATGAAGTCCTCTCTCTTCTCCCTCTCCTAAATACCAAGTGTCCACAGAAGCGTTGGTTATAACACCTTGTACCTCCCCTTGTTGATGGGCTGGTATGAGTTTTGCTGAAACAAAGAAAATATATACTTCATTAAGAAAACAGGTAAAATAAGCAATGAAATCCCAATCTCACAGAAACATGTATGCATCTGCCTTGAACAGATGCATGCACATACATGCACCTGTGCAAGCACCTCTTCCATTTCTGTACAAACAAATAAAGCATGCAAACACACACACATGCATGCGCGCACACACACACACACACACACAGCATACAAAAAACAGTACATACATACACATATACATAAACACACAAAGCAACTGGAGAAAAACTGAATTCTAAATGTTGCCAGTTGTTTACAAAATGTGCTTTCATGGAGATAACCTGAAAACATCATCAGCACACTACTGAAAAATGCAATTATTGCTTGTAAAGTAACACAATATGTGCTCATGTTGATAGTACTAGTTTTGTCAACAAATACAATCATTTGTTTGAAATAAAGGCTTAAGCTTAATACCTGTTCCTGACTGACAGCAAGCATATGTGGCCATGTAACAATGTTACTATAATAATAATAATGTATGGAATTTATATAGCGCTGAATCTTGTAAAGCAACAAATCAAAGCGCTCAAACTAGCTGTATTTCTATCAATGGTGATGAGCATTTGCAAATTTAAGAGTGTGATCTGCAGCAGCCCCTGTGAAATGACTGAGCTTTTTTCATATTGTGTTCTGTTTCAGAAAGAAATAATACCAGTGGTAACCAAAACAGGATCTACACGGTGAAACACTCTGGTCTTTTCCTTCTTTTTACTATTTTGACAAACATGGGACGTGGTGTGGCAAAGACTGTAAATTAAAAAGGACGGGCAACCCAAACAAGAACAAGAACAAAAAGGGAGGATGAGATAGTCTAGTGGTTAGAACGTTGTGCACTGCGCTCACGATTTGCTGACCCAGTTTCAAACCCTGTTCAAGGGTTTTTTCCTCCTGGAGTGTTGACTCCACTCCCCCCAAAAGTCCTTCAGATGAGACTATAAACCGAGGCCCCTGTGTATGAACGCATGCAAAATATTTCGCACACATGTTAAAAACCTGTTCCACTTTTCATAAGAGTATGCCATTGTGTAACAGTGTCAACAGATGAACTGAACAGCATACACACAGACTGTATGTCAAAAAAGCATATGAGTGCTTATTCCATGATCCTCAAAATAATACATAAATAAATAAGAAAAAGAAATCAGTATAAAAAGAAGCCACCACCACCACCACCACCACCACCACCACCAGCACCGCCACCAGCAGGCAGAGGGACTGACCAGGCGCACAAGCTCCTCCTTGATGAGTCGGGAGATCTCCTTCTTGGCTTTGCTGATGGCCAGCTCACTGGTGGCCTCCAGCGCCAGGTACAGCCGACGCTCGCCCTCCTTGGGCTCCTTGCCCGGCTGGATGTACGTCCCTCTCACCGTTATCCCAGCCTCCGAGTACTCACAGATCTGTGCCAGTGCGTCCTGCAACCCAAAATATGATCTTGTCAGGAAATTTTTTATATGTATTCTGTTGTACAGAGATATTAATATGTAGTTAATAAAAAAGGTTAAGGTGTCCCATAACCCATAAGGTTGTAGGGAAGCGAGGCTTCAGAGACCTCACTTCTCTATGGGCCAGCATGTTGAGGGTGGCGCCCATCTCCTCTACCTCGCTGCTTTACCTTCCCTGACCCTAAAGAGGGCAGGTACCCATTTACAGCTGGGTGAACTGGAGGAACTGTACTGAAGTTACCCATCCAAGTGGCAACCACGCTCGATGCTGCTTAACTTTGCTGGGGAAAAGGGAGTGCTCCGACCACTGAGCTATCCTGTCCCCATAAGTGGTTAATAACACAGCAAAATACTTTTTTTCTTTCAGTAGCTGCTTTTGTATAGGACTATTATGACAAAAAGAGCTTGAATATACAGACTCTTTTCTCACAGTCACTTCTCTCATCAAAAGCTGCACAGGTAACAGAGCGACATTTCTTTTTCCCCAAAGTTATTCTAAAACTTCATACTTCTGTCAATTCATTCCAAGAAATGATTACAGAAACTGAGGTAACCACATGCGTGCACACATGCATGTGCACATGCACGTACACACACGCATGCATGCACACATACACACACTGCAAACATCTGACTGACCCTGGATGTGACTTTCCATCTGGCTGTCTGTGGAAAGTCGTTGATGTCAAGCTCTTCCTCGTAACGCTTGAACGTCTCTGCCGGGGTTTCTGCCGGCTGCTCCTCATTCTCCTCTATAGGCCTGTAGCCCAACTTGGCGTTGATCTTCTCTGCCTTCTGTTCCGCAATGGTCTTGGACTGGAAGAAAACAGATCACTCACATTTGTCAGAAGTGTGTTTCACGCCAAAGTTGGATGCGCTGGGCATGACTTGTCAGGCGCTTAACGGTAGAGCAACACATATTCACTCATATGACAGACAACAATAATTGATGTCTGAGAGTTCAATGAAGAAGTGTGTTTTCCAACATACAATGCTTTATGTCTGGTGAGTTAATAACTGATTTACATCGCCAGCAACATTTTTGTAAACGCCGATTGCTAAGCTGAGATGTCCACCGCTGTGTGATTTGCGGAGTTACAATGGAGTATACAAGGATTATTATTGGATTCAGACACGATTCATTACACTGCACCTCTCACTAGAAAAAAAACTGTACACTAATAAATAACAGTTTATTACATTTATCTACAAAAAATACATTCCCCTTTTCAAATAAAGAGATCAATGTAAGTTTTGGATTGGTGCTTGAATGAGTGCGTGTTCATATTCCTGTCTTGTGAAGGCAAAAGGTTGTGAGTCTAGCAGGCTAAAGGTTCACCACTGGTGAGATTTTGCACATGCGACTGTTTTTGCCCACCATTACGGTAGCTGCATTCCAACTTTGGAGATGAGACTGAACACATCAGTGTGCATGTGATTTTCAAATTCTGTCATCCATTCCTACTGGCATGCAATGGCCAAAGACAGAGCAGGTTAACATGTGCGCAAGATGTTCTGCATGCATACACACATAGGTTTATAGTCTCACCCGAAAGACTTTTGGGGGAGAGGAGTCAGTACTGGTGTTAACTCCAGGGGGAAAATCTAAAATGGGGGCCTTGGTGGTGGCTTGAACCCGGGCCATCAGATCACCAGTTCAATGTTCTAACACACACAGGGCTACCCCCCACCCCCCACCCCCAGTTATGAGTCTAAAGACATGTGTAGAATAGAGAGGGGCGTTCAAGGTTACATCTACATTATTTTAAAAAATTTTAAGTGAAGATATATAAAAGAGAAATCTTACCGCAACTTGCGGGGCCATAATGTTTCCTCCTTTCATGATAGCAGCTGCTGCCTGTTGAGTGATGTCCTGAAAAATATACTGCACAACTTCAGCCGATTGCTTCTTCTGCCACACCACCGAGTCCTCAAGTCAAATTGCTTTGACAGACAAGTTTAAATACACCAGTGTCTTTCCATAATAATCAATGAAAAACACCGCAGATCTTCACACTTTATCCTTTCAAAATTGTACTCTACCCATCTTTATTCTCCATTTTTGCTAAATCTGCAGTATACACCATTCAAACTTTTACCATTGATCAAAAGATAAAACCTTCACTCTTGTAAACAGCTGATTAACACATAACTTCCATATCAAGACACACAGATTTATCTCAACAACTTTAAAGTCACGTAAACCGCTGATTAACACATAACTTCCATATCAAGACACACAGACTTATCGCAACAACTTTAAAGTCATGAAAACAGCTAATTAACACATAACTTCCATATCAAGACACACAGATTTATCGCAACAACTTCGTTTCTGTGTGCATAGGTTTTTAAAGTCCGTAAACAACCCACACCCTCCAGAAAAAGATTTAAGCATAAATTCACAATAAACCTGATCTCACTCTGGGAATAAATTGTTGCATGAATGTTTTTTCATATATGTGTGTGTGCGTGCGTGTGTACACAAACGTGTGTGCCTGGGTGCACACATGCCTGTGTGAGTGAGCATGCAAGTGTGTGCCGTTTCATTCTCTTTTTCTTCTTTTTTTGCTAAATTTTTATTTCAGTGTGTAAGGCAAAGTCTGCAGTCTGTCATAGTGACCCGCCAGTCCTTCCAGTTTTCCCTGGTGCTCTACTGGGCTGGGCCATGTCTGGCATCTCAGAATGATTTTCTTTTTAATCACAACATGACGTCAAAGACAGCTTAGTGTGTGAAAGTATGTACCCATTAAAATCCATATGATGTAACTATCCAGTCACCCCATAACTTGGAAACTTTCTACTGCTGTTTGATTAAGTTGTCAAACAAAAAAATAAACACCCTTTTTCACTCACTTTAAGAAAGTGAACATACCACAAGCAAAATACTTCCACGAGCCAGCCTCTGGTCCCTATCACAAAGCACAGCAATCGCAGCATGAAAAGCGAGGACAGAAAATGACTGAGGCCTTACTTGTGCTTCTGGGCCCAGGTTCCTCTGCATGTGGATCTTGGCCGCCAGTCTCCTGGCCAGCTCCAGCTTGCCCCCCACCTGAGGAGGCCCCGTAGGGGGTATGGGCCCAAAGTTGAGAGGCGGGATGGGCCCCAGTAAGCCCGGCATCATCTGAGGAGGTAGTCCTGGGGCGTTGGCCATGTTGGGGTTTGGGAGCAAACCCTGGCCTGGTGTTGGTTTGGAAACTTCCGTCACCCGCTTCCGACTGGCAAACATGTCCTCGATCTTCTGCTCAATCTTTTAGGAATAAAACAAAAAGTTTGTAAAAAAGGGTAAAGAAGGTAAGTTCTACACTTCAGGTTTTGATAATAAACTTTTTTTTAAAAACATAAATATAAAAAAAACATACACACTCTTTACTCTTACACATAAGTACTGATCAGAATATCTGGCAACACACACCAAAAAAAAAGAATATTTGGCAACACACACAAGATAAATAATAAATGTATACCATGATGTATGCACTAAAACTGATCTGACCCACAATGGCTGTACCACTGATCAACAGCTTCCATCCCCCCCCCCCCCCCCCCCCCCCCCCCAACCAAAAAACAAAATCATATTTTCATATTTGCTTTCTAAACAAAACAATCTAATTAAGTCAAAAGGCAACAAAATTAAAATAAGTTCACATAAATATCAACAATGTAATAGTAAAATCAAAAATTTTACTCTGAGCATTCATTATTAGTCTTGATATATTTGACCACGTGGGAAAATTGTCAGAAATGCCTGTCATAGACTACCTTAATTCTAAAGTTAGGCTTTTTAACTCATCTAAAAACACAAATCTAAAGCCCATACCAAGATGTCATGTCAATAGTTTTCAAATGAACAGGATCTTCACCGGGTAAAATGCACATATCTAAAACCTACATCAAAAACGTCATGCTGTCAGTTCTCAAAGAGAGTAAAATGTATAGTAAAGCCAAGTTCAATTAATTCATTGCACTGCTTTCAATATAATCTTATATTTGTTCTCATTTTCAGTGTTATCTCAAAACGTTTTTCTTGTTCATTGAAGCATAAGCATTTTGTCACCAAGAAGAATACATATGATCTATTAAAAAATATATATATATTTTTTAGAACAATACATCTACTCACATCCATGCCCGCGTCTTCATCATCGGAGTCATGCAGACCCAGTGCAGCTTTCTGCAGTTTCTTCCGATCATCAGCCAGCTGAGCCTCCATCTCATCAAACTTGAAACCTTTGCCTTTGAAGCCACTGGACGACTTGATCGTCCGCCCTTCCTGCACACAGTAATCATGACTCTCGTGCACTGCAGCTTGTCATTTGGGGTTGTAACTTGCACAACACAAAAAGCAGATTTTTTTTACTTGACTTCTTCCTTTCTATTTTTATTCTTTCATTTCAATCATAATGGAATTAAGCACTCATGTGCTTTTTTACATCCAGTGCCTATGTGCATGCTGTTTTGTATATTTTGTCATCTGTTCCCACTGGCACACAATGGCCTACTCTTCCGAAAAGCAGAATAGGTTTTAACTTGTACGCAAGATGTTCTACGTGCATTCACACAAAGGGCCTCACTTTATTGTCTCATCCAACGAACTTCAATCTTTGAGAAGTCGTTGAGGCAGTGCACCAGTCTTTTTTCAGGGCATGTGTCATGTGGAGGTGGAACCTGGTGAAGGCCTCATCCCTATAGGAGGATGAAGGCTGAGGTCCTTTGTGTCATTCTTGCCACTGGCTATCCCGAACCACATCTTCTACATAAGGTGGATGGGGTTTTCAAGTGTACACACAATACTCTGCATGTGTTTGCATACAGGACCTCAGTTGATCATATCTAAACAAATTCCAAGCGCTATATAAATTCCATACATTATCCTCTAAAGGATATTCAGAACTGTGTAGTCAGTACAAATGTTGTTAGCTCCTGGGGAAAAATCCCCTCAACCATAAGTGAAGACTGGAACTTGTACCCTTAGTAAACGTGAGGTCATGAGTTTGACACTCTAACCACAGGGTTACTCCATCCCCACCATATAGAGTGGGTTCCAAGTATAAAACACAGAAGTACAACAAAACAACATCAGTGTTAAATGATGACAAAGAGAATATTCAAGAAATTACTGGCAACACAATTCTGAAAAACCTACCCAACTTCAAACAAAACATATCATAGACATGTACACACTGTTCAACATGATTGTTTTTCAGGAGGGCGGGGTGCATGGTGGTGGTGGTGGTGGTAGGGGAGGGGGGAGGGTTCATGTTGGTTTTTATCCATGTATAGTTTCTCTGCTGTTAAATGGATACATTTCCTTACAGCTTTGGCTTTTTCTTTATAGTCACTCCACAGCTTTGCCAGGTCTGCTGGTATTGGAGATTCTGACAGTTCTAAGGCCCGAATGATCTCCCCTGTATAGCGTTGCTGTTCCGGAGTGATGAAGGTGTAGGCAAACCCCTTGTTTCCGGCTCTTCCTGTCCGCCTGCATGCACGCACACACACACACACACACACACACACAAGATTACATAAACTGCAATGAAAAGAAAGAAAAACTTACTTTTTATAGCATTCACAGCAAGCAAATCCAGCAAACTCAGTCAAGGGTCCAGGACCCAGTGCTAAAAGCAGCCCCTTCCTTTTACCAAGTCCTAGTGTGGTCAGTGTCTGCTATAATCAGCACCAGCTGGGATGGAATGGATAGCAGCTGAGAGGAGCTGAAAGTGGGGGAAACTGACAGCTGTGCATTTCCACCAATGACTGAAAAGTACAAATCTAAAAGCATCAGTAACAACACAACATTTTGCCTTTCATTATCTGCACATGTTGTCACTTTCATCATGCATGCCCGGTAAAAAATATGAAGTAATCACATAACAATAATAATATAAAAACAAAATAAAATGCACTCTGACTCTGCCAGTTTCTTTTAAAATAGAGAGAGAGAGAGAAAGAGAGAGAGAGAGAGAAATTCTTGCAAAGTCATGATCATTCCTGCCAGAAAAATAAAGGTAAGAGCACAGTGGACTTTACAGGCAACACAAGCAAGCAAAATAAAACGTTTCTGACAAACCAATTCTAAAACATTTAGGTCCTTGTTACAAAACTATTTCAAAAATTGCAATGAGACATAGCAGGCAACACAAGACAATCTGCATTGAAATATATCATGAGAGTAATCTTCTCTAACCACTGTGAAATGTTCACTACACCGGACAGCAATGAAAAACCAAAGCACAATAGTTCTACAAAGTATTCACAGTGGCCGGGAAGAAAGAATTGAAGTTATTTGATAAACTGTAATAACGATTGCAGCTTCAAGAGGAAAGAATGTGTTTATGTTAAGAATACAATAAGTTACATGTTATTGTAAAGAGAACTTCAAATAAAATACAAGATTATGATGGATCATAAATGTAAAAGGACTTACCCACATCGATGGACATAGTCTTCATAGTGGTTAGGACAGTCGTAATTCACCACCAGAATGAGATGTTTGACGTCAAGACCTCGTGCTGCTACAGACGTTGCCACCTAACAGACACATACACAAGTCATTACCATGAACTTTTACTGAAGGGCAGCACATAGGTATCCCCACTATTTTTAAGACATGCTCTAACAGCACTCTCTCTGCTATTTAATCATAACTTTATATGTTCTGCCTTCAATAACCGACATTGCACTTTTGAGATCTTACACTTACAGTTGTTGTCTTTTAAAGCTTTGCCGCATATACTTGTTTTTCACAAGGGTGGAAAGCAGGGGGAGGGAGGGGAGAGGGGAGAGAGTTCCTTTGGTTAGTACGTGCTTAAAAAAGCTCCACTTTCCTACAGTCTTTTCAGTGGCTTTTATGTCTGGCCAACCTACAATCTATGATTTTTTTTTAATAACATGTTTTAAGAAAAACATATACTCTGATTCCAAGCAAATAAAAAACAGAGAACAAAAATAAACACACTAAGGCCCAAACACCTTAACATGGATCAGAGCAACCTGTTTTCAGTTGCTTGCATGGCTTTTTTTTTGGGGGGGGGGGGGGGGGTTTGGTTGGTTGTTTTGTTTATTTGTTTCTTAACACTATCCCTACATTAAGGGAGAGAACCCCTTTTTCCCAGTCCACGCGCACTGTGCACATTTGTATGCTACTGTAACCCAGATACTGAGAGAAGGGTTAGCAGATGGTTGGTTATCCTATAGTGGGTTACCTGAGGGAAAAGGGAAAATTCAGAAGAAACTGTCAGTAAGGATTTTTTTCATATAAGAAAATTGGTTCATCCATGTAAATGATATTTACTTTTCTGGACAAAAATGGTTTGATCAAAGACAATTTCCATTAAAACAATTTGTTTATACTTTGACTATATTTTTCTTCATCTTCTAGCCATAAAAAATTCCCAGTTAAGATCTTTTAACTTTTTTAATTAAACACAACATCACAGAGGACCATTTTGAAATAAAGGAGGTAGATTGTACATATCCTGATAAGGAGCCAGATTCTAACATCAAGACTGCTCATTCCTCCTCACCTCTTCTCACCTATCCTGTAGTCTTGTGGATCGTAGAGGCACCACTGAAGATTTTGCAACCAGCTTCCTCCATTCATTGCTCATTACTTGACACCAAAAAAACGGAAAGGCCAAACTAAAAACAGGATAGCACTTAACAGGAAAACCACACATTTTTCTGCAAAAACCTGTTCTGAAGAGGATTAAACCAAAAAACCCAAAACCCAAACAGGCAGGAAAAATAGGTATGTAGATACTGTTTAACATGCCCCAGAGTGTTGTTCTGATCATATATGTGGGAGACTTTATTTCTCACAAACTGTGGGGGTTTTTTAATCAGCATGTAAGTCAGATCTAAATACTTCAATACTTTTACCATTCTGTGACTGAATTGTGTACTGTATGTGAAGTATCAAATCCAAATCTACTGTGCAGAAAATTTAACGAACCAACATTTTTCCTCAACATACCTTTCTGGCAAGAATGCTTCATCATGTCGACTTTAAAATATACCATAGTAAGCGAATTTGGTGGCACACTGACCATGACTTTGAAGACTCCATTTCTGAAGTCGAGGATGGTGGAGTCCCGGTCATACTGGTCAATGCCGCCATGCAGGGCCATGCAGGGGTAGGCGTGCTTCATCAGCTGCTTCATCACCTCGTCCGCGTTCTCCTGCTTGTCCACAAACACCAGCGCACTGCCCTGCTCTTGGTAGATGCCCAGTAACTCCAACACCTTGAACAACTTCTTGTCCTCCTCAATCACGATCTGTACGCACACACACACACACACACACACACACTGTACACATGTTTTAACAAACACCAAGAAGTAAGGTGGTATGATGGTTAAGACTTTCACCTGCCTTACAAGAAAACCATGAGATTCGGGATTCAATTCCCAGCCTTGCCTTTCCTTCCCAGTTCGATGAGAAAAACTGCATGTTGTTCTTCAGATGAGACTATACACCAGGGCCCTGAGTGCAAATGACGCGGAACACCTTGTGCGTACATTAAAACTGTGTTCCGCCTTTCCAAAGAGGCCATTTCGTGCTGGTAGAAACAGTGGGTCACCTAATGTCATGTTACTGAGTGCTGAAGTCACTGCTGTTAACAGTTCAAATTTTGTTGGTATCATGTTTGCTCATCTTCATGTACATCATACAGATTTTAAAAGCACAAAAAGGCATGACATTTTCCTCATAACACATTTCTTAAAGATAAAAATAAAGAAAACTAAAGCCTACAAAAGTCTAAATGTCCTTTTTTTATCTCATCCATCAAACGCTCCCTCCTTGACCTATTTCAGTTTCCCCTGAAAATGCCGGACACACCTAAGCTGAGAATGTAAAAAAAAAAAAAAAAATGACAACAACAAAACAAAGAGTAATTGAGACAGAGAGACGGGAGGGGGGAAGACGGGATCAAAGGGACAAAGAAAAAGACAGAGAGAGAAACAGATACCTACCACATTCTGGGTGACCTCTTTGCAAACCACGCTTCGACCACCGACTTGCACTTCAACAGGTTTGTTGAGAATGCGACGTGCTAAGGCCTCCATCTGACGAGGGAATGTGGCGGAAAACATCACCGTCTGTCTGTCTGGTCGTACGTTGTCTATTATCCTCATCACCTGCAAAAAAGCAGTTAAAACGGTGACTGTCTTCGTTCTCAAAGATGTTATGTCTAACAAATATCAGTTACATAAAAGCAGGTGTCACACAGCAACCCTCTTCATAAATAATGCTATCTCAAACATCAATCTTAACACACACAACATTTATTTTTTAAGGGAAAACAAAACAGTCCATGTAAAGTGGGCCACTGTGAGAAATGCAAAGTCAACAAAGTAAGAATCAAACTACACTTCTCTTCAACTAAGACAATTCACTACTTCACATAGGAAAAAAACCACCACATGGCAAAAATATGCAACCAACACTTGACAATAAAATCAGTAAATACAGTGTGCAAAATACTTGTCACTTTTTTCAGGGGGGTGGGGGTATTTGTAACTACTAGAGGCACTTACTTTCATGACAAACTTTTACTAATCCACTTTTAATTCCATACCATTCTGAAGGGGAATTCAAAACAGGCATATAATTTTACGGAAAATGTTTGTTTTAACAGAATACCATTTTCAGAGGGGTGGAAGAGTGTATTTAAAAAAACCCACAAATGTCTAAAAAAAAATATATTGCCTGAAAAGCAGGTCAGCAGAAAAATGAAATGGGGGAAAAAAGCAGGGGAAACAACCTACCTGTGGTTCAAACCCCATATCAAACATGCGGTCTGCTTCATCCAGCACCACAAAGGTACAGCGGCGCAAGTTTGTCACTCGCCCTGTAAGTAAGCAGACACCAGGTATGAAAATGAAGTGGGCAAGGCAAAACACAAGTGCATATGAAAGGCTATATCTGGTAGTGTCATTAACTACCATAGGTTTCTACTCAAACCCTTGTCAATGTTATCTCAATTATCATATTTCAATTAACTATTTAGCTTTTAATTGTTCATTACATTTTTCCGACTCATGTTAACCTTTTTGGTGGGTGTATGTGTGTGTGTGTGTGTGTGTTTGTGTGTGTGTGTGTGTGTGTGTGTGTGTGTGTGTGTGTGTGTGTGTGTGTGTGTGTGTGTGTGTGTTTGTGTGTGTGTGTGTGTATGTGTGAGAGTGTGTGTATGCGTGTGCATGGTGTGCATGTGTGTGATGATGTGTGTATGTGAGTGGTGTGTGTGTGTGTGTGTGTGTGTGTGTGTGTTGTGTGTGTGTGTGTGTGTGTGTCTGTGTGTGTCTGTGTTTCTCTGTAGGTCAGTATATCCATGTGTGTGCACGTGCTCCGAGTGTGTGTGGTGAGTGGCATGTAGGTGTGTGTGCTATACACAACAGCCACACACATCCAGTCAACTGAATAAATGAACATTTCTCGGAGGGAGGAAAAATAGAAAATGCCTTCACACACAAATTATATTTGGTGAGTGTAAAGTTACTACCAACTATGATAAAAACAGAAAAAAGCAATGGCTAGACAACAGCAAGAAACTATCTTCCAACAAAATCTACACACAAACACGCTCACAAACACACACACAAACATGCACACACACACACACACAGAGCTGCACGCTACACTCAAACCTGCTACCACTCACCGCTGTTTGCAGACAGCATGTCTATCATTCGGCCTGGGGTGCACACGATGACCTCACAGCCCCGCTTCAGCTCAGCAATCTGCTCTGAGATTCCAGTCCCCCCATAGACACAGACCACGTGCAGCCCCAGGGGTTTGGTGAACTTGCGGCACTCTGTAGTGATCTGCAAAGCCAGCTCACGAGTAGGCGTCATGATCACAGCTGAAACAGGCCAGTCAGATTTACAGGCACAGAACCCTTCCACACAATGCTTTGTATGGACTCTTTCCATCAAAGACTCACAACAAGAATGAATATTTATAAAAGAAATCAAACAGCTCAGATGAAGGTAAAAACAGCTTTAAAATCTATTGGGAGAAGGTATTTCCAGATATCATACTTTGCCATTAACTTGTGCAATCTAATGAAGATTTAGAGAAATATGATTCCACTTTTCAGAAAATAGCTATACACTTTCTGTGTGCGAATGACTACTGTCTCCATAATCCACAAAAAGTACTTAAAACTTTTTTTAAAATGTAAAAACTAACATAATGAATCAGTGGACAAAAGCCACAGTCAACAAACAGACTAACAACTCACCAATAGGGCCATCCCCTTCATCCAAAGGTGGCTGGTCCATGATGTGTCTCAGCATGGGAATCACAAAGCCCAGGGTCTTGCCGCTGCCTGTTTTGGCAATACCAATCAGATCACGCCCCGACATGACAGTTGGTATGGCCTGGGCCTGGATGGGAGTAGGCCGCTCATAACTGTGTCTATAATAACAGAAAGACCAATGAGTGCACAGATTATCTCTAAATAACTCATAAAAAATGGAATAGGCTGTTCAAAAGGGCTGCAATAAAAGAAGGACTAATGCATAGATAATCTCTGAAATGCTCATAAGAAATAAGGATCAAACTTCTCATAACTGTGTATGCAATAAAAGTACTAATGTATAGATAACCTCTGAATAACTCATAAAACTTAGGGAGTCAGCTGCTCATCATGTACACAATAACTGCTCATTATCAGTTATGCAGTAACAGAAGCACCAATATATAAACAAATCTGAATAACTCATAAAAACTTACCAGTATGCCACTCATAATTGTGTCTGCAATAAAAAGGAGCAGCAATTTATAAATCCTCTCTCAAAAAATTATAAACACTTTGGATTAACTTAATTATATGCAATAAAAATAGTCCCCAAGCATGAACAGATTTTGAATATCTGTAAAAGCTGTTCAAAGGATTGGCCACTCATAACTGTGTTTGTTTTCCATAGAGGATGCACCTACTAAAAGCACACATTAACAATCCCTAAAGAACTATAAACATTAATACTTACAATAACTTTGCGATAACAGCAGCACATACAAAATACACAGAAATAATGACTGATTTGTAATGTAATGTACACCCCTTTAAGTCCCGACAATTCTCTATATGAAATTCAGGCTGCTCTCCCCCGAGAGAGCACATCGCCACAAGAGCTGCACCACCCATTTTTTGGTTCTTTTTCTGTCTGCATGTGTATCATGAATGCTAGATTGTGGCTATAGAAGAAAGACACAGATAAGTTCAAACACTGTACACTTTTATGACGCCCAGTCCAAGAACTTACAGCAGCTTTAAGAGAGGAAGGGAAAAGCTCTCTCACAAAGTTCATCCACGGGCCTATCCCTGTCATCTAAGGGCAGCTGGCCTGTGATATGAGGGGCTCTCTTCCTGAACTGTGAGTTGGTTGTTGTTTTTTCTACACAGGATCAAACACTGAGAAAATACCTGTATTCTAAGATAAAGTGCTATTTTCTCAACACTATAAGACAACAGCAACACATTTCTTTGAACTCAATTTTTCTGGCCCAGGCCAAAACCTGTGTCAGTTATTGATGTCAGCTAATTGCCAAGGCCTACACTAAAATGTTTTGTAAAATGTTGTGTTGAGATTGCCTTCAGCCTTGACAAGCTCTTAACATAACAACCTGCATTCTCCTTTGTTAAAGGAGAAAAAAATCCTCTGAAGTCAGAGTATGGCTGCCTATATGGCGAGGTACTCGAAAAGAGTCATACACGCAAACTCCTCATCTGGTATACTTCCTATCTCACAGCAATTCCCAGGTGGGATGAGTGAGTCAAGAGTGCAGGTTCTGGGTGACGACCAGGGTGTAAAGCTGGGGAATGCACAACAACAACAACAAAACTCACTTTTTCATAGACTCTAGAATCTTCTTGTTGACACCACACTGTGCCCATGTACGAATTGGTTTAGGGCAGTTCTTGCCTCGCACTTTGATTCCTTCCATCTCATTACGTAATGTCTCTGCCTCTGAAATAGATACATACCATGCTTAGACATAAAGAAGCATTCAAAAGCAGATATTAAACTTTTTTTCTACATATAAAGCAAAAACATAATATTGTTAACCCTAAATTCCAAGCAAAAAGTGTCCCTCAGAAGGCTTGTACTTTATCAGTTTTGACCAGCCCTCAAAAAGAAAACTCTAAAATGAAACCTATTTAGAATTAAGCCTTAAAAAATTACAGCAATAGCAAAACTATATCGATTATCAACTACTACTCTTATCTCTGGAATTGTCTTGTGTTATAAAATATGATGTAAACTATAGCTGTCTACTCTGTACTGTTTACTATAATTGGGGCAATTTTTTTCTATACCAATTGCCCAGTTGCGTGTATGTATGTATGTTATGTTTGTGTGTTGTGTTGTGTGTGCACGCATGCGTCCGTGTAAGTGTGTTTGAGTGCACATGCTTGTTTGTGTGACAGACTGTGTCTGTGTACTGTGTGTGAGTGCATGTACACATGCTTTCTTGCAAGCACGCATGCCTGAGTATATGATACAAATCACACATTGCTGCTCAACTACTGATGCTGATTTTGTATCAGGTGAAAAATAGGGGGACTATAACAGCAAAACTG
>CM054134.1:13346705-13529205 GCA_028751875.1 Rapana venosa
TTCCTTCTTTCTAGACAAGTGGGGTGGGTGGGTGGGGGGGTTAAACAAAAATGGGAATAAGGAGCAGAAGAAATGGAACAAAAAGCAGACAAAATCAGACAAAGCCAGAAACAGATATCAAACCAGACAGACCAGTATAAAACAGAAAACAACAGTGTACATGACGTGTTCATGTGTAGTGCAGTGCAGTGCAGTGCAGTGCAGTGCAGTGCAGTGCAGTGCAGTGCAGTGTAGTGTAGTGTAGTGTAGTGTAGTGTAGTGAAGTGTAGTGAAGTGTAGTGTAGTGTAGTTCGTCTGTCTGTCTGTCTGTCTGTCTGTGTGCATGCATACAAGACTGCATGTGTAAGGGCGCACATGTGTGTGTTCAACTACATGTGTATGCATGTGTGTGTGCATACATGTGTAACAAAAGCTACATGCTTACCTTGCTAACAGGTTCATCTTTCACAGTGATGGCTCCTTCCCGATGGGCGATCTTGCGTTCTGGACTGGCCGACTTCTTGCTTCTATGGGAGTGACTGTGAGTGTGAGTGTGAGTGTGAGTGTGAGAATCCCTGCTACTGCAACAGTCAGGGCTTGGCAAAATCAAGTCAGGATCAAATGAACAATGTAACTGGGTATATAAACAAGTCAGGATCAAATAATGAATGTAAGAGTGTATATAAAAAAAAAGTTTACAAAGACTGAGGGTACTGTTGTGCAATCTGGCAAATTTTAATAACGTATGGAATCAGGCATGGCTCAGACTGAAGAAATATGCTGTATGTAATGAAAAAAGCAATACACAGATATTACAAATATGAAAAGGTGATTTGATTTGTTTAATACTTTGTTCAAGTACACCAAAGATCTAAGCATTTACACTTTAGTTTAAGGTCAACTGCGTATAAAGTCTTCATGTTGGTGTCAACCTTTTTTTTAAATCACTTTCACTTATCGGTACATACATATATACCTATCAACAACTATCAATTCTTCATTTATTCAGCAGCAGTTATATGAAATTCATCATTATCAACTACTGAACGAGAAAACAAACTGTTATTTTCTAAAAGTTTTTATTCTCATGATTTCCATTCCTATTATTTATGAGGTTTTGTAATTTAAATTCTAAAAAAAGAAGGCAGGTGACAGGATGATTATGGCGTTCGCCTGCCTAGCAAGTAATTATTGAGGTTCTAGGTTTGATTCCCAGCCTTGCCCTTTCTTCCCAGTTTGTTGAGAAAATTGAACTGAATGTCAAAGTCTTTCAGATGAGGCTATAAACCAAGGCCCCGTGTGTGAATGTACGCAGAACATCATGTGCACATGTTAAAAACATGTCCCACCTTTAGGAAGAGTGAGCCATATCATGCCGATATGAACAGATGACACAAACGCATGCACACACGTGTCGTGTTTAAATACCATCCTTGAAGTTGGAATGTAGCTACCTAAATGGCGGTGGGGCGGGGGACAGTCACATACATGCAAAAATCTCACTTGGTGAACCTTGAAGCTCTAACCAAGGAACGAAAATAATTTTTAAAAAGGATTCTAAACACACACACCCCCCCACCCCCCAAATTGTGAAAATATACATCACTTTCTCCAATTCTATAATTGCTAAATACTGCACAGCCTACAGAAATTCTGACCAATGACATCAAAAGTCCCTGGATAGAATTAAAAGAATAACAAGCTTTAAGAATTGAAAAGCAACATCATCAAGAAAAGAAGAAAAAAAAAAGAGTTAAAACCTCCTCACCTTTTAGAGTGCTCTTTGTCTCTGTCTGTTGACCTGGATCTTGAACGTCTGCGCTTTGACTTGTCTTTGGATTCTTTCTCCTTCCTATCACGTGAACGACTACGTTTCCTATCCCTGGACCTGGATCGTCGCGATCGCTCTCTCGACCGTGACCTTCGACTTCTCTCAGTGCTCCTTGATCTGCTTCTCCCTTTCTTCCTGCGCTCACGCGATGAGCTACGTTTTCTGTGAGACCTGCATAAAAAAGATACGTTAGAAAAATTTAATGCCACAACAGTTTACATGCTAGTAAGTAATATACTGTATAGACTATAGGTTAAAAACTGTTGACATGTTCAGCTGGCAAATCCATTACCCATCACTTATTTTCTTTCATTTACATCAAACTTTTCATTCATGGTATCAATGACCAAGGAATAAGAGTGTGCATGCATGTAAACAAGCGTGTGTGTGTGTGTGTGTGTGTGTGTGTGTGTGTGTGTGTGTGTGTGTGTGTGTGTGTGTGTGTGTGTGTATGTGTGTGTGTCACTGTGTGTGTGTGTGTGTGTGTGTGTGTGTGTGTGTGTGTGTGTGTGTGTGTGTGTGTGTTGTATGTGTGTGTGTGTGTGTGTGTCACTGTGATTGTGTGTCACTGTGTCAGGTGTGTGAGTGTGTTCGTTTTCCAAGCCTGAGTCACATGTGTGGTTGACCTTGCCAATTTTTGCAGTTGGTGTAAAATCAGTCTGTTTGTACTGTCAGCATTACATTAATTTTATAACTGGTAGAAGTCAGCACGTGAGAGATGTAAAGATGAAGAGAAGTCTTTTTTTTTTTTAAACCAGCCCCAGTTCTTGAACACTTTAAAAGTCATTTTGAAGTTGTTTCAAGAAATACTTCAGAAATTTTGTTTCATATTTTCTCATACATTAAGTTATACACTGTGTATGTGTGTTGTTTGTCTGTCTGTCTGTCTGTCTGTCTCAGTGTCTGTCTGTCTGTCTGTCTGTCTGTCTGTCTACAGGTCTGTCTCTCTCTTTAGTACTGTATTAGTAGTGCTAGATCATGTAGCTGGCATTACTGGGTAAAGAAATGACAAAATATTGAAAATAAATATCCTTTTCAACCTTGTGGTTCAGACAGACCATTCACTGAGTGAATGATTCAGACATGTTCATTCCAACCTGTCATGTGAAAAGTGCACACTGCAACATAACAGGGTTTTTTTGTTTTGTTTTGTTCCTAGAGTTCCATACTTCAACAATTAAGCAATTGTGAGGTTATAGTTTATACTGCATATAATGCAACCATTTACCTACCACTAACTTGTTACTACAGTAGCCACTTTCAGATTTGGGGGATGCTGGCTTTTGTAAATTTGTCATCTGTTCCCACTAGCATAAATGACCTTCTCTTCCAAAAGGCGGAAAATGAAATGTTAATTCATACAGTTATTGCGAAAGAGATAAATTATTTTAAATATCTATTATCTATGCTAAGTAATGAAGGCAGAGATGATAATTACATCTGAGAGTCTGTGTTTTCCTAAGGAAATCTACAAACAGAGGAAGCCACCTGTGCTTTGAAATGTCATGCACGGCATGGTCTTTGTTTTGTTTTTTTTTCATTTTTCTACAGTGGTAATAAAGTTTCACCTACATACAGATATTTAAAACTATACAGAAAATGTTTCTATTGTCATTTTTTCTGCATTGGTTTCTCAAAGTTTTGTTTCATAATAGCAAAATGTTGCATTCTGCCATTTGGGGGGTTCACAGCGCGCCTATACAGCAGCGTTCAGTCAAAGGTTCAGGCAGAGTGCTAAAATTAGCGCGCCCCGACCTTTTTACCCCCACACCCCTCCCATTTCTTCATCCCTCCCCTTCCCCCTCCTCACAGCATCTCAAGCCTAGTAGCACTTACACATGCTCGGGCGGCAGATCTGGGCTATGCTAGGCCTACAGGAGAGGAATGGGTATACTGTATAGGTAGTGAGCGTTATGCTACTAAAAAAACCCCTCAGTTTTAACAATGTACGTACGCAGTTTAGAGTGTGTGTGTGTGTGTGTGTGTGTGTGTGTGTGTGTGTGTGTGTGTGTGTGTGTAAGAGAAAGAGAGAGAGAGAGAGAGAGAGAGAGAGAGAGAGACTCAGAGAGAGAATCTTTGATACACAAGATGAAGATTTTAGTCTAAACCTAGTCTTACAATCTGTCCCTGTGAAAACAAACACACACACACACAGTCACACACACACACACACACACACACACAGATATAGATAGACAGATATGAAAAAGAAAATCCACACCAAGAATAGAATAAAATCTCGATTACACACTACTATCAAGAACACATGCGCACAAACACACACACAAGGCACACACACACATACACACGTACACAGTTCCACACACAGTTCCACACACACACACATAGACACACAGAATCAGAAAGTAGTTTAGGCTGGAAAGGATGGCAAAGCTTACATTACCTAAGACAAGCCCGCTGTGTGCGTGCGTGCGGCCTGCCTACCTCTTAACACACACAGGCACTAAGCCTAGGCTAGATTGAGGCAGCAAACAGTCAAGATTTTGCCCAAATTTGAGCCCTTCAAAACTGATGAACACGTATCCTAAATACAACAAAAGTTGATTCAGCTTAAAAATTCAAACATTAACATTACATACCTGACTTTGCCAAAGTGAAACTTAAACGATTTAAGGAGGAAAATTGCGATCAATTTACATCACTAGCAGTAGCACAGAAATGATCACTCTCAATACTAAACAAAAAAGAGCTATCTGGTGAGAACATCCAATCTATCTCAGTATCTGTTATTTTGGTTTATAACGCCAACACACAAGTGTTATACTTGTTCAAATTCACGTCTCCACAACAACAAGAGAACACTGCACTGAATACACCTGAATGAAGCGCTGAAGAAAATGACAAACGTATCAAAAAGCACTTAAAAGTTGGAAATTAAAATCTATGTGGCAACTTTCCCCCCCCCCTGGCTGAAACAGTGGAAAGAACACCGCTCTATCTTGATGGTGCCAGAGCTAAAAATAAGCACATCAGGGGTCAAGTTCCAGCATCTAAGTGCAGCAGAAAATGGGGGGAAACAACTGCCGTGGGTTTTGTTTTGTTTTTTAATCTCAATATCTGCTTCAAACAAACAAACACTTATTTTTTGACTCAATAGAGCTCTATGAAAACTGGACCATTGGTAGTTTATTAACAAGACATTAACACTGTGAAATTTGAAAGCCATCAATTAAATAGCTTAGAAATTAGCTTAGGACTTGTTTTCTCAGCATGCCTGTGTTTTCAATTCATGCAAACCTCAAAACCTTGAGCACTGTGCAGCTGGGTAGGGGGAGAGAACTAGGGGCCCTACAGATGGCAAAAAAAGTTAAGTTTAGGATTTTGTTCTTGGCTGTTCCGGCCTTACCCTCCAGGGGACTAGGCCTACACCATCGCCACCTTAAGCTTGTATCATCCATACCAGTTGGTACTCTTCTGCCAAAAATTCAAAAAATGGACGACTTTTTTAGTTTTTAACTATAAAGTGTACACGTGCAAGATGTTTCGTTATGCTTTTCTGACTTTGCACTCGGGATCTTGCTTTATTGTCATCAACACTAGGCAACAGTGTGTAACGTCGGTAATTTCATCCGAGGGACTTGCTCACTCTCTTCTGTTTCCACTGGTTCTAGAGAGTATATAGGCCTAATCAGTATTTTCGAATTTGAGCCTCCAACTTGATTTGCCATTCCATGAATTATCATGCTCTCGAGCCTTGCCGGTCAGGCGGTGTCCTTTAGATTTGAACTGGGTTTAAGATTGTTAACCCCATACATTTCTTACCTGCTTTCCCTCGGCATGTTCTGTCTCAGCGTCTAGGGTTGTTGTGATCTGTCTAAAGTTTATCAGTGGCACAATATATTCTTCACCAAATGACACAACTATGATCCTACTTTGTTGAACCTACTATTTCCGGTTCCGCTTCGCCTTTTTACACGACTTCCACAAAACAGAATAACTTTTCCAGTCTTTTTTCTTCTTCTTCTAGATATAGGCCTACATCCTTGGGGGGGGGGGGGAGGCTGAGGGGGGGGGGGTGTTTGATTGTATTAGAGTCCTAACATAACTATCCTATTTAGGGACTGTACCATCGACATATATTGGGAACAGGAGGCAGCCATTAAGAGTCGACAATGACATCAGTCAATATAGACCAATCTGCAGGGGTGTGAGGCAGGGTTGCGTGTTCTCGCCTGATTTATTCCATGTATATAGTGAAATAATTCTACGAAATATTGAGAATCATGAGGGAATTAGTGTAGGTGGCCACAACATCAACAACCTGAGATATGCAGTCCTTATCACCGACTCTGAAGAAAAACTGCAAAAGATTTTAACAACAGTAACAGACGAAAGCGAAAAGAAAGGATTACAGCTCAATGCAAAGAAGACAGAATGCATGGTGATCTCGAAAAAAGCTGTTATACCACAATGCAACATAGCCTGTAAAGGAGAGAGAATCAGACAAGTAAACACCTTTAAATACCTTGGTTGTACTATCACTTCGGACGGCAAGTGTGACACAGAAATCAAGAAGAGAATCGGTCAATCTAAGGCAACTTTTAACAACATGAAATGCATTTTTACCAACAGTAAGATAAGCCTCAAGACAAAGATCCATGTTTTGAGAGCCTAGTATGGTCCATTCTTCTGTACGGATGTGAGTGCTGGACCCTAGCCAAGGACACAGAACAGCGACTAGAAGCAGTGGAAATTTGGTTCATCCGGAGAATCATGAAAATCTCATGGACAAAAAGAAAAACTAATGCAGAAGTAATGGAAATGGCTGGGTACAAGAGATCCCTTCTCAACACCATCAGAGAAAGTCAGCTCAAATTTTTCGGCCATATAATCAGGGCTTACGGACTAGAGAAACTGTTATGGAGTGGCAAAATCTGTGGAAACAAGAGCAGAGGAAGACAACGAACAAAATTCACAGACAGCTTAAACAAATTCGCAACGAATAAAGAGGGCACCAACAATGAGCTCATGAGAGGGACCGAGAACAGGGAAGAATGGAGAGCCATGATCGTCGATGTCTGCAGGACCAGACCGGACACTTGAAGAAGAAGACCATCGACTAACCACAATATATCATTTCACAGACATCCTATATTTATAGCTGATGCAAAATGAATGGCAATTTCCACTTTCATCACAGGAAAAATTTAGGCCTACACATTATGCGCACATACATAATATCATCAAGTTGTATTGAATTGAATTACCTCTTCCACTATAAAATCTGAAATACAAGAACTCTACATCATTACCTAAACGGTGGTCAGCTTTTTCGTGGACAGATTAAAACATTTTTTTAAAAAGTAATGTGGGTGTCATCCTTGCCGGCTTCAGAGGATATTGACCATACCTTCTTTCTCCAGTCATGGCCAATTTCTCCGCATGAAATTTGAGCTTATCTTCCCGGGGAAAGTACGTCACTTCGAGAGCAGCACCACCCATCTGTTTTGAAATGAATTTTCTGAGTATGGAACAATACCATACTAACGCTTCAAACCAAGACTACTGTCAGCAGATCCTATGTCCTCAGTGTCCGTCATACTCCCCCCTGGGGACGCCAAGGGCCTGTCAGTATAAAATAGCATCCCCACCTTCTGGAAATTCTGTGATTTATTTCCTCTTTTCTATCTTTCTCTTTGTTTTTCCTTGTTACTTCTCTTCCTGTCACCTCCTTCTTATATTTTCTGCCTTCTTGGTCCATTCTCCTACCTTTTTTTTCCAGAGAGACTTCAAAGATAACAAATCTCTCATGCTGAAGTCATATAAGCTATGCCTGACTTGTCAGGTGCTTAACGGCAGTGCAATGCATTTTCGCTCATAATTATGACAGACAACAATGGTTGCTGTCTGAGCGCCTGCACACACACACACACACAACGAGGTAGGCTATTTCAGCATATTGCCGCAGACATTATCTAGGCTACACTTTGTGTCTAATATCACTTAATGTGAACATACATTAAACTGAAGAACAACTTTGCTGCAGGCTGCATCAAAATCGTTTCCAATGGCTGAGATGCAACCATAGGATATGGAATGTAAGATTTCCCGAATCCTGGTCAACGATGAACTTCTAACCGTAAGAGATCTCAAGGCCATCCCCAACACTGATTTTAACCATATTATTTGCAAAAGAGATTTGAACACCCTCAATATGCACATCAACAAATGGGAAGACTTCCCAAGATCACTCCTGCTGGAGACGGGAACTGAATCGCAATTTGTGCAGAGGGGAAAGAAACCAGAACCTGTGGTAGATCAGTCATAAGTTTCCTTCTCCTTTGTTGAACACTCAGCAGCTATTTTTGTCTGTCATATGAGCGAAAATGCGTTGCACCTCTCTTAAATGCCTGACAAGTCAGGCCCAGCGCATCTGACTTCCGTGTGGGAGAAAGTTGTTTTCTTTTCAATCTTTTTTTTTTAAGAGGGGGGGGGGGGGGGGGGGGGGGGCAGGATTATGGACCAAGAAGACAGAACATAAACAAGGTGGTGACAGGAAGGAAAGGAGCAATGCAGTTCACAAAGAGAAGGATAGAAAAGAGGGGGGTCCTAGCACAGAATTTCCAGAAGGTGAGGATGCTATTTATACTGACAGCCACTGCCCCCCACCCCCACCCCCCACCCCACCAACCCGGCATCCCTACGGGGAAGAGTAACGAGTGATTGTGGCGTAAAAGCTTACCGACTTTTCCCATACTAATCGCCACACTCCACATCCATTTCCAGAGTTATGTCTAAAGTGAACTCAATCTCAGTGTACATTTGTTTTGATTCTGAACATCTGTGCGTTCCTTTACTAGGTAGGGGTGCGTAGTGCCTGTGCTTATTAACTGCGCACGCGCACGCACGCACGCACACACACACACACACACACACACACACTCCACTCCCTCCAAAAGTCCTTCGGATGAGACTACAAACCGAGGCCCCGTATGCGATCGCACGCATAACATCTTGAACACACGTTAAATCCTGTTCCGCTTTTCGTAAGAGTAGGCCATTGTGTGCCGGTGGGAACAGATGACAGAATTTACAAAACCGCATACACACGGGGACTGGATGAAAAAAGCACTCGAGTGCTTATTCCATTATCCTCGATATAAAAGAATAAAATAAATAAACACACCACGCGCGCGAGAAAGAGAGTTTTATTGAATGATCTTTATTTTTCAAGGGTTACAGATAAGCATTCACATACTTTTTTTCCTCCAGCCCTTGCCCTGATTAGGGACTCTCAAAATCAAATAAACAAAACAAAAAAAACCCAAAAACAACATCCAAACCCAACTACAAGAAGAAGAAGAAGAGAGACAATGACAATGGGTAAAGGTAAAGGTAAAGGAGTCCCATAACCTATAAGGTCGTAGGGGAGCGAGGCGTCAGAGACCTCACTTCTCTAGGGCCAGCATATTGAGGGCGGCGCCCATCTCCTCTCCCTCGCTGCTTTACCTTCCCTGACCCTAAAGAGGGCAGGTACCCATTTACAGCTGGGTGAACTGGGGGAACTGTACTGAAGCCAAGGCGCGCAAACGGTCACCCATCCAAGTGGTAACCACGCTCGACGCTGCTTAACTTGGCTGGGGGAAAGCGAGTGCTCCGACCACTGAGCTATCCCGTCCCCCAATGACAATGACAAATTCTTTTATTTCGAGGATAATGAATAAGCACTCCTGTGCTTTTTTACATCCAGTCCCCGCCCTTAGGGATATATATGATAATAAAGTAAAATAAAGCAAGAGAGACAGAGACTACACAGAGACACACAAGAGAGTGAGAGACAGAGACACAAAGAGAGGCAGAGACAGACAGGCAGTCAGACAGACAGACAGAGAATCCCACTGAAGCCCATCCCACTCTTAAGATGTTATTGTTGTTTATTGTTAAGCTGTCGATGACTGATGGATGACAAACCCGCCTTTCTTCACTGCACTAACACGTCTACAGCACCCACATCAGCCAGCTTACCTTCACGTCACCTGAAGTCTCTCAGCTGAAAACAGTCATTATGCAGCGGGTAGTGTGGCGCCTACCTATCATTTATTTCAGTTCAACTGATCAGGGGTTCGGTTTTTAAGGGACATAATTATGTATAAGCATAGACCTGTACTGTACAGACATACTGAGGCCGAGGTCTGGAGCTACAAACCTCATTCTTTATGGCTTGCTTGTGTGGTGTCCAGAAGTTGTATTTGGGTGATTGGCTCATAAACGTTGACCTTTTTCTGTGAAGATTTTACTAGGAAGAAACTGATACTTTCGGTTGTTTTGAAGTGCTGTGTATAGGTATATTTTTATTAACCTATTGAGACCACAGAAATGATGTTTTAAGATATTGTTTGCAACTTTTTCTGTCTCTGAATAATGTGCTCCGCTAAATTTATATCATGAAAATGTAAATAAAAAAACTTCTGTGTAAAAAAAAATGTTACTATGGACACGACATTTTATCTGGTGACCATGTGATAAGGAAGCCAGTTCCTGTTATTTGCGTGAAAGCGAAAAAGATGCTCCATTCTGACAATTCCCTTTATTTTTAAATCTGGCCTTTTTTTCTATGGAATAATGATAAGGTGAATAGCTATAGTCTCTAAAAACCAAACATATTTTTTTTAAAAACACAATAATCCTCAAATATCGCGTGAAAAGGGTAATCATCCGATATGGCATTTGTCAGTTTGGACAGTATTGAAAAAGAAACATGAGAGAGTGAAGAAGGCGAATATTGTTGCATGTTTATCAGATGCAGGCAGGTTCTCTTTGTCTTTTGATCATGTTTTTTTCAGCTCAGCATGCAGTGTTGTTCATTTGTTTAACCAGTTGTGCTCTACCAGGTTTTACGGTATGTACATGATTGTCTATCTGACTGTCTGTCTGCCTATCTCAGGTTTGTCTGTCTGTCTCTCCCCCCCCCCCCTCACACACACACACACACACACACACACACACACACACTCACAGTAAATATTCTTTTCAATTATCTGTTTTACGTTCAACTTTAGTCTGAAAATTATTACCATTGTTAATATGTGACATTTTTATCTTTTATTGATTCATCATGTACCTTATCATTACATATTTACATGTGTTCCTGTTATTTACGTTAAAAGGGGCTATTCTCTCTCTCTCTCTCTCTCTCTCTCTCTCTCTCTCTCTCTCTCTCTCTCTCTCTCTCTCTCTCCGGGACGACGTGACGGGACGAGAACTGAACGGGTGTGCTGTTAGTAAGCTGCTGCAAATTTTTGCATTTTAGCTTCAAAATGTCAGTTACTGGCCTTCCAGCTACTGTAATAACAACTTTAAACGCCCTGCTGATCGACAACGTCGTATCGAGTTGGAAAGTCGCGGGGGAGAGCGGCAGTGTTGTGTTCGTCTTGCGAATGAAGCCAGCTGACAAGCCAGTGTCAACAGAAATGGCGGACCCGGTGCTGAACCGTAACTCCCGTGTTCAGTACTATCGCAAGAAACCCCTTGTCAAAGACGTCGCGATGTTCAAAGAAGTAGACAACACCAAGAAAGACAGGCAAGTCGCCATTGTGACAATAACAGTGTCTTGGAAGAGCCGGTCTTGTGTAACATTGACTCCCTGCTCGATGTGGAAATAGAAGGAAAACAAACCAGTGTGTACACAGAACTATGTGTCAGCAGTGAATTGAATGCCTCAGCCACACCAGATTCACTTGATCTACTGTGTGATGCAGCAACAGACAGAAAGATCAGTGTGTCTTCTGAGGCGTCTGATGTGCAGGAAGAGCTGACAGTTGGCTGCACAGTGGATGACTCTGATACTGATACTGGTATTGTGAAACAGTATGTGTCTACTCTAACTGACAAACGTGTACAGCGTCGATTAAGGGACAGCAAGAGAAAACACACGGTTTCGAAAGGTGGTGGTACATAGTTCGGTTGATCAAAACATTGTGATGTGTGAATCAGATGACATCATCCTGGAATACTCTTGGAATGGAGATCCTGGCGAGGAATCTAAGTGTGTGTTCTGGTACATCAAGCAAGAAGAGAAAAACATGTTGCCAGAAGAACGTGTCAGGCTTGCCAGACTTCGTAAAGGGAAACAGTGTACTAACACACAACACACAGAGACAGTGGTGGCGAGTGCTGAGCAGGAGTTACATCATCTTCGGGACCTGATCCGGTCTTACATGGGCTGACTTCGCTGGCTGTAGACTGGAAAAGGAAAGGCTGGTTTGAAAATTGAGACACTTGAGACACAGACAATAATGTATCGAATCTTGATGTACATACCACCACTGCCATGGTTTCCATGTCATTGTAATCGCGTCGCGTTGATATCGTTGTTACCGCGCCGCAGCGCTATATGGCTTGATTGCTAAATAGCAATAAAATTGTGTCAATTGTCAATTGTCAATTGTCAATTGTCAATTGTCTCTCTCTCTCTCTCTCTCACTCACACACACACACACACACACACACACACACACACACACACACACACACACACACACAACATACAAAGCCTAGAATCACCATCATCACCATTACATCATCACCACTGCTCGCCTTATACACACACACGCGCACACGCGCCTGCGTGCGAACATAATTATGTATTGATCTTTACTGGGAGGGGAGGTTATGATACTTTTGATAGACAACAAGTAACGGTTAAAACTAAGAGAAATCTGCCGTGACTTAAAGTAGCATAAAAAAAGAAGAAAATCGAACCAGACAGATACAGAACTCGAACTCGAATATTGAGGGTAATTAGATAAGCCAGAGGCTTCTCAACATCAGGCCCTCGTATTGAATAGGGAAACAACGTAAATTGATAAATCAATCAATCAACAAGTCAGTGACTGATAATAATGAAATGAATAACTTTGTTGTGTAGGCAGCCAACCACTGGAATTGCTGTTCAGTTATCAATAAACCAACAAATAGAGACAGACAGAGTCTTACCTGCCGGCATCACGAGTTGGTGTTAGCCACTACACCCAAATAACACCGACATGATCACCCTTCTCCATGTGCTCCGGTCTTGTTTGGCCCTGCTGACTTCACGGATTCTCATGCCACATGATGCCAATGAGAGAAGCTGCTGGTCTTCCTTTTTTCTTTTCCTTCCCCATGGTCTTGCCGTGAAAGACGGTCTTCATGAGGTCTGTTTCTTGGTTTCCTAGGGCATGGCCTACACATCTTAGTTTCCTTTCCTGAAAGTAAGAAGTTTTCTTCTCGTTCCCAGTTTGTGTAATATGCTTTCATTTGTTCTTTTATCTGTCCAACTGACTGAGCACACTTCTAAAAGACCACATCTCAGCAGCTTTGATTCTTCATTCATCGTCTGTTCTTTGTGTCCAGGGTTCACAACCACATAGCATGACAGGCCATACTCAGCAGATCATTAGTTTCATTTTCAGCTGGTAAGGAATGCTGCATCTTTCTGTATGTTATTCAGTTGGATCGTTCTTTTTTTTTTTTAACCATGCCTATTATTGCCTTTATGTCCTTGGTACATGTCTATCATTTGTTTTGACTGAGCCGAGATATTTAACATTTTGGATATTTTCTAAAGGAGTTTTGTTAATCTGGATTTCATGCTCTGTCTGGCAGCTGGTTCTGGCAGCATATCGCACCTTTGTTTTCTTGGCATTGAGCTCGAGACCGGCTCTTCTTCCTGTTCTGTCTACTCTGTGTAGTACTTACTCTCTTCATGCTGGTAATGTTATCAGTTAGTAGTGCTGTATCATCAACGTGTCGCAGATTGGTTATGTTTCTGTTACCGATCTTGAAGCCCATGTCTTCAATATGAGACTCTCATGGCGTGAGAGGTACAAGCGGTTAAATATTCCCAATGAAGACACGAGTTAAAAAAATAAAAGACCATACAAGTACTGACAAAACTAAACAGATTGCACATGTGAGTGGGTTTGTATTATTTTGCAGGTCAAAATCAGATCCCAGATTGCGGCTGAATCAGGTAGGCAATGTGTTTTCTGCGCAGAAAGGATGTTGGAACAAGCAAGCAAGCAAGGTGTGTGTGTGTGTGTGGTGGTGGTGGGGGGGGGGGGGGGGGGGGCGGAGGGGGGGGGGGTCTGGGTCTGTGTATTTGTGTATGTGAGCACACATTGGGAGTCTTTACAACATTTCATGAACACGTTCTTGTCTGTCCCTTGAGAGCTGATTATTACAATTCTAGGTTGATGACTAACTTATCTGTATAGGACTGTGGAAACGTGTCAGGAAATGTAATTTTATTTTATTAATTTGTTTAGTGTCTCTGCCTTCTACACATTAATTACAACAGGGTCGTTTTCACTAGTAACTGAACGGTCAATTGGGTGACGATGTCATCCGCTAAGATCATCATCACTGTTCTTCAGCTAATCCACTAAGATCATCATCACTGTTCTTCAGTTAATCCACTAAGATCATCATCATTGTTCTTCAGCTAATCCAATAAGATCATCATCACTGTTCTTCAGCTAATCCGCTAAGATCATCATCACTGTTCTTCAGCTAATCCACTAAGATCATCATCATTGTTCTTCAGCTAATCCAATAAGATCATCATCATTGTTCTTCAGCTAATCCAACGAGATCATCATCACTGTTCTTCAGTGAATCCGCTAAGATCATCATCACCGTTCTTCAGCTAAATCCACTAAGATCATCATCACTGTTCTTCAGCTAATCCACTAAGATCATCATCACTGTTCTTCAGTTAATCCGCTAAGATCATCATCACTGTTCTTCAGCTAAATCCACTAAGATCTCCATCCCGTTGCTCACAGCTTTAAATTAATCATAGCTTTCTTGCAGAATACTAAACATCTATCATCTGTTCCCCCTCAGTAATCCGCTAAGCAAATCATACGCTACAGCTGTATCCATAAGATCCTCCATCTGTTGCTCAGATCGTTATTATTTTGGAAAGCTTTGGATAGAAGAATATACCTATCGACAGAGGCCTAGTCCAAGACCAGCTATTCTTTCCAAATCAGACAAAGTTGACCTTAAGTGGCAATGGGCAGGCTGTTGACTCTTTCCTATGGTTTCAATTTTGTTAGTAATTATTAACAAAAAGTTTTTTTTCCTGAGATATTAATTGGACTTGACATCCTATGGGTTTTTTGTTTTTAACGATAATTGACTCATGTGCTTTTTGCTTTACATCTAGTCCCCGTGTGTATGCAGTTTTGAACATTTTGTCATCCGTTCCCACCGGCACACAATGGCCGACTCTTTCGAAAAGCGGAACGGGTTTTAACATGTGCGCAAGATGTTCTGCGTGCGTTCACACACAGGACCTCAGTTTATGGTCTCATTCGAAGGACTTTTGGGGGGAGTGGAGTCGGTAGGCCTACTGATGTTAACTCTAGAGGAAAAATCCTCTTGAACGAGATTCGAACCTGGGTCAGCAGATCACGAGCGTGATGTGCATCACTCTGACCACCAGGCTATCCCATCCCCCCAATGGGTCCATGAAGTCGTGGGTTCGAATCTCTGCGGCATCTGGTGAATCCGGAGGGGGAGGGGGGGGGGGGGTTGCGATCTCCCATGTCAACTTCATATCTGCCAGTGCCTCATTTCCCTTCGTATATGTATACATGTAGAAGATCAAATATGCATAATAAATATCACGCAATTCATGTCAGCGTTCTTTGGGTTACGGAAACAGGAACATACGCAGCAACATCCCCGAAGTCGGTATGCGGCTGCCTGTATGGTGGGCAAAAACGGTCGCATACGCAAAATCTCACCATTGATGAACGTCGGAGCTCTAGCCGAACAAACAACAAAAAAAAAAAAAATCCGAAAATAATTCAAACTGTTTTTAAACAGGTTTTGTCATCCTGTGCAACCCTGAGAGGTCTCACTGCTCATTACCGTGTTCTGCTGAGGAGGGTTGTACTTCGGTGGTGGTGGCCGGGTTCCATGTGTACTTTAACATTAATCTGATCACTGTCGAGTAGCTCTTTCATACCAGTCATCATTCTAGCTCACTGCTATAAGCTTTTCCTCAGAATCGAAATGGTGACATTTTTCAGATGTAACACTTTACAATACAGATTCTTTTTTTTTCAATACAACATCGCTGAATTCTCTTTCTCTTTAGTTAAATTTCAAGACTCAATGACTAAGTCATAAATTAATTTCAAGATGATAATTTATGTGCCACATAAGAACTAGCCAGATTAAGAATGAAAACAGTATTTCCAATTCTGAGAATTATAGTCTACCTGTTTGGCTCTTTGATAGAATTGTTCATTCTGCTATCTATGTTTGGGACAGGTTTGTCAAGAAAACACAACAGCAATATCAGTTTGTTGGTTATTAATTAAACCAATTCCATGATCCTGGAATGAACGTTTGATTAAATAGGTTAATACCCTTTGCTTCAAGAACCCCAAGAAAGCTCACACCCAGGCCTTATACCCTAAATATGGGCATTTTTGTTTGTTTGTTGTTTTGCTTCTTTCTTCTTTTTTTTTTTTGGGGGGGGGGGGTTGAAACCAGATTTGTTTCTATGATGCCTTTGTTTCATAACTCTCCTAAAATAGTTTTTAGCCTATTCATGATTATTATGTAGGGAAAAAACATATGGATAGATACTTCTTCATTCTCTGTGTTGCAGACTTCACACAAGCCACATTCCAGCAAATTTTTCGCTTTACATACCAGAAGCAGGAAGCGGGTTCATGCACCGACTTGTCTATTTATCGAGATTTACTGAAATCTGCACCAGACGCCAGCGAAAAGTATTTGCCAAACCTTTGCTCCGTGCAAAACAAAAAGGATCGAATCACCGGGCAACTTCAGATCTCCGACATTGCAGAAGAAAACACAACAGTAAGTCTGACTACCGACCAACGGCGGTTTGATTCTGGTCAGGTTGGAAGTTTCCTCAGAAATGTTTATCATTAGAAATGTAACAGCCATAGGTGTGGGCTATGATGGAAACCTGGTGTGTGTAGTGTGTGTAGTATAGTGTTAAAGTTTACGTCATTCCACACATTAAGTGATACTGGACGAGAGAGAGAAATAGAGAGAAGGGGGGTGGATGGTGTGGTGGTGGTATTGATGAATGCTGGTGTGTGTGTGCTCCAAAGAACAAAGAAAAGGCAGTCACCCTTTATTCAACACATTCTTAAGATGACAGCACACAATGCAGTCATTAAGTTTTGGTTTCGGGCCCTAGTGTTACACCCATCTTCTGTAAATACTGCACAACGAACTAAACATTCTTTATTGGTCGCGGCACAGGTTCTGGTGAACGTCACTTTGATCTACGATGAGAGACCAGTCACCATCTTTGAGCAATGCAAAGGTCTTGTGGCATCCGCTTTCCAAAGCCACAGTGAGAATATTACAGCCCCTTTCAGGAAAAAGTTCTTCCCCCTGCTCTGTCCCGCTATTGCCAACCACGCAGGGGGCATGCTTGTTCATTCTGGATACTTTTGTCGTCTGCCCAGCCAAGTGCGCACCCAAGTTCAGCCTGGGGGGTTCTCCCACCCCATCCACGTCTGTGGTACAGAAATAACAATTGTTTTGGTTGGTTGGTTGGTTGGTTGGTTGATCAGTTGCTTTTTGTTTTTGTTTCTGGTTGGTTAGTTAATTGGTTGGCTGGTTGTTGGCTGGTGGGTTAGGCGGTTGATTGGCTGGTTTGGCTGATTGGTTGGTTAATTGGCTGGCTGGTTGGTTAGTCAGTTGGCTGGTTGGTTATTAGGCTGATTGGTTGGTTAGTTGGTTGGCTGGTTGGTTGGATTTTCTGTCTGTTTATGTTTGGTTTTCAGTTTGCTTAGAGCCTACTTCTTTTGCAAAAGAAAAGATTGTAATATGAAAATGAAAACTGGATATTTAGATACATAGTTATAGCAGAGTATCTCCGAAGTCGGAATGGGGGGGGGGGAACTTCTGAAAAAATCTCACCAATAGTAAACCTGGGACCTCTAGCTGGGGAACCAAAAAACAAAAACAAAAAACCCCAAAAGTACTGCATTGGCACACATGCGAGAGAGAGGGGGGAGGGGCTACATACATCCCTGTACCACATGTATTACATACACATTGATAGCATCCAAACTGATGGAGCCATACAAAAGAACATAGGTCTGTCGTTTTGTAATTTAAAATAGTATTTATTAGTAACCACAGGGTATGTGAATGCATATGCCTTCGTCACATAGCAGTCAATACAGAGAAATAGCATATT
The DNA here is from genome assembly GCA_028751875.1 of Rapana venosa. Classification (NCBI taxonomy): domain Eukaryota; kingdom Metazoa; phylum Mollusca; class Gastropoda; order Neogastropoda; family Muricidae; genus Rapana; species Rapana venosa. Next base: position 13,364,726 of record CM054134.1, read on the forward strand.
CTATCTGCACACCCTTACTGTAACCACCCTCTGGTTAAAATGAACACTGACAGCTTACAGTTTTTAAAAAAAAAAATTAATGGAGCTTGAGACTAAGATCGGACAGAGTGGGTGGGGTGGCGTGGAGGGAGTATAGTTCATGGTTTTCCCGGTGGGGATGCCGAGGGCCTGTTAGCATAAATAATATCCCCACCTTCTGGAAATTCTGTGCTAGAAATTCCCTTTATTTTTATCCCTCTCTTTGTTTTTGCCTTGTTTCTTTTCTGCCTGTCGCCTCATTATTGTCTGTTTTCTGCCTTATTGGTCGATTCTCTTGCCTTTTTTCCAGAAAGATTTGAAAGATAACAGTTCTTTCCCATGCTGAAGTCGGATGCGCTGGGCCTGACTTGTTAGTTGGTTAATGGCAGGTTTTTTTCCTTATATTATGACAGGCAACAATAGTTGCTGTCTGAGCGTTTGACGACGAAGAAGTTCTAGACTGTTATAGTTGATTCTAGCACAGTGGTCTCTATTACATTCAACATCAACAGGGCTGGAGCACTATTTTGAAGCAAAAAAGCAGTAGCCGGCTATTTTGATCACGCTTTATCCCTTGAAGCCACTTTTTACAATCAATTCCAGCATAAAACACCAGTCTGTGCATATAAGCATATGTTTATGTTGTATTGTATATTGTATTGTGTCGGGCGTGTGTTCTCAGTGTACTGTCCTGCGGGTCAGGAGGTATTGCCAGGAGCCGAGGTGTGCACAGACTGCCGACAGGGCTTCTACAAGTCCTCAAGAACCACCAGCTACTGTAAGCCTTGTCCTGACCACTTCGTCACCAGAATCAACGGATCAGCTTCAAAGGATGACTGCCAACTCAGTGAGGGCTTTGTGCGCAACGTATGATCCACACAGTCTAGAGACAGGACCTAAAAAAATAATGGTGTTGACCACTTTGCTTTTTTAAGAGATCATGAGTTGAGACTCATACAGTGTGGATGGTGTAATGGTAGAGAAAAGTAAAGGTGTTAGGCTATACAAAAAAAGTGCTCATAAGTTACTGTTGTCCAGTAAAGAAATAAAGGAAACAAATTATGTTATGTGGATGCATTGTAAGTACATGTCCCTCGTGTTCAAGTAAAGTGGAAACGGGCATGGACAAATAATTATATCTGTAAGAGAATACGTTCTGCACACCATGCTTGCAAACATTGGTTTACTCGCATACACATGCGTGTATACACAAGCACGTACGATTATATAAAAATTAGTGTGTGAGCACGCGCGTGCACACGCATACACACAAAAGATATCACACACACACACACACTTACTTGAGTGTGCGTTTAAGTTATATAATCATGCTCCCCCAAATTGTTTGGTTGCTGACACTCTCATTTGCTGATGCATACTGGCATGGAATGGTTACGTGTGTGCGCGCGTGTTTGTACGAGCATGCGCGGAGAGAGAGAGAGGAGGGGGGGGGGGGGAGGGGAGAGAGAATGTGAATGTGTGTGTGTGTGTGTGTGTACATGCATGCGTGAATACGTGTGTCGCACACGCGCGCGTGTGTACGTGCAGAATTCTTACTGCCCAATTTCCGAAACAGCAGCTGCCTCCTCGGCTGTTTAGGAGGTCATCGTCGAACACGACGGACAAACATACATACATACATACATTCACGCTCACATACCCATGCAACATTAAGTTCAGCAGTCACGTCACGCCTTTCAGGAGCCTGTGAACCCGGGTTTTACGCGGACGTGTACCAGGGCGGGTGGTGCACCCCATGTGGGCAGGGTAGCTATCAGCCAGACAAGTGGAAGGAGCACTGCCTGGACTGCCCCCCTGGGCTGGTCACCTACCAGCTGGCGGCTGACCGCCTGGACCTTTGCTTGCGTCAGTGTCTTTTTTTAAGCATGTATTTTTCTTCTTTTATTTCGAAGATTTATTTAATTAATTAATTTATGTATTTATTTATTCATTCTTTTATATCGAGGATAATGGAATAAGCACTCTTGTGAAAAGACTGTGAAAAGACGTTAAATGAATTTGAACTCTTTTGCTTTTTTTTAACATCCAGTCCCCGTGTGTATGCAGTTTTAAATATTTTGTCATCCGTTCCCACTGCCACACACTGGCCTACTCTTCAGAAAAGCGGAAGGGTTTTAACGTGTGTGCAAGATGTCCTGCGTGCGTTCGCACACGGGACCTCGGTTTATAGTCTCATCCGAAGGACTTTTGGGGAGAGTGGACGTGTATGTGTGTATATGTACATTTGAACTTGTAAAAACTATCAATTGTAACTGGCTGCATGTGAACTAGTAGGATGAATGAAAGCGATTTGATTTGTTTTTGTGGTTGGTTTGTATTTTTTGGGTGTTTTTTGGGGGGCAAGATATAGCGCTATATAAATTCCATGTATTCTTTTTTTTCCAACCGGGGTCAGCAGATCATGAATGCATCACTCTAACCACCAGGCCATCCCGTCCCATATCCGTTTACACCTTGTATTAGCACCTAGGCACTTAGTATGGCCTACCTGCTCTCTTTAGTGACAATAGCTGACGATACTTTAGTGTGGGTCTACTTCTGTTTGATGACTAACAATTCCTCGGCTAGAGCTCCGAAGTTCACCAATGCGACTGGTTTTTATTTTGTTTTGGTTTTGTTGTTGTTGTTGTTGTTACTGTTGATTGTTGTTGTTGGTCACCATGGAAGTAGCTGCATTCTTACTTCTGGGATGTCTGCTGGGTATGTTCATGTTTCCGGAACCCACCAAACGCCGACATGAATTTCTGTATCTTTAACGTGCATATTTAACATTTGCACATTAACCTGTATGCATATACATGAAGTAAATTAAGGCACTGGCAGGTCTGCACTTGTAGTTGGCCTGAGCGATCGTAACTCCCCCTTCCCCCACCACCACCCTTTTAATTTACCAGGCGCCGCTGAGATTCGAACCCACGACTTCATGGACCCACGGGACTGGAGTTCAAGGGTCTTAACTACTGGGCTATAGCGTCTGTCTAAAAATGATCTAAGAATCGTTTGTTAACATTGGGTGATGAGATTATAGGTAGGCCTAGGTCTCGTGAAGGGAACGGGATAGCTCAGTGGTCGGAGCACTCGCTTTCCCCCAGCCAAGTTAAGCAGCGTCGAGCATGGTTACCAGTTGGATGGGTGACCGTTTGCGCGCCTTGGCTTCAGTACAGTTCCCCCAGTTCACCCAGCTGTAAATGGGTACCTGCCCTCTTTAGGGTCAGGGAAGGTAAAGCAGCGAGGGAGAGGAGATGGGCGCCGCCCTCAATATGCTGGCCCTAGAGAAGTGAGGTCTCTGACGCCTCGCTCCCCTACGACCTTATAGGTTATGGGACTCCTTTACCTTTTTTTTGTAGGTCTAGTGAAAGATGTAACTTCGCTCATGGATGAGCATTTTCAGTCTCCAGGGTTCTGTGTACACGTTCTGAATGCTCTTTGCACTGCTGTGTTGTGTAGCCATCTGTCCCCCGGGCCAGGAGTATTCCAACAGCAGCCAGTCCTGCCGACCCTGTCCCCGGGGTTACTTCAACGATGGCCAGAACCCAGCCCGACCCCGCTGTGTCCTGTGTGACTTGGCCTACATCACGTCAGGAGAAGGGGCGACATCGGCACAGAAATGCAGCGTTCGTAAGTTGCACGTGCAACACAGTGTTTGCGTGTGCGCGTGCGTGTACATGGAGAGAGAGAGCGAGAGAGAGAGAGAGAGAGGTGAAGAGAACGGGGAGACTTATCAGCAGCTGAATGTTAGGATCTAGGAACAACACACTCTCAACATCGCACCCCTAAAGTGGATGAAGCATGACTGTGTGGTCCCTTGTCTTTCCAATGAGCTTGTAATGTGAACTCTGCAAAATAACTTCATACACCTATGACTTTTACGGGATTCGAACCCGTAACTTTCCAGCCAGCAACCCAACACGCTAACCACTGCGCCATGGAAGCTAGTCAGTACTGACATGACTTGACATGGAATTTTCTGGGTGGTCAGGAAACTGTAGTCAGCCAGGCCAGTATCTGGACGTGAGGCATAACGTGTGTCGGGACTGCCCGCGTGGACAGTGGCAAAACCGTAAGTGGCAGACGTCCTGTGAGCCCTGTAAAGAAGGATTCACCACAAGGCACCCAGGCACCAGGGATCCATCCTACTGCTTCGGTAAGTTTTGTTTAAAAGATGTTAGTTATGTTGTAGTTGTAGAAGACTAGGGTTGTGATATTGAAATCTAGAGTACTAGATCTAGTGCTTCTTTTTAAGCAAAGCTTGAGCTCATTTCTTTTTCTCCCTCGTGCTGTGTGTGTGTGTGTGTGTGTGTGTGTGTGTGTGTGTGAGTGGTGTGTGTGTGTGTGAGAGTGTGTGGTGTGTGTAAGAGAGAGAGTGAGTGGTGTGTGTGTGTGTGTGATGTGTGTGTGCCGCGCGGCGCAGTGTTCTATTCTAGTAACATATAAAAGCTGAAACTGTTTTTTCATAATTTGTTTGTTTTTGTTTTTTTGGTTTGTCTGGAAAAATCTTTCTTGGAAACATGTCTAATATCAGTCTATAGCAATTTGTTGCTTTCAATAACATGAGATCATGACATAGTTGGAAAAAAACAACCCTGAAACAACAACCTTCCCCCCTCCCCCTGATAGTACTCATGAGCATTTGATTGATGGCAGTTCTGAAGGATGAAGAAGGACTCAAGCTGACCAAAGAGGAGATCATTTTTTCCATGGTGTCAGTGCTGGTTCTTCTCATGGTGGGCAACTTCATCATCGTGGGATACTGTCTGTACAGCAGGTAAGAACAGTCTTTGCTGACTGTGTTTCGTTTGGAATGAGATATTGTTTCACTTCAGGGGGAAAAAAGTCTATCTTAAAAAAAAAAAGACCACACACACACAAATTGCAGCATCATTATCATCAGAGTTTACCCCCTGTGTGTGTGTGTGTGTGTGTGTGTGTGTGTGTGTGTGTGTTAGGAGTCGTCGTCAGAAGGAGAACATCAACCCAACAGGCCAGGCAGACATATTCAAAATGACAGTCCTGGGTAGTCGGCGGCCATCGGGAACTTACGATGACGTGGACCTGTACGAAACGATAAGAGACATCACCCCCTGCCCAATGACGTCCTCAACATCCACCTTCAAACCTTCCGAGGACAGGGGAGGCTCAGCCCACGACTACGATGATCTGAACGTGTACCTCCAGCCCAGACCAGCAGGCGCCAGGCCGGTGGTTCCTGACACTGCCGTGCCTGCTCAGCCGGCCGTGGAGGAGTGTCTGTACGATGATGTGATGAACACCTGCCCCATTTACCAGAACTTTGGATCCAGGTCTCCGCTTGCACAGAGCGATCCCTCTGATGAACTGTGGTCTTCCAGGCTGGATGTTTTGTATTGATAGTACATGTGTTTATCATTATTACCGCAACATTTTTATTCCATTTGAGATACATTATCAACGTCCTTGAAATTGTATGATGATGAACTCTCACAAGGAGACACGACCATTCAGTCATTCTTTCTCCACTCAAGTTCATTCATATGGGTGATATTTTCCCCCAAAACAAATGACACATCTGATGTATCATTTCATTATATTCAATATGCTCTCTTTTTCTATTTCAAAGCAACACGCCGGTATCAAAGTCTCTTGATACCTTTATTGCTACTTGATTTTTTTTAAAATGGCATAATTAATGTAATGTTATGGATGATGTGTGTGTGTGTGTGTGTGTGTGTGTGTGTGTGTGTGTGAGAGAGAGAGTGAGAGAGAAGATGCTTTATTAACTGCATGACCAATGTCCATGAAAATTCTGACTGCCCAATCCCCTGCTTTGAATACATGTAAAATGTATGTGATTTTAGGTAACCCTTTTGCAACATTTACATCTCTCAGAGTCTCTTGAAAGTAGATCAATATATTTAAAAAAATGATAGCTTCAACTGACTTTGAAAAAAAAAGATAAACCTTTGTTCACAAATGGCTATTTGACAGAAATGGTATCAACAGGTTCAGTACCAACTGAATGCACAATGAATTAGAAATTATGGTCATTTTCACTTTAGTTATGATTGTTCACAGCTACCTGAAACTTTGATTTTGATCCCTTTTCAGATAAATTCCTAAAAATCATATCTCAGACTGTGCTTACTCCACTAATTATCGTGAAAGATAATGATGCAGCTTCAAATCAGATTTACATCTGTTACTATGTGAGAAGTAATTCTTGATTAAGAAAGGATATATACCTCTTCACAGTATAAAGCACATAAAGTTACTTGCCATATGGAATTCTTACAAATCAGATGTTTTCTGGTCTTTTGTATACATGTCATGATCATTCACAAATGCCATTTTGGACATATTTCTGCACAGACTTTCTCAGTAAACCTGAAACGCTCTATGGATGTGAGTTCTATTTGAATGAGTATTACTAAGCAGATCTACAAATGCTTACATATATTATTTTGTTTGAATATTACATCGTTAATACTGCATTTTGCATGAAATTAAATTTTCTTAGTTGTTTACTTCATTTCGTCAACAACCATCATTTCCACTATTTTTGCAGGGAAAGTAAGATTTCCTTGTACACCATACAGACCAGCTGGCAATTGTGTTTTATTCTTGACTTTAATTGCGGTAATAGCTATTTTCAGCAGTATCTCTTCTTCTGTTTCCTTGGACACATCATCTATATGATGTGAGAAAAAATGTCCTTTTTATTAATAAAGAAACCTTTGCTTTGGCTCTCTTTTTCTATTTATTTGTTATGAGCATGATTAAACAGATTTGATATAACAGACTTTCAGGCTGTATACATTCAGTGGGCTTTAGAGGGGTGGAGTCAGTTCCAATATCAACTCGAGGAAACATCCTCGCAAACAGACACTTTTACAAAGACTCAAACCTGCACCCTCAATCACCCTCATGGGGCTGGAGTAGCCTAGTGGTTAGAGTACTGCACTTGCAATTTGATGGCCCAGGCTTGTACCCTAGTTTTAAGCCACCTCTGAGATGCCCTTTAAAGGGGATTTTTACCCTGGGGTTAATATCAGTACCGACTCCACACCCCCAACAGTTCTTTGGATGAGACTATAACCCAAGGCACCATGTGCGTACACATGCAAAACATCTTGTGCACATGTTAAAACCTGTTCAGCCTTTCAGAAGAGTAAGCTGGTAGGAAGGGATGACAAAAAATGCAGACACAAAAAACACACTGGTGTCGTGTTTAGACATCATCCTCAAAGTTGGAATGTGGCTACTTTAATTAATGGTGAGCAAAAATGATGGCATATGCAAAAATCTCACTATTGGTGAATCTTAGAGCTCTAGCCAAAGAATTAAAAAAACAACAACCAACCCATCAGATCATGATACATAGGCTATGTCATGCATATGCAAGTGTGTGTGTGCATACATTTGCATTTTAGCACCCTGAATTAATGACACAGAATCCCCCCCACCCCCCACCCCACAGGGGAAATCATACTAACAAAATTAAAATACAAAGAAAAAGAAAACAAATCAACAATCAGGTAATCAGACAAAACCATGCATGGAAATAAACAGGATTTTTTAGAGTGACTTTTATTATAGCGTATTATGATCATACCAACTTCAATCAACGGCCAATCAGTAGCACTAGTATGGCGATCCCATGCTGTTACAAAATCAAGCAGCTTTTTAGGTTTGTACACTTCAGTAATGGCTTACAACCCAGCCTGTACTGTGCCATTTAAGGACTGACGACAACTATGCTAATCATACTGACATGCAATCACATTGAACCTGAAAAAAACACAACACCATGAACTGAAAAACAAAACACGTAGATAAGAAAACCAGCCATCAGAACATTCTTCAAAAAAGTATCAAAGTCAGATAATGACATTTACCACTTTGTTTTATTAGATAATTAAAGCATACAGGTGTATACTTTTTTAAAAAAGAAAAAAAGATTTAACTCACCCTCTCCTTAAAAATTTGATAAAGACGAAAAGGACAAATCAACTTCATAATACTTACAACAATAGACCACAATCATCAAATCAAGACAACAGCAAAGACATTAAAATTCCCATGAAAATGAAGGTGGGTTGTACAGCAGTTCAGGCAGTGGTCTAGAGGTAATGAACCCATCTACAAAGCAACAAGTCACTGCTCCAATCTCTGTTAGAACCCAAACTTCTCCACCATCCACACTAGACCTTGAGTCATGGTCTGGGTACAAGTCTTTCAGATGAGATGATAAACTGAGATCCTGTGTGCGAAAGACATTTAGCACACATTGAAGAACCAACAGCAACAAGAGAGTTGTCCCTGGCAAAGTTCTGCTATAAAAAGCACACATAAATAAAGAGAATAAATACACATACAGGCAGGAAAAAAAGAATAAATACACATACAGGCAGGAAAATACAATAGAATGGGGGGAGGGGGGGAGGCAGGGAGGCTGGTGGTGGTGGTGATGTGCTCTCTTCAAATAGAGCAGCCCAAATTTCACACAGAAATCTGCTGTGACTGGAAGTCGTGTGAGTGAGTGAGTGTGTGTATGTGTGTGCGCGCGCATGCACGTGCATGCATGTGAACAACAAAGAGTAGTGAAGGAAAACAAGTGCAGGTAACCATTACAACTTCTCCATCATTGCACGAATGACTTACAAAGATTAAAAAAAACCAAAAAAAAACAACACCAACCCCACCCCGCCAAGAAAACAAAACAAAAACAAACTTTCCCCCAAAACCCCACCAACCCAATATAAGATTTAGGTGACAGCATTGGAGGCCCATTGGCAGTAAGGACCATTTGATTTGCCAGACCTGACTCGACTTAAGATTTTCGACTCTGAAAGAGCATCATCAGAAGTCTTGGTGATGGATTTGCTTAAATCACACACACACACAATGCAAACACACACATTTATGTATATATATATAAAGGTAAATAATTTTAACCATCCCACTGGTTGTATGGTATAATATAAAGGTACTTTTCCCTCAATGGTGCTAACTAAGATACAAATGTGCTTCACTTCTTACACCAATGATGTTTATATGGTTGTTATCATCAATGCACAGAACTATTCTACTTCAAGGGAACCACCACTTAGCACCATTAGTAACGCTTTCTGGTATTTGCCTGGCACCACAGATCATGTGAAGAATCATTCCTTCGCCTTCCACCTGATCAGACTCACTCCCTAAAATAATAAGACTGATACCAACCCATCATCTTTCAGTCGGCAGTTTGGTTACAAGTAATCTAAAATATGACAGAAATGTGCCTCGACTTTATGCAACTAGCAGAGAGTTCTCTCTACACTGTATGTGACTCTCTACATTGTAGTGCCACTAGGAAAACCATAATGTGATGTTCACAAGCATCTTGAATGTGCTCAGAAACTATCTACCAAATAAAGGAGTGCAAATAATAGTAATAACAACAAAGGAAGCGAAGGAGGGTGAGGAGGGATTGGCAAGAGGTGGGGGTGTGGAGGGAAGCATGACTGTTTGAGAAAAGATCTATTTGAATTTTGAAAAGAAAGAAAGAAATTAAATATTTTCTGATCCAGGTAGCATTAATTCAGACATCTTCAGAAAGAAATAGACGTTTCTTGGGGGAAAAAAACCAATAAAGAAAAATAAAACCCATCCTATTCTGTATGCATCTTCAGTGATTACTGGTAACTCTTTCCTATAACACATACATCACATGTGCAAAGCTACAAAACTTACTTTTCATCAAACATCTATTGCACTTAAAAGGGTTTTAGTGAAACAACACAAACCACTTTGTTACATTCTTATACATAAATACAAAAGCAAAATTTGTTACATTTTTTATATGAATGTGGAAGCAAATACCAACAAGTAGAAAATGAACAAGACAAAGCCAACATACTGTGATAGTTACAAACACGAGACAGAAATACAACGAACATAGCAATCATTCACTTTTAATCAATATTATTATGTCAGATATGATATTATAATGTAACTAAGCCATTTTCATCACTGCATGTGGTGAAATAAAATGAAATCCACAGTGAGAATTGTAAACTATGTCTATACGAAGTCCACAAAAGGATTTTTGTGGGGGGTTTTAAACACAAAGTCTCACAAATTCTTATCATAAAAAACTCTCACAAACTCTTATCATAAAAAAAACTACAATACAAAGTTTCCAAGAAAAAATTGGAAACCTGTCACTAAATCATTACACTCATGATTGCTTAACCCTCTTGTCCCCGATCCGGCCGCAGCCGACAGTAACGGTAGCCACCGCTAGATTCCAATACGACCGCAGCCGACAGTTGGTGCTGCCCACGTGGGCAGTACTTTTCCATCACACACAAACCTCCTGGTTTTCACACTATGTGTCTGAAAATTGGTGGGGCGATGCAGGGAGGGTGTCAGAGGATGCCAGTGATAAATTTAGACCACTAACATGTGTGTAGTGGGGAGGGAAGGAAGAAATAACAGCCAGCGACCGGAACGCTTTTCAATGGTGCAGCGTGGCGGAAAAAAATGGCGTTTTCTTTAGTAGCAGACGATTTATCTGATTAGCCAGACGATAAATTGAATGTTATTGTCTTAGAAGTAGAAACATTTGAACGAGAATTGTTAAGTGAGTCCGATATTAAACGATTACGAGGAAGACGAGGAAGGAAATGCTGCAGTTAGGGAGAAGAGTGAGCCAGAAAATGACGTGCTACACGGCACATTCCTGACCTGTGCTACACACACGACTGTGGAGAAATTTGACCTCCCGGCCGGTCCGCAGCATAGACGCCTGAAAACGTGATGCCTTTTGACTGTTTTCTCATTATTACCACACTTTTGCTTTGAAACTGCAATAGCAGAAACGAACAGATATGCTGATAATGAAAATAGCAAGAAGGAAAATAAAATAGGTCTCCGTCTGCCAAGGTTCGACAGGTGAGAGCAATGGGTACCCCCCCCCCCACACACACACATCCATAATTTGTGCTTTGTGATGTGATGTGACCCTGTGCCACCACTACGACTACTTTAGAGACTACCAACATTAAAATTTTGTAGAGTTACAGAAGTTCTGTGTTGTTTCGAATTTGTCACACCTGTGCTGTGACAATGGTGACAGTGTGACAGTCATGTACAATAATACACTTCTGTACACTTAACAAACATGTGGTAGCACACGCAGATATGAACTGCAGTATAAAGGTCACATGTCGATTGAATATGACTTGTTTTCAAAAGAAAAAATAGTTAAACAAAACTTCTGTCTCCTCAAGACATACCATAAAACAACAGGTGCTATGGGGACATTATGTGACACATCCTTGAAGTACTATTGCACATAACTATTGGTAAACACATCTGCTGGGTATCACTTCCTTATTCGACACTAATATGCTTGAACTATTGTCAAATCCATGCAGGATTTGCTGTTTTATCATATATACCATATTTTTACCTGTGATTGGTGACAAATAAGGTGACAATGACAAGACATCTGGTGACCAGACACATAAACTTGCGCCTAAATGCAAGTACAAAGACATGCCTAGCTTGTGACAAAATTTCAGCTTGATAACTTGTCATGCACACACATAATTGCCTTAGGAGTAAAGTAAGTCAGATGTAGGTAGAAAACCTGCAAAGAATTCAAAATCTACAAGCAGTTTAGCTCTGTAGAATCCAACAACAAGAGGGTTAAACTTCTCAATCCAACAACTGTCTGTATACAAGTACACAATCATAGTGATAGAGGTATGAAGCCATAATTACGATATATGTTTGGGCACAGCTACAGTTACCACACAGGCATTTCTATGTAACCCTTTTCAGACTGAAACTTTATTTACAGTACAGCATAATACATATTCACATTTACACACGCATGCAAGGCTACTAATGTTTATTTTAGATAATACAAAAGCATTCTTTATACAAAAGCATTTTTAAGAGACAAATATTGTGCTTAAACTTTTATCACAGAAAATAAAAGCACATTAAAACACAAGAGTATTAATATTTCTAATTAATGCATCCTTCAGGAATTTAATTGTTAGAACCTAAAAAAATATCTGTAAGGCACACCCCCCCCCCCCCCCCCCACACACACACATACACACACACACACACACACACACACACACACTATCGACATGTATACATAGTAACATACTCAACTGAAAATATGTTTTGCACACAGATACACATACTTACAGACAAAACAACAATGCATTGGCATGGACACACACTATACTACACATTTACAATTTTCTTTATTTACTGAATGCAACTACACATGTGCAACTACACATATGCATCATATATCATGATTATCTCACTAACATACGATTTGCTTCAAAATTCTTTTATAAGACTTTCATGTGATCGGAGACATTAATTTATTATTAACTACTGATAAGATTTCATCCAGTATGCCGTGCTCATTCTTGACTAGGCACATGCAAACACATTACCAAAGCACTCCCCTTTGTGAGCAACTCTATGGCAAGGTACACACTCCGCAAATACAAAAGCTACTCTTGGACACAGTCCATACATCTGAAGACCACACATCAGAGAAAAAGTTACAAAGTCAAAGCCTTTGATTAAAAATAAAAGAAGAAAATTTTTTTTTTTAAAAGAACAATGATTCAGAAGAGAAAAAGCGTTGCTTTTATATTTATACAGGACAGTGAATACTCTACTACTCTGTTCCATACTAGATGTTATATTCTAATACACATGTTGCACTCCAATTCTTCTATATTGTATTCAACTATCGTATGGAACAACAGTTTCTTTACAAATACTTTAAGAAGTACACTAAGCATTTAAAAAGAAAAAAAAAGCAAACCTGCACATAAAAAAAATCTTTGGAGAGCATTATCATTTGGGGCCTATCTGCAATAAAGTAAGTGCAACAGCTCCAACCCTACCAGTGCAGCTGATGATGTGAAATAATAATAATAATAATAATAATAATAATGTATGGAATTTATATAGCGCTGAATCTTGTAAAGCAACAAATCAAAGCGCTCAGATTTTATTTCATACCACTTTAAGTCACTGCAGATTTCTCTCCGTGAAATTCGGGCTGCTCTCCCCGGGGAGAGCGGGAGAACGCGTTGCCACTTAGCGCTGCGCCACCCTTTCACCCTTTTTTTAATTTTTTTTTTTTTAATTTATTGCTGCAGCTGTATTTGTTTCCCTATCAGAGTGGCTTTTTTCTAAGAATTTTGCCAGGGACAACTCTCTTGTTGCCGTGGTTTTTTTTACGTGCGCTAAATAATTACGTGTAACACACAGGACCTCGGTTTATCGTCTCATCCGAAAGACTAGTGCCCAGACCACCACTCATCGTCTAATGGATGGGGGAAAAATTTCCGGTCCGAACGGGGTACGAACCGCCGCACACTTCAGACCCGGACTTTTCGCTTTCTAGACAGGCGCGTTACCTCTAGACCACCGATCCACCACCAATGATCAAATAACACACACAACTGATTTCAACTTTCTTCTTCTGTATGTCCATCCTGTTAACTCCTGTAAACACCCTTGCCCAAACCATATCAAATCACAACAAACCTACCTATCTCACCTCAGGGATGGAGTTTGTGTGTATGGCTACTCTAACTCTGCTGAAAAGGAAGCAACAGCAGTAATTACTTATGAACTAAATCTTCCAATGATTCTGCAATGTACATGCTTGATATATATAAGATTGGCATCTCAATAATTCTTGTCTGTGGAGTAAAAAATAAGTATGAAACTGAAAAACAATAAGTTATTACTGGAATATATTACAAGAAGGTAACTACTGTATGATATTCCAAATAGTAAAATATAAATTGTGCAAAACCTGTGCATCAAATTACATGCCATTTTTAACTGTGCGGTCAGAAAACAACAGACAAGACATAAAAACATCAAATAACACCATATACATTTGTTCCCAATGGATAAAATGATAATGTAATTATTCTGTGTTAGCAACAGAAGTGACTTAGTTCAATACAATGTGAATGCAATGCTGAGACTAGACAATTGAAGAAAAAAAGCCAGTATAGGTAATACACAAAGCTTCAAAAATCTACCAGCTATATTTTACATCAGCAACTCGGTGCCCCCTGTGTTTTGGTTTTGTGAAGGAAATCTACATCCCCAGAATAACATTCCATCAGGGAGCAGACAGGGGCAAACACTTCTGTTCCAAAACAAGGGCCTGTGCTTAACATCTCATACGTACTCCTCACACTATCAACTCTGCAAAGATGCATACTATAAATGTTTACATTTGTTCCCTCTCACTTTTTGCAAGTCTGTACATGTATATATGCTGGCAGACTGATTGATAGTTCATCTTCATTGAAACAAGAAGAGATTCTGTCTGCACTTTTTGCAAGCCTATACCTAACATAATTATACGCTAGCAGAATGATTTATTGTTGATCTTCATTGTAACAAGAGGAGATCCTGTGACACCGTTGGTTCTTTTCCTGACCAGAGCACGGAAGGAAACAAAATCAGAGACTTTTTTTCACTGCCTGATGACAAATACAGATTGACTCAACATCTCCCTCAACTCCCTGAGGAGTCTTCAGGGGAACTTCACTGAAGTTTTCAGGCAGTGTGTCATGGGCAAGTTAAACCTGGCAGAGCCTATCCCTCTCCAAGTAGCAACATGCATGCTGGGTATATTCTTGCCACCCATCCCACAGCAATAGCTGGCTTTCTCTTGCATGAAAGGTGGATGGGGCCTTTACATGTGTGCAACATGCTCTGCATGTGGATGACGATGAAATGATGATGCTAGAGATCCTGGTGTTAACCAGGGCTGAGAGACAGACGATACAGAAATGATTGGTCAGGTGATTTGAGCAACATTCTCCAATTAGCATCCTTGTTGTGTGTGGATGATATATCACTAACTGCGTGGTCCCAGTCTTCCAACTGAGTCCCCTGTGTTCTTAATTCTGGCCAGGAGTCAACTAGACCACCCCCACAAAAAAGCCACCACCAACAAAAACCACTCCAACCAACGAATCAAACAACAACAACAACAAAACAGAGACAACCCTGGCCTGCATACATAAATGTAAATGGTCTTAAGGAGCTCAAATTGATCCCTAGCTGAAAGCCCATTTCATGAAGGCAGTTTGGTTCTTTTCTTTTAAAATTTCACCCCATGTCTGATTCACATTCAAATGAAACTTGTCCTGATCTTTTTTCTTATACTGAACAGTCCATTTTCATCCCTGATTTATATTCTATCAGTGATGTACGAAACTACAGGCCTTGATATATAAGTAAACTTTTATGGATATGTATGAGAAGAATGCCATGCTGAAAGTGCCAAATATTTCATCAACACACACACACACACACACACACACCACACACACACACACACACACACACACACACACACACACACTCTCTCTCTCTCTCTTTGTCTCTCTCTGTGTCTCTGTCTCTCTCTCATCACCTAATACCACAAAAAGGCACGTATGAAAATGCCATATTAGCTGTAATACTACAGCTTGTTCCTCTTTCATCGTTTACTGTCACCTCAACGAGCTATTATGTAGCAAGCCGTGGTACTTATTCCGATCCAAACTTTTCAGGACACTACAGAACACTATGTAATACTTTATAGTAGAAAATGTCTTCAGACACCAAACTTGAGCAGTATCATCAGAAAGTCCAAGCTCAAACCAGTGAACACACATTAATTAAAACAAAAATGATTACAGCAAAAATAAACGACGAAAACTGAATACAAGTGGCCTGTTTTCAACTTTCTGTGTATAAAAATGGAAAAAAAAAGATCTTAAACAAACTGAATACCTCATATTATAAACATTTTGTTGTTGTTTTTTTATATCCCTCTCTACTCTAAAGTCTGACTACCTATAGAGCTTTAAAGCTGTATGCTTTTGAAACCCAAGCTTTACAATGTATTACAAGCATTCCTCATTAAATAAAACCACAGTTATCTTTATCATGTTAGCTTTAGGGGGGAAAAGCTTTTTTTATATAAGTGATCTTCTCAATGTTCTCCAGAAATACAGGTAACAGAAACTACTCCTAAAACCCCCATTGTAGAGGCCTTTATAACCATTAAATCAGAATAAGGTAAGGTAAAGGAGTCCCATAACCTATAAGGTCGTAGGGGAGCGAGGCGTCAGAGACCTCACTTCTCTAGGGCCAGCATATTGAGGGCGGCACCCATCTCCTCTCCCTCGCTGCTTTACCTTCCCTGACCCTAAAGAGGGCAGGTACCCATTTACAGCTGGGTGAACTGGGGGAACTGTACTGAAGCCAAGGCGCGCAAACGGTCACCCATCCAACTGGTAACTATGCTCTACGCTGCTTAACTTGGCTGGGGGAAAGCAAGTGCTCTGACTAATACAGTGATGTATAAAAGACCTAATGTTTGTTTCTCTTTATACAGGCAAAAGTAAGTAAATTCAAGCAAAATAACTGTCATTAATGAACGATTCTTTTGCTTACAACCAGTTACAAAATGATACAAGTAAACAAATGGAAAAATTTGTCAAACAAAGGCAGGCCCTAAATCACCCATAAATAGCCATTGTTTTACATGTATGCCTTCTGGTAGGGAGCATCACATCATCAGTTTGAACCTTTGTACTTCTGATTTGAAAGAAACAAAAATTAATGTTTGTTTATTGCTCAAAAGCTCATCTCCTGGCCTTTTATAATATTGATCATACATGCACAGAAACCAGGAAAAGATTATGAACATTGCCAAATGCCTTAAACTTTTGGTTACGGTGGTGAGGCACTTTCAAGGGAAGACAATTTATAAATACAGGATTAGACAATAAAACACAGCAACAGCAATGACGTGACTGTAGTGATGATCAGATTAACTTCTGACTCGTGTTGAGTGTTCCCAACTTAATATCTTGGGTTTCCCAGAATATACTACTCATCCCACCTGGGATTCACTGCAAGATTCAAGTGTACAGTGGAAGAAAAGATTTACTGCAAAACAGTTTTTACATACTTATCATAGTAGGCTGGCTGAATGCATGCATACAAATGGCTACAGACAGATCAACTTGGAGATCCATCATAACACATCAACCCCAGTCTTGGGACAGCACCTAATCCACCCATACATGGGCATCCACATTCTGATTCCAGAAATTTTTTTTCCTTTAATGGAGAGTAAAGGTCAGTATGAGCTTGCAAGGGTTAAAGGCAATCTTGAAAAAGCATTCTAAGGCAAAGAGCTCTACATTTCAAAATAGATCTTGACACTTTGCTTATGCTGGTTACCGACAAAGCTGCATCATCGGCAAAGTAAGACTAGATTTTCTTTTTAAACAAATATTAATACATTAGTAGAGAAAAACATACAGAGTTCAACAGATGCTTTAACCAATGTGATAATGAACTAAAACATGAAGGAGTAATGCTTAAATGAGTAGTGTAAATCTTCCAGGATGACATAATATACTGGACGGGCTTCTTCAGTTATATAAGCAGTACAAGAAAGAACAACAATTCTGTTAAAACTGAAATGGCAAGATTCATAAGTACTGCGAAATATACACAACTTACAAGATAAAAAGTTAAATATGGGAATAAGTGATTAAATGATATAATGTCTTTTACCTTTACAGAACACAAAAGGTTGGGTTTTTTTCCCTTCTTACAGCTTTTAAAATAATCCTCTCAAGGTCATTGTCTATCCTTAACTACTTAAGCAAAATTGCTGTGGTTTTCTTTCAATAAGAATCCCCCCACCACACACTTTTGGAGCTTTTTTATGTTTATCATCTCTTCCCTGCAGTCACTCTTCATTAATTTATTATTCAACAGTTGAACAAAAACCACACTCATGAAATCTTGTTCAAAGGTTTAGCAGTGAATCACTGGTATGAATTCTACTAAGTCTACTCTGCTAGAATAAAATACTGCAAATGCTGCCTATCTATGAATCATTTACAGTGAATATTGTTCCTCAAGCCTGTAAAAAGAAAGCTGAAAATAACCAAAAATATATATTTAAAATATTGTTCAACATCTCATATTAACTTGACCTGAAATAGTGACTAAACTGAGTTAACATAGCAAAACAAAAAACAAACAAAAAAAGAAAGAAAAAATGATATTGAAGATATGCAACAATTATATTTGTTGAAATTCTAACTGAAGCATGTAGATCTATCTATAAACAGCATATCTATCAACAAATCAATACATCTATCTATCAACACACAATATTGAAAACAAGTCACCTAAATAATACATTCATCAAATAATGCTTTCCATGAATATGCCTACTGTTGGTTATTACATAAATAAAGCAAGCAGTGATGGCCCTTACGATTGATCATGTGATATGATTACTTCTCATGCAGAAAGGAATGTGAAACAGAAGCAAACAGTCATCTATCATAGATCATCAGACCACACTTCAGCACTGGATGTTCATGAAAGTGCAATTAACAGTCATGCTCATTTTCTGTCAAAATTGGTTATTACCCAGTGATACAGGATTAAGGTTAACTTTCTACTAAAAACTAATTGTTCAGGTGGGAATTCTTTAAAAGGCTGAACAAAGTCACACATCATGACATTTTGGTGGTTTTGCTAAACTCTTAAAATGAGCACTGTATTCATTAGTAAGAAAATATGGATGATACATGCACTTGAATTTGAAGAATGTCACAGACAGCTATGACTAAAATGTCACCCCAAATCACTGATTGTTCTCGCACTTGCGGTTGATGAGATACAAGTTTTGATCTGTGGCATGCACTGGGTTTTTGTTTTGTTGAGAGGAGTGAATGACAGGCTGTCGAGCCTCTGGATGACCTCAGATCCTCCTCACATTTTCTTTGGCTGGACAGTGTTTAGGGTCTACAAATACTCCATCTTCTACTTTTTGTCCAGGACCAGTTGACCGGTATGTAGTTTTACTTCTACGAACAGTGATCCACTCACTACAGTGAATGAAACAGTTTCCATACTGTCCATGGATGGCTGTCAGATTAAAGTTATTCTCAAATGATAGCTACTTACAGCCAGCCACTGATTATTTGCTAGGTCCATAGCCAAGGGTAACAATCATTCTTAATTAAATCATGACAACTCGAGGTTTTTGGAAAATACCGTGGCTCCAGATCCTAGCCTTCCTGTGTAGCTTGGCTTTGAACTTAGCAGAACTGTTTTTGATGACATAATCAATAGGAATATTTTTGATGACAGTCATTTCAGAAAACAAAATAATCAAGCAACCACCCCCATGCCAAAAATACAAATTTATACAGAGACTGACCCCACAGCAAACCAGTCTCCAGTATGAACACAACTGTTGACCAGTACCAGCACAACTGCTTTTTCGCATTTAAAATTCGCCACCTCACTCTGTCATTACTCAGAGAAATCTGCAAGATCCTGCTCTTTGTCAAAGATCATTCCAATGGCACATCTGAAATCATGGTATCACAGCCAGTCTACACATCATGCTTAGTGTGGTATTTATTTTGGCAAATGCAATTAGTAACAAGGCCTTAAGTACAACTTCATCAGAAATATAGCATATATATAGAATACATGATTACAAATACATATATGTGCATGCGCGTGTGTTTGTATGTGTGTATGTGTGTGAATGATGTGTGTGTGAGAGTGTGTGTGAATGGTGTGGTGTGGTGTGGTGTGGTGTGGTGTGGTGTGATGTGTTGTGTTGTGTGTGTGTGTGTGTGTGCGCACGCGCACATAAATATGGAATAATAGCAAGTATAACATCAGATTTCAATACCGTCTGGGTGTTTACTATATCAAGAAAGTCACAAATCCTAAAGGTGGACTTTGAGCCCTTGACGAAACATAATGCAAAATACAGCCTCACCTCTGAAATCATCTGGCATAGGAATCAACAAAGAAATCAGAACACTCAAGACAGCAAGCACTCGAATTTCCACGGTTTCAAAGACTGAGGACAGTTTGTCAGTCACATAGGAGTGGAGTGCTCATTATGTCACAAGCAAAACGGACTGCAGATGTGACGTTGTAGTGGTGATGAGAGAAGTCCCTCCTCTGCTGTAAGGAATGATTGTGGAAGAGTCTTTACACACCGGTGGTCTACAGTCTTACTGATCACAACATTCCAGGTCAGTCTATGGTACACAAGCATAGATCCGGTCCACAGCAGTGCAGCCTTCATAAATTTCCTTGTGATTCTTTCTGCCAAGATACATGCATCTTCCATTTATTAAAAAAAAGAAGCCCCCCCCTCCCCCCCCCAAAAAAGGACAAAAATCTTAACCAAACAAAACAAAAACCTGACCCAGTGTACTCTTAAAACACAAGAGCAATTTAAAAAAAAAATACACCGCAAAAAATCAACCACAAAAAACTTTAAGTATCCAGTTATGATATCACAAAAGATTCTTTTGCTTAACAAATGCATATATGGATATGCCAATATTATGTGCAATGACACAGATGCCACAAGATTTTCCTGAACAAAGCAACCCTCCCCCACTCCCCTTTCCACACAAAAAAAATCTGAACAGCTAAAACATACAAACTTACTTTTACCTTTCACAGGGCACAGCAACTTCCAGACTGTGCTTTTTATCAGTGTGAAGCAGTGGAGATTTTTGTTATATAAAAAAAAGAAGTGAAAAATAGATTAGAAGTGAAATGGTGCAATGTCTGATTGCAGGTTTAAAAAACCGAACAAACAAGCCAACATTATGTGGCCCAAAAGGTTTCATGCACTACTATTTGGTGGACTCCTGAAGCTCTCCATACTGCAGCTTGTACCTGTACAGCTCTGCCTGCAGGCTGACGGTTTGATCCACAGCGTCAGTACGAGCTTTGCGCTCCACCGCCAGCCTTGTGTTCAAATCCTTCATCTGGTGGGCATGCTGTTTCTCCAAAGTACCTATCCTTTCTTCAAAGGTTGCGCGCACACTGTTCAATTCACTCTTGAGTGAGGCCACCTGACAATCATACTGGGACTTCACACCGACCAGCTCTGTTTTCAGTGCCAACACCTGTGACTCCAGTGAAGTCCGCGACGTCCGCATTTTGACCACATCTGTGCCTGCAGTCACACTGTTGTTAATGACTGCTCTGGCTGACTGGTCTTCACTGCCCTTGCCAGTCTGAAGCACAGAGTTCTTGTTGATAATTTCTCTGTCCTCACTTTTATTCACAGCTGAACAGCTCTCACTCGTTACTCGATGCTTCTCTGCTGTCTGTTTATCAGTGCTATCTACAGTTCTCTCTGTTCCAGCTTCAAATACATTGTTATTAACAAAAGATTCGTTGGATTTACTTTTACTAAGCAAATGCTGTGCAGAGTCAAGTACAACTGGAGATGATTCCTTATTCTGAGAAGTCAACCGACTGGATGCATCTAGATCGGGTGAAGCTGAACCGCAGAAAGAAGACAGCTGTTGATTCCTTTGAAGAGATTTGGATTTCGATTTGATACGTTTTGGAGGAATAGGCTTTGCTCCCACTCCTGAAGCATTTGCTGAGCCTGTATCCAGACAGCCAATTCCTCCACTGGTCTCACTAGAAGCTGATTCTTCTTTCTTGTCTGAAGCACTCAGACTGCAGGCTTCAAACTGGTTGGTGATGATGACAAAAGGACTGGTTGAAGATACCGAAGACTGGTCTGCAAACATCTCCTCATGCTGCACGTTGAAGTCCACATCCATCAAGTCACCAAGAGCTGTGGGGCGAGAGACTGGTTTATTAGATGTGTCTGCTTGGCTGTCTGAAGAAGCAGACAACTGCAACAAATCAGCGGTGGGTATGCTGTTGTCAGCATCTTGAAGCTGGGTGGGTTTCTGACTTGATACGGGTGGGAAGACAGACTCACAATGATGTATGAGCATGTAAGCTAAGTACTGAGTCAAATCTGTTGTCACCATCATCAGTTCAGGATTGTCATCCAAATGACGAATAAGGTTAGGACCAAATACCAGAGATAGATTGTGTGAATCCATTTTTGTCTTTTCAGCATTGGTGGCTAAGTCATGAAGAAAATGGCACAAGTAGGCCAGAGTTGTGAAGCTGTCAGGAGGCAGTTGTTTCAGCAGGTCTGACAATCCACTCAACTCATTCATTCGAACTTCATCAGTATCTGCTTCAGAATAACGCAGGGAACAGTTCATCGCACGCTGGTAGAAACTGGGAGGTATGAGAGACTCAGGGAGCTCCCGCAGGTAAGTTTTGAGCAGTGAAGCAATGGTGTGCACCTCCACATTGTCCAGCACAGGTCGATAGCCAGCATCAAACTTTCCACGCAGCTCTTTCACCAAGCCTGCCCTCCCTGGTAACCTGAAATTGATACCAACAAAAATTTGCTGTACAAAACCAAGATAATGCTTGCTAAAAATGAAGAACACATTTTACCTCATAAAGAACCACAGCAAAGCATTCAGATAATGCATTTATAATTACAGGGTTCCCACTGGCACACATTTAACAAACCAAAAAATTCAAGACTTTTCCAGAACTTAATAATATCAATACTTTATTATCTCAATAACCACAGAAATTCATGTGGGTTACAAGCCATACATAAAACAATAAACAGAAAAAACCCCCACCCATCACAGAAAGTAACACAATAAAATTCTATCTTTAAAATTGCAGACATGCATCCATGCACAAAAACACCCTTGCAACCCCCCCCCCCCCCCCCCCACCCCCCACACACACACACAGGACACAGGGTCCACAGGCCAATGCACAAATGGTCAAATCATGTAATACAATAAGAACAATATCAATTACTATGATGTATTGTATTACACTAAAATATAGCACTCAGTAAAAGAAATGCACGCCTACTTTGCTGCAAGCATATAGTATGCCAGGTTTCATCCTAATGTCGTGTATCATCCTTCATCCCTCATCAATGGAATAGGCATTGCAAGGGGAATGTTGCAAAGTGTTCATATGAAAAACTCAAAGACAAATACTTGTCCTTCCTAACATATACACACTCAAAGACAAATACCTGTCCTTCCTAACATATACACACTCAAAGACAAATACCTGTCCTTCATAACATGTACACACTCAAAGACAAATACCTCCTTCCTAACATATTTATACTCAAAGACAAAGACCTGTCCTTCCTAACATATACACACTCAAAGACAAATACCTGTCCTTCCTAACATATTTACACTCAAAGACAAATACCTGTCCTTCCTAACATATACACACTCAAAGACAAATACCTGTCCTTCCTAACATATTTATACTCAAAGACAAATACCTGTCCTCCCTAACATATTTACACTCAAAGACAAATACCTGTCCTTCCTAACATATTTACACTCAAAGACTAATACCTGTCCTTCCTGGCATATTCATACCCCAAGACAAGTAATTTACTGTAGTCCTTCCTGGCATTGTCACACTCAAAGATAAAATACATGTCCTACCTAATACACTCACACTCAAAGGCAAATACTTGTCCTTCCTAAAATATTTACACTCAAAGGCAAATACTTGTCCTTCCTAAAATATTTACACTCAAAGGCAAATACTTGTCCTTCCTAAAATATTTACACTCAAAGGCAAATACTTGTCCTTCCTAAAATATTTACACTCAAAGGCAAATACTTGTCCTTCCTAAAATATTTACACTCAAAGACAAAATACATGTCCTTCCTAACACAGTCACACTCAAAGACAAATACATGTCCTTCCTAACACAGTCACACTCAAAGACAAATACATGTCCTTCCTAACACAGTCACACTCAAAGACAAAATACATAATACATGTCCTTCCTAACACAGTCACACTCAAAGACAAATACATGTCCTTCCTAACACAGTCACACTCAAAGACAAAATACATGTCCTTCCTAACACAGTCACACTCAAAGACAAAATACATGTCCTTCCTAACACAGTCACACTCAAAGACAACACCAGAGACACACTGACTGTAGTACACACCTGAAAATGCCCTCTGTCTCTTTGGCGTTCTGTTTCAAGTGGTTGATGCAGGCTTCAACAATGTAGGGCACACTGCGTCCTTCCTTAGACTCGTACTTCATGAGGTCTTCCAGAGGTACACCAAAAACACCTGACAAGACACACTGTAATCTAATATCTGACAACACACACTGTAGTCTGTAAGAAGAAAGTCCTAAAGAACTGGAAAATAACCTATTTTTTCCCAAGAGGATTTTGGAACAAAGTCAACCATAACAGATAAAATCAAAGTAATCCATGGTCTATCATAGGTTCAAAGTTGTTTTTTTTTAAATACTGACTCTTAATCAATCCTAGTTTTAGGATTAAGAAAATTATGACCATCTATCTATTAAACCATTTATTATTATTATTATTATTATTATCATGACCATCTATCTATTAAACCAACTAGGACAGGCTCTGGGTCACTGTTTTCAATGATTTGAAAAGAACCATAGACCATGGGTAACTTTTTTTTTTAGCCAAGACTTTTTGTCTATCTTAAATTCAAAGAAAATACTGACCCAAGGCCTGTCACATTTCAAGATAAAACTAAAAGTTTCAAGATATAACTGTTTCACCACACCTACCTCCTCCAGTGTCGCCATAAATGACATAACGAAGAGCTTTGACCCATTCCTTTCTCTCTTCCTCATTAGCTGCACGCAGCACCACAGATTCTCCATTCCCTTTGTCTGAAAAGGAAAAAACAACAGTTAAGCAAAATCTATAAAATTCTTCTAATATAAAATGACAAAGAGTGATCACTTTTCCAAATATGTGAACTTTGTAAAGGCACAGAGAGACTAAAAAAAACCATACCCCCCCCCCCCCCCCCCCCCCTCACACACACACAAAACCCCACATAAAAACCAGGCAGATGGAATGAATACTTGAATAGTGAACAGAGTAAAGGCCAAGAAAAAAAGTCAAATAACCATAAAGAATGAAGTTAAAATGACAAGGAAAACAAAATACACCACAGTGCAAGAAACAACCAAACAAACAGCAAACAAAACAAACAAAAAGTCTTTAAAAGTCACTGTCAATTTTTTCTTCATTTTAATTCAAAACATTTTCTTTTAGTTAAAAATGAAGCCTGGCAATCTTTAATTCATTCATTACTTCCTTATATTAATTAACTGACTTGATGCACCACAGCAGACTACATTAGTGAAGACTGAAGTATTGTGCCAGTAAACAAACATGCTGGCAGTACTTTTCTGACAGCAACTCATTCTTGTATGTTGTACAAGCAAAAATGCTTTCCTCTGTTGTTAAGCACCGGACATGTCAGGCATCTGACTTTGATGTGTTTTTATGTCAGAGTGGTCATTCTCCTAGACTGGTTGCTTTCCCTGAGCTGCTGCAGAGTCCAGTCTGCCCTGGAGGCCATCCTCCTCCTCTGCCTTCACAGCCGTTGGGAAACAGGTTCTCCTCTTCTGCCTGTTCCACCATTGGGATGTCTGTCCTCTTGGTATTTAACCCATACCTGGGGGCTGGTTCGTGGGCACCAGGGCATATCCACACACCAGGGTCCTGCATGCCCCACATTAAGGGGGCTAAGTCTTCTCCCTTGGAGAATTGCTTTATTTTAAGACTTTCTGGAAAAAAGGCAGGAGAATGGACCAAGAAGGCAGAAAATAGACAAGAAGGAAGTAACAGGAAGAAAAGGAACAAGGCACAAACAAAGAGAGGGATAGAAAAGAGGGGCACTTACAATACAAAATGGTATGTAATAATTATCAAACTGAATATAAGCTAAAATGTTGTGGTTACAGAAAGAAAGGTGGCCTCATATTGTTTAATGATTAAAACAGGAAAAACCCATAGTAGAGGTATGTTTTGAAAGAAAAAAATCATCATCGATTTACAGATGTTACTGACAGAAGTGGGGTTGAGCTGAGAACATTGCACATCTGTGTGTGTGTGTGTGTCACAAAATGTCAAAAAGTGAATCATTCAATGAACAGTCACCTGAACTATGACTGTGCTGATATGAAGCACAATAAACTTTGGTGTGTACGATCATCTTTGGAGAGGGGCAGGCAGACAGACAGAGACACAGAGAGAGAGAGAGATAGTGATAATGAGTGTGTGTGTGTGTGTGTGTGTTTGTGTTTGTGTGTGTATGTGTAAAAGTACAAAGAAGCATAAGCAGAACAGTAGTGCAAAACAATGCCAAATCTACAAGTGTTGTTTATTTTTAACCAACCACCCCTTGCAAAACTTATTGTTTCTCACTAAACTAACGATCCCCCCTGAACCACACACACACACACACACACACACACACACACAACACACAACACACTTTTTCTCCCCATACGGTAAATCCATGGTTGAAGACACATGTCTGACCTACATTCTTACCACAATGTTATTTTTCCTCCACAAGGTGAAAGGTGGTTGAAGATATTAATTTTTTTTTTTAAACTACAGCTATGGATCCACAAGTTGCACTTAACTCATCATGAAGAAGAAGAGAAGAAGAAGAAAGAAGAAGAGACAAGAACAAGAAGAAGAAAACAAGAAGGAGGAGGAGTAAAAGAAGAAGAAGAAGAAGGAGGAGGAGGAAAAGAAGAAGAAGAAGAACAACAACAACAAGATGACATAGAAGACAAAGGAAAAGAAGAGACAAGAAGAAAAAAAAAAACAACAACAACAACGAGAAAGAAGAAGAAGAAGAAGAAGAAGAAGAAGAAGAAGGAGGAGGAGGAGGAGGAGGAGAAGAAGAAGAAGGAGGAGGAGGAGGAGGAGGAGAAGAAGAAAAAAAAGAAAATATAATGTTGAATTCTGTTGAGTATAATGATCTTATGTGAACATTCTAATAGAACTGTTAACACCCATCAAGCCCCCACCCCTCCCCAAAGAAAACAATAAGTGAACAACAACAACAAACAACACCAACCTACAACATTAATCTCTTGCAAACAATATCTGTTGAGAGGAATGTTGACAGAAGTGAACAGCTATCAACACACTTTGTAAACAAACACAAACAAAAATGTCACCACAAACATCAAAAGTTCACCACAAATGGTGAAACACTCTGCAAATCAACACACAAATGCACATGCACACACACACAAACATGTACACACATACAAAAACACACATGCACACAAACACTCACACACTCATACATTCACTCACACACACACACACACACACACACACACACACACACACACACACACAACCAGGGGCATAATTCCAAAACTGATTTTAAGTTATCACGGGGACAACCAGGTAACAAGATTTATTTTTCTCTTCGCCCATCCAAAATACATACCCCTCCCCCCAAAAAGAGCTGTATACTAATAGGGCACTGGCAAGATAGCTGATATCCTTCATTATTATTTAAGCAGTAGGTGTTTCCAAAAACCCTCAAACAAACCAGGATGTAAAAGTTGGGAATACCCCGCAACTAAATGTAGAGGTTCGATGAAGCTCAAGAGCATATATTCAAATCGCAACATGTGGTGTTTGGTGTGAGGGTTTGGGTTTTTTTGCCCTTAGCAAAAAAATCCATATGATGGTTTTATTTTCATGAATCTTAATTGTGTGTCGTTTTCCAGTGTGTGTTGTGTGTGTGTGTGTGGTGTGTGTGTGTGTGTGTGTGTGTGTGTGTGTGTGTGTGTGTGGAGGAGGGGGGAAAAAGAGAGAGAGAGAGAGAGAGAGAGAGAGAGAGAGAGAGAGAGAGAGAGAAGGAGAAAGGAAGGGAGGGAAAGAGGGAGATAGAGAGAGAGAGGGAGATAGAGAGAGAGAGAGAGAGAGAGAGAGAGAGAGAGAGAGAGAGAGAGAGAGAGAGAGAGAGGGAGGGAGGGAGAGAGAGGGAAAGCAAGAGATAGGGAGAGAGAGGGAGGGAGGGAGGGGAAGAGAAAGAGAGACTGCTTGAGTGAGTTTGCACGTATGTGTGTGTGTTGTGTGTGAAAGTGTGTGTGTGAATGTGTGTGGTGTGAATAAGTGTGTGTGTGAATGTGTGTGTGTGTGCATGCGTGAGTGTGTGTGTGTGTGGAGTGGGTGCTATTTCTTTCTTTTTATGATTGTATTATTATTATTCAGTGCTTTTTTAATTTTTATTTTTTACAGTTAAACATTTATAAAACCTGAAAGAAGCTTGAAAATCCACACATGAATAATGACTTAGTTGCTAGGTGCCGAAAACAATACCTGTTATGAAACAGAATACATGAGGCCAAGACTGAATAAAACGTGCAGGTAACAGCACATCCTTAATGTGTGTGGGTGTCATGTTTGCCTGAAAGAGACAGAAATAATGGGAGCAAAGTTATTCAGTATTCCCGAGACTATGCAAGTGATTGTATCACTTCGTAGTTGCTGACAGGAAAAACTGAAATCTGATCTTTAAAAAAAAAAGAAGAGAGAGAGAGAGAGAGAGAGAGAGAGAGAGAGAGAGAAGAGAGAGAGAGAGAGAGAGAGAGAGAAGAGAGAGAGAGAGAGAGAGAGCAAAGTTATTGTTTCCACACTGACCAAGGGCAATGCACTCATCCAGCCGATACATTTCTTCTTCTTTGTCAAACACTCAGAAGCAATGACTGTTGTTGTCTGTCACATTGAGTAAAAATGCACTGCGCTGCTGTGAAGCACCCGAGAAGTCAGGCCCAGCCCATCTCATCTCAGTGTGGGAGAGAATTGTTATTTTTTAATTTTTTTCCGCGAAAAAGGGCAGGAGAATGGACCAAGACGGCAGAAAATAGACAAGAAGGAGGGAAGAAAAGCAACAAGGTAGAAAGAAAGAGAGGGATAGACAAGAGGGAATTCAAAAGTATGGAATTTCCAGAAGGTGGGAATGCTATTTACACTGACAAGCCCCAGGCATCCCCATGGAGGAATGACATATTTCAGGTGGGGGTTGGGGGGGGGGGGGGGGGTTGGAGTGTAGAAAAAAATGGATGTGAAGGGCAACTGGTATGCAATGAAATTGATCAGGCTTTTGCCCTTTCTCTCATAGCAAAAACAGAAAAAAAAAGGTTGCCCAATGGACGAGTTGACAGATTGTTCATTTCCACTTGTGTGCCAGATAGTTAAGTTGTCCCACACAATAGGATTGGTGGGTATTTTGAGCCTTGCAGTGCACACATGCATGCATGCATGCACGCATGCACACACACGTACACAGTGACACACACAAAGGACACACACACACACAAACACATACACACACAGACATACAGGGGGGACAGAGAGGGGGGAGATGGGTATCACAGCCCAGAAAAACAGGCAGTGATCCCCCATCTCCCCCCTTTCACTTCCCAACCCTCCCTTTCCCACTTCACCCCACCCATACCCCTGCACCCCCAAGTTTCACTCCCTTTTCCCCGATGCAACACCTCCTACCCCTACCAGCGATGTGATCTCCCCTCCCACCCTCCCTCCGACCTCTCAGCTATTCCCCAACCCCCCCCTTCAAGCAGGCCTTTCACCAGAGGAAGAAAAACGTAACACCGCCACTCCCCCCTGCACCCCTTCTTCTTCAGTAGACCAGGTACTACTCAGCCTCTCCTCCCCTCCCCCTCTGTTCCCCATGTGATCATCAATCTCACCCCCTCCCACTCCCATCTCCAACCAAAACCCACTCTCCACTCCCAAACCTCCCTAACACCAAAGACACCACAATGCTCACATGCAAGAAACCACACACTCTTCTTCAACTGACAACGTAGCAACGATAACGATGCTCCACAAACAACTCCTTGCAGCCAATCTCACTATCTCCAACATGCATAAAGAAATCAACACACTCAAACTCAAATATCACAAATATCCCAACAGACAAAACTCAACAGCCAAACCCATCTCTGACTCTGAAATAAGAACAAAAAACTCCATAAAGATAATGGAAGAGACGCATCACAACAAAAAAAACCGAACTCCAAAACACCCAAAGAAACCCAGTCACATCAATTGAAAGAAATCTGCTCAAAACTACAGTCATTCAAAGACAGTCAACACAACATCAACAATACTACCAAGAAACAGATACAAACACTCAGCACAACCAGACACACACATCACTCCAGCAGTCAGACTGACATCGACACTGAACCACTCACAGAACAACACACACAAGTGGAAATACAATTCAACACATCCAACAGATACGCTCTTTTGCCCGACAGAACCTTGACTGACACTTCATCACACTCTGTACACACACATAAACAAACAAACGAGAAAAATTCTCCAAATCTTCACACAAACACACAAGCAAACAGCCTCTCCTCACAAACACATTGCATCATACACATCCACACTCCTTCCGTCCTCACCAAAACACACAATCCATTTCCTTTTCACAAATCCACCTGGATAGCACCCCCTTTCCAGTCCCTAAATGTCCTCCAACAAAAATCAGTCCAGACAAGTGTGACCCCCTGTTGATAGGTGACTCAGCGCTGAAGGGTGTGGACGAGAAAAGTGTCAGTTGGCGGCCGGTAGTCTGCAACCTGTCTGTACAGGCCTGACAGTCCAACACCTGTGTCAGTGGCTGACAACAAGCTGTCCCTCTCCACAACATCAGCGCGTCACCTTTCACGTGGGCATCAACAGCTGTAAAGCAGGGCCTTTTCACAATGCAGAGTGGACCAAACTGATCCACCTGCAAACAAAAGTCTTCCCCCTTTGCCACTCTACAGGCCCTCCATCCTCCCTCCTTCGGACAACATCCCTTACGCGACATGGCTTCAAAGTCAACGGCTTCTCTTAGGGAATCCTGCAGGAAGAGGGGGTTGTGTTTATTGACAACACCCCCTCCTTCATCACCAGGGCTGGAGCACCTAAAAGTCTCTGTACCTAGTTTGCTCTACATCCCAGCCCCCAGGGTAACAGAACGCTTGCTTCAACATTCGTTTCCCCGGAAATCATCAAACCATGCCGCCAGTCATGAAGCCGGAGACTAACCAGACTAACCACCGCTAAAACACAGTCAGCTACGCCCAGGCAGCAAAGGTCTGTGAGACATACAAAACCCTGCTGCCTACAACAAAAAGACGACACCCCACCCCACCTTGTGACCAACGACAACACAACACTATTCCATGACACACACTTTCCCCCCTCCCAGCCCAGGAACCCCCAATGTTCAGAAGTCGCCAGTGTGTTAGGGAGACATCAGCACTCCCTCTCCAACACACAACCACTAGTCAATGTGCTCTCTGAGCTACTTAGATATTTGACAAAATAATGTAGGGTGCATGTGTCTGTGAGTGCATGTGCGTGTACATGGGTGTGATGAAAGTGTGCCAATGAACATGTGGGTGTGTTTTATTTATCTTTATTTTATTTGTTCTTTCATATCGAGGATAATGGGATAAGCACTCATGCGTTGTTGTTTTTCACATCCAGTTTCCGTGTGTGGACGGTTTTGTGGATTTTGTCATCTGTTCCCGAAGGCGCGCGGTGACCTGCTCTTTCGAAGAGGAGACAGGACTTGACATGTGCACAAGATGTTCTGCCAGTGTTGGCACACAGGGCCTCGATTTATAGTATCATCCAAGGACTTGTGTGGGTATATGAGTGAATGAAAGAGTGTTGTATGGTGCGCGCTGTGCGCATGCGTGCGTGCACATGTACGTTCTGCAAGTGTGTGTGTGTGTGTGTATGTGTTTTGTGTGTGTGTGGTGTGTGTTGGTGTGTTTTTTTAGTGTGTTGTGTGTGTGTGTGTGTGCCTGTCTGCCTGCATCCAAAGTATATTGATCACAAGAATTATAAATGATTGCTTCATTTCTTCCCCAACAATTTCCCCTCTCCCTTCACATACTTTTCTTCCCCTCTCCTTTTTTCCTTTCATTTTTTCTTTCTTTTTTTTTCCAGTAAATTAAATGATGTTGATCAATGTCGTGCTGCTGTGTGGTTTATAAATCGTTCTGCCTGACTGAAGCAATTTGACTTTAGTGACTAACAGCTATTTGCTGGAAAATAAAGCAGTCTGCTTGACTGTAACAATTGACTTTTGCGATAGCAGCTATATTGTGGTTTATTCAAGCAGTCTGCTTGATTGAAACAATTGACTGTTGGATTAGCAGCTATATTGCTACACCAGAGACTCTAGCATCTGAACAGTTGTTTTAGCGACAAATTTTGTATTGTTTTTCCAAAGAAATTCTATACTTTATTATTGTATCTACTGCTTGTGACTGTTTTCCTTGTTTTAGAGCTTTATATGAATACGTGTATTGTGTAAGTGATAGTTATTGATTTAGAAAAAAAAGAAGAATTTTTTGTGTATTTCTTTATCAAAATATTCCACATTTTTAATGTACGTGTGGTATATTTTGATCTCCATTTAGTGTATGAAATATAAAGGGGACTGGATTTATATTCTGTGTTGATATAACAGATCGATTTTTTGCAGATCCAGAGCAGCTTTTGAAATACCTTTAGTATTGTTTGTTTTTATTGGGTTTTCCCTTCATTTCATATTATATTCTCCTGTTTGATTATTGAATAGAAAACCTACAAAACGGGTCTTCTATTTTGATAGTTTACTTAACGTACAGAACAAGAAAATTTTATACATAAATTAGCCAATAAATCGGACATATATTATGTCTCAACTTCAGACAAGTGGCCAACAAACAGGGCCTCCGAGTAGGCTACCTGAATATCAACCCAATGCAACAACAAAAAGATGACATTGCAACCATACTTTACAACAGTGGAAATCAGTTTCATTTGTTTTGCCTAGCTGAATCCCGACTCTCTCCAAATGTTACAGATGCACACTTTGAATATTCCAGGGTATCAAATCTTCCGTGAAGATCCTCAAAAACCCCAAAGTACACTGGGCTACTTACTTTATATAGCCTCCTCGCTCAGTTGTAAAAGAATATTATAACCTTGAGGTTTTTGACATTGAATCCATGTGGATTGAAATAAATTAAAACACAATAGCCCATTATTAATAGGATTTTATACAGAAATCCTTCAGAAACCAGAGGACTGGCTAGAAAAATTCAACTCCCTTATGGACGAGGTAATACTTTTAAACAATGAAACAATTATTCTTGGGGGATTTTAATATAGACTTATTAAAACCAAAACCAAAAAATGGAGCCACAACATTACTATGTATGGCCTAGAACAACTAATAGATTAGAACCAACTCGGATAACAAATAACTCTAAAACATTAATAGATAATATCTACACTACTACAAAACAACACATAACAGAAGTATGTGCTCCCTCTTGTGGATGCAGTGATCATAATCCAGTGTGCTTTATTTGGGTTTAAAAATCGTATCAAAATACCTAAAGTTAGGGCATTAAAACTATTTTTTACAGGAAATTTAAAAACTTTACGAGCAAGATTTCCTTTCAGACTTGACAAACTCGCCATTACATGCCATATCCCAAATCCGAGACCCTGATGAAGCTGTTTGAATTTTGGATTAGGACATTTACTTCAGTATACGACAACATGCCCCTTTCATAAAAAAAAGAGTTCAAGAAAAATCAAACCACCTTGGATAACAAAAGACATAGAATCCGAAATACACCTAAGAGACTATTTGAAAACACATGGTTCAAATGAGCAGTTCAGAGCACAAAGAAACAAAGAAAACTTCACAAAAAACGCAAATCAAAACGTGATTACATTCAAAAGTTTTTAATTACAACCGACTCTCGACAAATTTGGAAAGCCCTCAATACATTATGTAATAAACCTATATCAAAAAAGTCAACAGACAGTTAAAGATATATCAGCTGATGAATGAACAACACTTCTCAAACATTGCTGACAAGTAATATCCAAAAGACAAGTCAAATGAAAATGATCTCCCTTACTTAGAACAATATATCGAATCAAAAAAATAAAATTCCATTTAAACTACTGCCAATGACAATCACAGACGTCTTGGAAAGCCTGTCTCTTCAAAAAAGTTCCAGAACACGTGGTTTAGACAATCTAGATGGGAAAAATAATTAAGCTTTGTGGTCAAGTTATAGCTTGGACACTGAAATCTTGTATAACTTGTGCATAGAGAAAACCAACTTTCTGCCATATTTAAAATAGCAAAAATCATACAGTCACAAAACAGGTGATTACTGTTTGTCCTTCAAATTACAGGACCAATTTCAATTCTGTCTGTCTTATCTAAACCCTTTGAAAAACATATCCAAAAATCCGTTATTCCTACTTTGTAAACAACAATCTATTAAATGAAAATCAGGTCAGGTTTTCGTTTAAAAAACTATTCCTGTCACACAACTCTTACACAAATTACAGACAATCTCCTACACAAATCAATGGAAATAAATTTTACAGGCCTTCTTTTTGTTGACTTTGAAAAGCATTTGATGTAATCAATCATTACCTATTATTGCGTAAACTTCACTTGTATAAACTAACACCAGAAATTATAAATCTTTTGCAAAGCTTTTCATCGAATAGGCAGCAGCTAGTAACTGCAAAAAATCAAACATCAGAACTAGTACCTATTAAACATGGAGTACCACAAGGGTCAATATTGGGTCCACTTCTATTTTCAATCTATGTAAATGACTTACCCCAATTTCTAGAATGTAGCTGTGAAATGTTTGCTTGATGACACATCCTCTATTGTAGTGATTTGGGCCCCACAGACTTACAATCAAACTTCAACACAATATTGACAGATTGGTTTACTTGGACTAAGCTAAACCATATGTCCTTAAATACGCGGAAAACTAAGTGTATGTATGTATAGCAAGACAAAAGAGAGAAAAAAAAGAAAGATAAATTCCCAACCTCTGTTGATAGATAAAAGAGTAATTTAAGAAGTTGACTCCCACAGAATTCTGGGTGTAATTATTGACAAAAATCTTACTTGGACCGACCATGTGATGGCGCTAGGAAAACGTCTTTCTTACAAGCTACTTCAGTTATCAAAAAAAAAAACATTTTCTGAATAAACCCCTCTCGCAAACTCTTTTTTTGCGGCCATATTTTGCCTTTTAGTTGGGCTATGCTTCATCTCTTTGGGACAGCTGCAGTGATACAAATTTAAAATTGATTCATAGTTATATAAAAGAGCACTGAAAATTGTTTTTACTACAATCAAGCTCCCTAACATCACGATTTTAAGAAAACAAATATCCTAACCTTCAAAAACAGGACTTATTAAATAAAGCTCTATTTGTCCAGAAAAATTATCAATGGAAATGCCCCTCCAAAGATCACCAAAAAGCTTCAAAATCAATGAACACAGACATAATCATCTACTAACATTTCCGAGACCAAGAAATAATCTTTACAAAACAAGCTTCTTGTACTCAGGTAAGTGACTTATGGAACAAGCTCCCAAAACGCTTAAAATGTATCAAAAACAAAAATCAGTTCAAGGCACGCTAAAAAGCCATTTAATGCATGAATGCCTAGGAATTGACTAATAAGGCAAATCAACCATGATTAATACGGCAAAATAAACCATACTTACATTTACCAGCCTAATGGTATTCCCTACAACACAAAAATTCAAGTTATCTTACTGTGACTAGAAAATTTTACAGTCACACACTCTATATGTGTGGAGGGAGGGGGAGGCAGGAAAGAGGCACACTAATTATGCAAAGAAGTAAGAGAATCTATGCAAGCTAGTAAATAATCTGCAATGTTGAAACAGGTGGAAAGGAGGAAATTTAAAAAAAAATCTTTTTATGGTAGACCTGATAGTGTGTCCTTCTCTCTCTCTCTCTCTCTCTCTCTCTCTCTCTCTCTCTCTCTCTCCTCTCCTTTCCTCTCCTTCCTCTCCTCTCCTTTCCTCTCCCCTCCTCATGCCCTTTGTTTGTCTAATTCAATAGATTTTATCGTGGATGTTGTTTTTATTGCAGTTAGAGATGAGATTATTGTACTATTATAAGCGATACTGTTTTAGTTTGATATTGTTTTAGTTTTGATAGTCCCGTTGATTATGGGCTTTTGAATTCTGTACATATAGGGGTTCTACTTGTTTGAATAATTGTTTGGTTTTTTAAAAAAATTATTTTTTCTCTATTGATTGAAGGTGTATTTCCCCTTCCCCCCTTTATACTCCTTCCCCACCCCCATCCTTTCCAAAGCTTTTTGTTAAACATCGTTATGTTATTGTCTCATTTGGGGGATGGGGATCATTTGTTATTTGTTGTTCATGGTGATGGGTGATTGTGTTATAATTGTATCGCTATTATAATAATCATTTTTTGTAATCTTATTTTGACTTCTCTTGCTTGGTAGTTATTGTGTGAATATGTCATTTTTTTAAAAAGCGCTATTTGAAAAGTATGAGCGCAAAAAAGCACACGTTTGCTGGGAGGAGGAGGGGGAGGAGGGAGGTCATTGAAGGCATATTGTCAGTAATGACGAATGCCTAGTATTTTCTAACGTTTTATTCCTGTTCTTTTTTATTATCTAAAGTATAAAAGTGGGAAAAAAAGGATGAAACAGTAAGTGAAGTAATTTGTGTGTCCTGACGTTTTATGATTTTCTTTTTTTAATTCTTTAAACATTTTTTATTTAATGTGTTGTGTGGACGTGAGCGCGCAAAGCGCTTCAGGTGTGCATGGTATGTGTGTGCGTGTATATGTATATGTGGTAATTTGTATTTTCAATGTATTTCCTTATCGATTTTTTCCTTGGTTTAATTTAATGGTAAACGATGCAATAATGTAGTGTCTTAGTATAATCATTACGAAATTTGTTCTTAGATAGATGGCTTGATGAAAAAAAGCAAATGCATTGCTTATTCAATGTACCATCTGGAAATAAAATTTTGACTTGACTTGACTTGACTTGACATACACACACAAACACACACACATCTACTGATGTTTTAAAAAGCAAACAAACAAAAAGCCTAAAGAAAATCCACCTTGACTATAAACACGTATATATGTTTTGATTTTGGGGGATAAATGGTGGATAAAACAGATGCACAAATGACTGTAACTAAAGGTTCCTGGGTTTGAACTACACTCAGGTGCCTTTGGTTTTTCCTTTCAGAACTGATTTTTATATTTGATAGAAAGGTTTTCAGGCCAAACTTCACATCTTTTCCTCTTACCTCTATGGCTGTTATTTCTTTTCATCCTTCCTACTTTGTGTAACATACCTGATATCACTTGATCAAACAAAGAAAAGCCAAAGGACTTGAACAACTAAGAATATCTTATTTAGATCCATACAAGAAGGAGGGTGGCAGGATGGTTAAGACGTTTGCCTCCCAACAAGTAAACCATGAGGTTCTGAGTTTGATTTCCAACCTTGCCCTTTCTTCCCAGTTCGATGAAAAAAAAAAAAACTTAATGTCAAAGTCCCCCAGATGATGATATAAACCAAGGCCCTGTGTGCAAATGCATGCAGAACATCTTGTGCACACATTCAAAACCCATTCCGCCTTTCAGAAGAGTAGGCCATTGTTCAGGGGGGGGGGGGGGGGGGGGGGGGGGGGGGGGGCAGTCACATAAGCAGAAATCTCATCATTGGTGAACCTCGGAGCACTAGCTGAGCAACAAAAAATAAAAATAATAAAACAGATCCATACACTATACAGGTAAACCTAATATCACAATACCTGCAATGAGCTCAAAAGTCAAGTCTGTACTCTTGGGGATTTCTTTGAGCTCGCAGTTTTTCAGGATGAAAGATTTAGTGGCAATGACATCGTCCTCTCGGGTCAAGCAAGACAGACGGCCCGAGTCCAGCACGAAGTATCGGCGCTGCCATCCTCGCATCATTCCCACATGCTGTCGCAGCCATCCCTTCATAGGTTTGCCGAACACATACTTCAGACCCAGAGCCTCCATTCTGAAACAACAACAACATCACATTTTGTAAAACTGTTCATGCATGTAGACATGAAGTCTGTGTACAGCAGATGGGCCAAGTGTTTGAGTCTAAAATCTATAAATTCAATATGTAAAATTGCTAATGTGTGCAGATCTGAAATCTACAACAGATGGGCCAGGTGTTTGATTTTTAAAATCAAAGAGAGTTTTCTTTTTTTCTTTTAAGTTTTCATACTCCCAGGCCAGTTTGAATACAAATATGATACTGCTTTATCCTTTCATGAAAACAGAAAAAAGCACCTCACATTTATGCACAAGAAGATCCTGTTTACAAATCAGTACAGATGCTACAATGATAAGATCAATATGTTTATCACCCATCACATGTTTTTATTCTAATTCAGTGTATTTCTTACCAACAACTCCAAAGTTGGAATGCGGTTACCATAATGGAGGGCATAAACAGTTGTATGTGCAAAAAACTCAACAATAGCAAACTTAAGAGCTCTAGCCAAGGAACAAAAACCCCCCCCCCCCCCCCCCCCCAAGAATATAAAAAATCCATTACAGAATTATCTTTTTAGAAAAACCATATAAAATAAGGCAGGCAGTCTCACCCACAGGGATGCCGGGGGCCTGTTAGTATAAATAGCATCCCCACCTTCTGGAAATTCTATGCTTGAAATTCCCTCTTTTCTATCTCTCCCTCTTCTGCCTTAGTTCCTTTTCTTCCTGTCACCTCCTTCTTGTCTATTTTCTGCCTTCTTGGTCCATTCTCCTGCCTTTTTCCCAGGTAGACTTAAAAGATAACAATTCTCTCCCATGCCTAAGTTGGATGCACTGGTCCTGCCTTGTCAGGCGCTTAACGGTAGTGCAACACACTTTTGCACTTAAGACAGACAGCAATAGTTGCTGTTTGAGCATTGTTGATGATGATGAAAAAGACAGGTAGTCCTGTCTCTGATAATAAAGAATTGGCATTTGCATGACTTTTCTTCTAATTTAAGTGCCTACAAAACATATCCCACAGTTTTGGGATCATTCTCACCATCTGTCCACTGTTGTCACAATGCCTTTTATTTTATTTTTTTAAAGCCTGTTTGAAACAGGCAGTGAAATTTTAGAATATTGCAAAGAATATTTTGTTTGCAAAACGTTTATTTCTAAATTTGATAGACACTGAAGTTACATGATGAAAAAAAAAGCCTTCAGCATTTACTGCTGTTTGATCCATACAAAGCACAAAGAACTGGAACGTTCACTGTGCAATGAGAACTTATGTATGTGCACTGACTTACTTCAAACAACTAGAAGTAGTTTCCACAATTCACTTTCAAACCAGATAGAAAACACAACTTCACAAGTCACCGTTCTTGACATGTGATATTATATGCTGCATGTACAGGTATAAGAGTATAAGAGCCTACTCTGTATATACAAGTACACAAAACATACGATACAGCAACAAGTACTCATATGATGGCATGGAAAGCATGTAAAATCAGTATTGAACAGTCCAGGCTTTATAAACATGCCGACGCCCCAGTTTCTATGTCAGGGTTTGTGCTGAAAGTCACATGCACACACAGAGCTAAAGCAAAGGACTGAAGCTGATTACACAATACAAAAAGTCAGTCAATTTGTTATTTAAATCTTCACAGTACTCATTTCTTTCACATAATTTACTTCCTCAAATTACTAAGGTGATGCCTACTTTGTCTCCACAAAGGATTTTCCTCCTTATATATTAGACTTGTTTTTGCAGGGAAACACAAAGCAGACATGGGCTATTACTTCTGACACAGGTAATAGGCTGATTCACAGTTTATTAGCTGCAGACCACAACAGTGTGTGGCAGCTTTACATATCCTGTTTCAAACTTAAAATAAAAACCTATGCTTTTTCAGTGTAAAAATACTGAACACGCCCTGCATGAAATGCAGTGCACACATTTTCAAAGCTAAATGATCTACACATGTTTTAACATCAGAACAACACTTACTTATGAAAAAGTTTCAATGTGGTGATTATAAAGGTTTCCTGTCAGTCAAGTTTAAAACACTTAGTTATGGTGTAAGAAGAAAACCAACAACACAAATCTACAAAGCTCAGACAATGTAAAAAATATTTCCTGTCGAGTCTTACGGTAGTCCTTTCCATCCATTATTAAGTTAACTCAATCACTGAGTCTTTTCAGCCTGCTTGAATTGCAGAATTGCCCTCATTAGTGCACATTCTCTAGCTTAACTCCCTCGGGGTGACCAAGAACATGCCAACAACTTTGTCACTCAGTTACTGATGTAAGCTAAGAGCAATGGCCTACATTAACATGATGCTATGTTGTAAAATGTTAAGTCAAGATTGCTTTCAACTATGACAAGATCTAAACATGATAACTTGCACCTGAAGTCAAGAGTATGGCTGCCTCAATGGCTGCCTATATGGTAAAGTAATTAAAAACACTCATACATGAAAACTTCTCATCCAGTGTATAATTTAAGTCTCACAGTAATTCCACGGTGGGATGAGTGAGTCAGAGTGCATATTTAGGGTGACCCCCTGGGTGTTAAGCTGGGAAACATGCAACAACCAAGAATATGCACTCTTGCCTTGAGATGCATCCCATCTGAGAATAACTGTGAGACTAAAAGTACACACTGACTGAGAAGTTTGCATAGATGACTGTTGTCAAGTACCTTGCCATATAGTGATATACTATAGGCAACCATACTCCAAATTAAGAGGATACTTTTCTCCTTTACATAAGAAAGTATGTTGTTATGCTAGGAGCTATAATATCAGGGCCTAAGACAACCTCAACACAGCATTGAAAAGCACAGCCTGCCTTAGTGCTTAGCTTACAACAGTAACATACTAAGCTTTTGATCTGGACAAAAAAACTATGGAATGAAACAAAGAAAGAATTATCCAACCAATATGCTGTTGAATGTTTAAAATGCTTCTGAACACATATCTGTCTTTAGATCCACAATAGAGGTGAATAACAATCATGTCAGGTAACAATAGCTTTAGTTTTAAGGGGGCTTGCCAGACATACAATTGTGATGTAAGAGAAAGAATATATCTTCCCTGCAAAGGTAAGTCATTCAGAATGTATTCTATGAATATATATATATATATATATATATATATATATATATATATATATATATATATATATATTATATATATATATATATATCCCTGAAGTCAGAATGGGGTTACCTTCATGGCGGGCAAAAAGCCACATATGCAAAATCTCACCATTGGTGAACCTTGGAGCTCTAGCCGAGGAATGAAGAAAAAAAATTATATAACAGACTAACACACACCACACACACACACACACACACACACACACACACACACACACACACACACACACATGTACATGTACAATAGTCTGCTTTGTTTAAACTTCATTCTGATTCAGTGACAGTGTGTTGTACTTTCAGTTAGTTCTCTCCATCTGTTGTTCTCTAGCTCCACTTCAACTACACTACAGTGCACTTGACCCTGGTTGATAATTAAACACTATAAGTGTATGGCTTCGAAGATTGGTGGTGGTGGTGGGGGGGGGGGGGGGGGGGGGAGAAAATAAAATCAAAACAAAAATAAGAAGCAGATATTTCCAGCTTCAATATTTTAAGTAGTTAGGAAGATCATTTACATTTACAAAGTATTCCATGAAATAGTCTGTTTAAATACTATGTTTCCAGCAAAAAGTAACAGTCCCACTAACACTAACACATGCAACTAACTGTCAATATCACTTCAAAGAAACACAGAGGTATCCAAAGACATATTTATCTAACACTTTCAAACATCAGCCTAATTGACTACAGTGTTTTTATTTATTTATTTATTTTATTGTTTTATATCGAGGATAATGGACTTAGTAGGACTGTTGACTTCTAGTGAAGCTCTCTTTATAGTTAACTTCACTTCAACACAGATATTTTAAAAAACCCAACAGCAACAACAAAAACAATGATAATGATGCTGATGACAACAATAATGATGATGACAACGACAATGATGATGATGATGCTACCCCTGCTGCTGATGGTAATAATAATTATAATGATAATAACAATGATGATGATTATAATAATAATAATATGATCATTAATTACAATAATAATGTAGTAATAATAATAACATCATCAATAATGATAATAACAGTGAACCTTATGCAGTGAATACTTGCATAATAAGAAAACAGCAAATGACTGCTGTACTCCCCCTCACCTCACACACATTACTGTGCACGAGCGCATACACACACACACACATTAGTACTAAATACTATACACACATGCACAGACACACACGCATGTGCGTGTGCACAGACACATGATTACACACACACACACATTAGTACTAAATACTATACACACATGCACAGACACACACACATGTGCTTGTAAAGGTAAAGGTAAAGGAGTCCCATAACCTATAAGGTCGTAGGGGAGCGAAGCGTCAGAGACCTCACTTCTCTAGGGCCAGCATATTGAGGGCGGCGCCCATCTCCTCTCCCTCGCTGCTTTACCTTCCCTAACCCTAAAGAGGGCAGGTACCCATTTACAGCTGGGTGAACTGGGGGAACTGTACTGAAGCCAAGGCGCGCAAACGGTCACCCATCCAACTGGTAACCACGTGCTTGTGCACACACATTATTTTACACACACACACACACACACACACACACACACACACACACACACACACACACACACACACACTCACTCACTCACCCACCCACCCCTCCCTCTCGTCTCTCTCTC
Organism: Rapana venosa; assembly: GCA_028751875.1. NCBI lineage: Eukaryota > Metazoa > Mollusca > Gastropoda > Neogastropoda > Muricidae > Rapana > Rapana venosa. Next base: position 13,407,302 of record CM054134.1, read on the forward strand.
TCTCTCTCTCTCTCTCTCTCTCTCCCCTCTCTCTCTCTCTCTCTCTCTCTCTTCTCATATATACACAGATTATACTGAGACAAATCATTAGTCCAATTCATTTAGAATGGTTTAATTCACATTGTTTCACTACTTCAGCAGACTGTAATTTGTAAAGTTGTTTATTCACTCACACAACTTAAACCTTACAGTTACCACAGCTTTCCAGTTCTCACACTACTATGCACCTGGAATCAACTTGCACATTTTGCAATATATACATGTAATATGTTGTTTAGATTAGAAATAATAATAATGATAATAAAAAAGAAAGAAGCCAAGCCTGCCAGGCATGGGATAACTATTAAAAAAACAACAACAAGCACTACTGAAGTAACTGGTATACACACTTTTAGCTGTAGCTTTGATTCATCACACATCATTATAAAGCCGTTATAATATTTTACACGTATTGGACAGCTCAGCATAAGTTTATTGATTCTGGGTGTACTGGTTTCCACCTTGGACAGCATGACACTTGTTTCAGCTGGCTTTGCACACAGGGTGTTGGCCCTGAAACAGGTGCTGGATGGCTGGCTGGCTGGCTGGCTGGCTGAAGAAAACCATTGATCCATTCTTTCATATATATATAGTATGCTGCATTTAGAACAGACAGGTGGAAACCAGTGCTTTGAGCTGCTTCTTCACAGAGTCAAGGCTAGGGTGACATATGATCCGTTCAAGATCAGGTTGATATGGTCTGTCTCTAACTGAGCAGACAGGTTTACAAAATGGTTTGTGTTTTACCATTAAGACTGCGAGTCATGACTGTAGGCCTATAAAACTCCTTTGAGTTCTTTATTATATGAGCACTATTTTTCTGAAATATAGATATAAAACATGCTCTGAAAACTTTGCTATGGTTTTGCCTTTTTGTCAGCTTAATAAAAGCGAACTGTCAAGAAAAAAGGAAAAAAGGCATGACAATTTAGAAATTGTCTCAGTCCAACATGAGAGAGAAAACTCATTATCAAGAAAGAAAGGGGTAAGAAAAAGATATGGGGAGAGTGGGGAAGGTTGGGGGGGGGGGGGGGGGAGGGGGGGGGTAGAAGGGAGAGAGGAAAAGGGAAACAAGTAAAAAATTGAACTGATTTACCACTCAGTATCTTGGAAATTATATATTTTTCACTTATAATAATAATAATAATAATGTATGGAATTTATATAGCGCTGAATCTTGTAAAGCAACAAATCAAAGCGCTCAGATTTTATTTCATACCACTTTAAGTCATGGCAGATTTCTCTCCGTGAAATTCGGGCTGCTCTCCCCGGGGAGAGCGGGAGAACGCGTCGCCACTTAGCGCTGCGCCACCCTTTCACCCTTTTTTTTTTTTTTTTTTTTTTTTTTTCTGCAGCTGTATTTGTTTCCCTATCAGAGTGGCTTTTTTCTAAGAATTTTGCCAGGGACAACTCTCTTGTTGCCGTGGTTTTTTTTACGTGCGCTAAATAATTACGTGTAACACACGGGACCTCGGTTTATCGTCTCATCCGAAAGACTAGCGCCCAGACCACCACTCATGGTCTAATGGATGGGGGAAAAATTTCCGGTCCAAACGGGGTACGAACCGCCGCACACTTCAGACCCGGACTTTTCGCTTTCTAGACAGGCGCGTTACCTCTAGACCACTGATCCACCAATCCACCACTTATGTGACAATAGTAAATAGCACTTGATCATGCAGTATCGCCATGCCACATTTTACATCCTGTTAGTGTTACAGCTTCATCATTGATAACATTCAGCGATTCATTACTGATAGTATACATGATTTAATTCAAATCCTGTTGCACATTCTTGCTGTCTTCTTATCATAGGAATTGTATTGTACTGTAAACCACTTTAAGTCACAGCAGATTTCTCTATGTGAAATTCGGGCTGCTCTCCCGGCAGAGGGCGTGTCACAACAAGAGCAGCGCCACCCTTTTTTTTCTTTTCCTATCAGCAACTGCATTTGTTTCCCTATCAGAGTGGCTTTTTTCTACATAATTTTGCCAGGGACAACTCTCTTGTTGCCGTGGGTTCTTTTACATGTGCTAAATATGTGTAACACACTGGACCTCAGTTTATTGTCTCATCTGAAAGACTAGCATTCAGACCACCACTCATGTTCTAATGGATGGGGGTAAAGTTTCAGGCCCAAATTAAGATATCTGATGTAGTATACTACAATTCCTCTTGCTCACTGATCATTGTTTGCAACATAGGTGTTCTTTTATTTATTTATTTTTTTTTAATGTCAGGCATAATTAAAAATGTATTTCTTTAGAGCTCTTTTCATGGTACTTCAGTTATAAATGCAAATTCATTGTCATTGTTCATTACAATGTTAACAATTACCAAGCCCTTTATTATAGCTATTTTCTTCATTGATCATTGTACTTCAAGTATATTGTTTAAAACAAATCAGGAAAAAAATCACTGAAACTTATTAATGATGTTTGATTTAAATTCCTATCCTGGTTTCTTTTCAACTAGTATCACTTAACATGTTAAAAGATGTTAAATGAAACTGAACACATACACACACACACACACTCTCTCTCTCTCACATACACATATATTAAAATGAAATCAAACACACACACATATTATATATATATGTATGTATGGTGCATGCACACAATTTTTATGAGTGTATCATAAAAAACGTGTGCATGCGCAAACACACGCACACACACGTGCACGCTTATAAATTTACATACTCTTACCGTTTCTATCTGTGTGTGTCACACTCTCTGTCTGTCCAGATGTCTGTCTGTCTCAGTGTCTGTCTCTCTCTCTCATGTGCACATGCGTGTGCGCATACACACACACAAACACTGCACACACACACACACTGCACACACACAGTGACACACACTGCATACACACGCACACACACATGCATGCACATACGCACACTTTCAGTTTCAAGGTCTTTAAGTTTAATCATATTTCTGTACATCAGTAAATAACACTTCCTAAGTTCCTTTTGAAGTGTACTTTTACCTCATAACACATCTGTCTATGAAATTAGCTAGTTGTTTTGCTTTTTTTTAATTACTTTTTTTTTAATCAGCAAGTTTACAACACTCTCTAAAGACATACAATAATACATGTATAAGAATTTATAAGCACCAATTCATTTGAACTTATACTGTACATGTGTGTATAATTGTGTGTGTGTGTGTGTGTGTGTGTTTGAGTGTATCGTGTGTGTATCATATGAGTGTATCGTGTATATATGCGCGCGTGTGTAGAAATTTACAAGTGTATGTTGCATTTTACAAATCATTACATAGAAAGCCACATTCTCTTAATGTTACTTACTTGACAAGAATTCCTGAAACGCATACATGTATACTACAAGGAAGTGTTAACACTTCCTAGTTAGCTCACAAACTTGACATGTGATTCTGTTTTAATGCAACACAAAAAAACATGAATTTCTTTGTAACTCTTTTATTCTATGGTTACTTATAACAAGAACCTTTTTTTCTTTACCTTTTTTTCAAGTGTTATGAACTGATAACACATTTAGAAAATTAGCACATTTACTAGTCACGTTATCAATTCAGTTTATCATACTGCAGACCCTGATGATAATTACAATTTAAACAGCCAAAGCACAGCCGTCAAACGTTTGTTGAAGACCTGTGAAAACCGAAGGCTACGCTACATGACAAAGATCAAATGGGAAGACAGGATCACGAATGAAGAACTATGGAGAATGTGCAAAGTTGATGATCTGAAGTCTGTAGCTAGTACAAATAGACTGCGCTGGTTTGGGCACGTTCAACGGAAAGCAGACCACCACATCATAAAAAGAGCAATGAACTTCGTAGTGGATGGAAAGAGACCAAAGGGAAGACCTAGCAAGACCTGGGATGCCTGTATTGCAGATGATCTTAGAGAAAGGGGCATAAATAAGGAGGAAGCTCAAAACAGAAAGAGATGGAGAAGGCTCATCAATGTCAAACCTCCCCTGGGAGAAACATGACAAAAAAGGAAGAAGAAGAAGAAGAAGAAAGCACATGATTATGATCTGCTTCCTAATCCACCATAACCTGCACCTAAAACTAGTAAAAGACACCATACATACTTCTTCTTCATTGAACGCTCAGGCAGCAACTATTGTTGTCTGTCATAAGAGTGAAAATGTGTAGTGGTGCTGCTGAGTGCCCAACATGTCATCCCCAGTGCATCTGACTTTGACATGGGAGAGAATTGTAATCTTTTAAATCTTCCTAGAAAAAAAGGCAGGAGAATGGATCAAGAAGAAAGAAAATAGACAGGAGGTGAAAGGAAAAAAAGAAACAAAGCAGAAGCATAGAGAGGGATAAAAATGAGGGAATTCCTAGCACAGAATTTCCAAAAGGAGGGGATGCTGTTTATACCAATAGGCCCTTGGCATCCCCACAGGTGGCATCCCATGAACATAATGACTAGGTATCACAATTCAAATCATATTATTCACAATATCTACTTGGGGTGTAGGAAAAACACTGGTGGGAACCAAATCAAAACAGAATAAGATTTCTGCACCCAAATCCATATTGGCTTTTTTTGTTTTTTTGTTTTGTGTGTATAACAGTAACAGTAACACTAATACACAGTAATAGTAACATCACTGAATATGTCAAGATATCCTAGGTGAACTTGAACACACACACTGACACAGACAGACAGACGACACATACACACAAACACTGTACACATACGCATACACATGCATACACTCACACACACAGGAAGGAGGGAAGGAAGGTGGCAGGATGGTTAAGACGTTCGCCTGCCAACAAGTAAACCGTGAGGTTCTGGGTTCAATTCCCAGCCTCGCCCTTTCTTACCAGTTTGACAAAAAATCGAACTGAGTGTCAAAGTCCTTCGGATGAGACTATAAACCAAGGCCCCGTGTTCGAACGCATGCAGAACATCTTGCGCACATGTTAAATCCTGTTCCACTTTTCAGAAGAGTAGGCCATTGTGTGCCAGTGGAAACAGATGAAAAAATTGACAAAACTGCATGCACATGGGGACTGGATGTAAAAAAGCACATGAGTGCATATTCCATTATGCTTGATAAAAACAAATTTTTTTAAAATAAATAACACACACACTCACACACACATGCAACACACACAACATAACACACACAACACACACACACACACACACACACACACACAACACACACACACACACACACACACAAACACATAAACATTACTTGCATATTAGTGTCACTTTAGACATCATACCCAAGTTAGAAGATGGGATGAAAATGGCGCAAAAATCACACCAATTGTGAAAGCTGAAGATCTGACAAAAGAAGAAGGAATGGGACGAAGAGGATCAGAAAAAAAGTTTATATTATATGTAATATTATATATTATTATATTTTATATTATATATTATATGATGACAAATTTAAAACAAATACAGCTGCAGGGGAAAAAAAAAAAAAAAAAAAAAAAAGAAAAAAAAAAGGTGAAAGTGTGGCGCAGCGCTAAGTGGCGACGCGTTCTCCCGCTCTCCCCGGGGAGAGCAGCCCGAATTTCACGGAGAGAAATCTGCCGTGACTTAAAGTGGTATGAAATAAAATCTGAGCGCTTTGATTTGTTGCTTTACAAGATTCAGCGCTATATAAATTCCATACATTATTATTATTATTATTATATTATATCAAACTTTATGACTTTTTACTATCACACTGTCAAGTCTGAATATTGGGTTCCTTCCTTTAGGGATTGAGCACTACATGTGTCTACAGTACAAAGTTCTACAAGTCTACAATCCAATAGGTTCCATTCCATACATCCACTGTCATACATAGAGATGGGGGAGGGATAGCCCAGTGGTTAGAGTGCTGTGCTGGAAATCTGACACCCAGGACTTGGTCACCACATAGGCCCACGTTTTAGTGAATTTTTGTCCTGGAGTTAACACCAGTAGCCCCATGTGCAAACACATGCAGAACATCTTGCACACATGTTAAAAACCTTTTCTGCCTTTCAGAACGGTAGGCCATTTTGTGCTGAGAGAAATGGCTGACAAAACTGACGAAAATGCATGTATGTACATACTGACATAGGTGTGGTGTTTAGACACCATCCGGAAAGTCGAAATGTGACTACTTTAGTCGAAGGTAACATTAAAAATGGCCGCGTATACAAAATCTCACTATTGTCGTATTGATGAACTTTGGAGCTCTAGTCAAGGAACTAAAACAACAACAAAATACACAGGGATATATTTCAAAGTGTTGTGAAAGGCCTCTTATCTAAAACTCCACAACACTCTACACAGGCTTGTTTAATCAGTATCCGTTCTATCTTTAAGTTAACATGAAACAAGAACTGAAGAAGGGTAAATGTGCAAGCAGGATATTCTACTCTGGACCAAAAATTGAAAGTTCAAAGAAACAAAAATTCTGAAGACTTTGTGATCACAGCCTACACTATATTGATGAGTCTGATTTTGATGAGTATCAATGAGTCCTATTATATATATGCAGATTTTAAAAAAAGATATAAAGAAAGAAAAGAAAAAGAAAAGAAAAAAGAAAAGAAATGAATAAAAAAAAAAAAGTCTAAAGAAAAACTGATGCATAGCAGTGTACAAGAAATAAATGAGATTTTATAATATATATATATATATATATAAATAAATACATATATATCATATATATATTATATACACACACACATACATATTATATAATATATATCTCCACATCTAAGAAAGAAACAATTCTCTTGAGTCTTGATATTAATGATATAGGGTTAAATATTGTATACACTGGACATAACAATAACTAGATCCCACCAGAGAAGAAATAAATGCGTAAGTGTGTATTTGAAGTTTTTCTACCAAGCGATGTCCTCAATCAATCATGGAAACATATATATGCTCTTGGACTGAAAAAAGATAACATCCTCCATCAGTCCTAAGACTGCACAGATTTTTAAAAAATCCTTTACTGTCAAAAGGCTTTTTTGGTGTGTATGTGTGTTAAATTTCAAGGGCAATGGAATGTGCACTTGTGTTTTCTATCCAGTGCCTGTGTGTAAATTTTGTCATCCATTCCCACTGGGACACAATGGCCTACTTTTTTAAAACGTGGAACGTGTTTTAATATACATGTGTGCAAGATGTTCTGCGTGCCCTCACATCAAAGTTTCTCTATGCATTCTTTCCTGCTGTGTAACTGCAGTTTTTATTTTATTCTTTCTTCCTCCTTTCTCATTGTCATATCCCACTTTACTTCCATTATCTATTGATGGAAATTTGATTTCATATCATTTCCTTTGTTTGCTCATTTTCATGGTGTGATTGAACCAGTGATGCATCACACCATTTCCTCCATATTTCATCAAACTTTTCATTGATTTCTACAAGAATAACAAACTAAATAAGATTTCTTCATAACAATATTCTAGTCTGCACCAAAATATCAAAGACTCAAAATCTGAGTCAAACAATGCATTCTCAATTCATAATTTACGAACACAAGAATGCCTGTTACTTTCCCATCTGAACTTAAATTATGAAGTTCGTCCAGCACTACAATTGCACTTTCTAGTGAAGAAGATTGGATTGGATCATCACTGTCACTTATAAGAAAGCTGCCAAGTCTAAAGGAAATCAAAATATTCCTCAGTAAATTGTGTATGTATATGTATGTTTGTCCGTTGTGTCCAACGATGACCTCCAAAACAGCTGAGAAAGCAGCTGCTGTTTTGGAAACTGGGCAGAAATTTGATTATAGTGGAGATGCCTTGCCCACAGTACATCCCCACTCTCTCGGCCAAGTGGGCATAAGGACAGTCATCATTGGAGATGTTCTCCAAAGGCCAACCAGCCCCCAGGGCTGCAGCACATAAGGACTGTGCGAGTCAAGCCTCCTAGTCAGAGAGTCATAGTCGATCACTAAAGACTAAGCAATGAGTAATACTAATAGACTAATACTCAAATTCAAAAGCAAGCTTTCAGTCAACTAACTTGAACACCTCTGGCTACAAAATGAAAGAAGATGAACATCACTGGGTTTGGATAATTATAACCAAATGTGCAACATCTAATAATCGTTACGGTTGCTATCCTTGTCAAACGGTTTTGGTTTTTTTAGCTGGAAAGAATGAAGTGTACCAAAAATGAAAGTCAATGTCCGACTACTTTGTAAACATTCGACACTGACAAGACAGCATCATAGAAAAGTAGACTCAATTCAGATATGGGAAAATGAATACATACCTGATATTTTTTTCAAATCTATTCTATCATGGTATTTTTGGTCAGAGTTCCAAAATCACTTTTGCGTTTCAGGGCAACGAGATGGTAAATGAGTCTTAAAACTTAGTTTTCGTCATTACTATTTTTTCTCTCTGTGTCAACTCCCACTCTCTCCTGAATTACCTCCCTTATCTGTACACAGTCTGATGACGAAACACTTTACCATTTAATATTTATTTAAAAAAGATAGATTATAGTCTTTTAGAAAAAATTTAACCTTTGAGGTAACAAATATTAAAATACTTATGAAATTAAGATAAAGTAAAATCTCGTATAGAACGTTAATGTTAAATGCACAACATTACGTGACGTCACTGTCCTGCCTTGCTAGCCACTACGGCTGCTTATTATCAAGACGTAATATAATTGTTTGATTGTGGCTTTTGAAGGTAAGATCTCAATTCCAGAGCCGAACTGTGTTTCGTAAAATGTTTGTTGATTGATGCAGCCCCAATTGAATACTCAAAAAATAATTTCTTATTGAAAACGATTGAGTTACGTGACAGTGCACCCGCAGCCTCCTGAACCCACTGATACCTTGCAGTCTGCTTGCTACCAGCATTGTCATGTTTTCAGCTTGAGACAGTCGTGGATTGAGATTAATGAAACTAGAATAAGTTGCTGAGTTATAGCGTTATTTTTACAGCGTTAGAAATGAGTGGTTGATAAGAAGTGAAGAGGGATATGTTGGGGGAGAGCCTTTGCATGAATAGACATGATTAATCAATAGATGGTTTCGATTGATCAGGTTGCTAGTGGCTTCCTCAGTAGGGGCCTACTACTTTTCCCTTTTTTTTTCCTTTTTAAAATTTTTTTCAAATGGCGCACTGGATGTGCCTGTGAAAAGAACTTTGTTTTGTGACTTAGACGCACTAATATTAAACACACATTCCCACACATTTACACAAAAACACTAAATAAAAATGTGTGCTCAGACTTCTGGATAAGTTGTTTTTGCCCAAGTTTATTCTGGTGCTTCCTGATTTACTGTGATTGGCATTAAATGCTGATACTTATTGTGTGTGTGCTGTGTGTTTGTGTGTGTGAAATATATATATATATATATATATATAGAGAGAGAGAGAGAGAGAGTGTACTAAAGTAAATCAGAAATATGACATTATGTTAACTTGGGAATAAAGAAACTTGACAAATATCCAACAGTACAAAAGTTTATAATAAAGCAGCCTGATGCAAGGATGACCACAGACCTTAAATTAAAAAGTAATCAATAGAAAATCATGAGGAAAAGGCAGGTGTACTATGTACTATGCAGTAAAAACTAAAGCAGGAGTTGTGTCACCAAAGTGACGTTAAACAAAAGCAATTTTTGTGTAACGTTCTGTGAATTGTTTGCTTATTAAATAAACTTGTGAGACTAAACAGCTACCTGTAGTACATTAAAAATGAATAAGATTTGTGAATTGCATATTTTATTATGTAAAGTTAAAAACAGGTTATGTTTAAAGTCAAGGTTATGTCCTCAGTTTAGTCTTGAAAATGATTTGTCTCCAACATAAAGGAGAGATGGAATAAGCACGCGTGCTATTTCACATCCAGTCCCAGTGTGTCTGCAGTTTTGTAAATTTTGTCATCCGTTCCCACTGGCACACAGTGGCCTACTCTTACAAAAAGCGGAATAGGTTTTAATGTGCGCGTAAGATATTTTGTGTACGTTCGCACACAGGAGCTCGGTTTATAGTTTTGTCTGAAGGACTTCGGGGGGTAAGTGGAATCAGCACTGATGTTAACTCCAGAGGAAAAAAGCTGTTTAGTCACTCTGTGTGTGTGTGTCACTGTGTGTGTGTGTGTGTTGGGATGTAAAGAGCAAAGGTAATAAATTGGAAGATGGGCTATTCATATTTTATTTATTTGTTGATTTATTTTATTCATTTACCAAAAACTTAATAATGTTTTCTTTAGTGCTGCTCTGAGAATTGTAGATCAGATAAAACATTTTGGTGGAAATGTTGTTTTTGTATTGTAGTTTATTGTATATTATTTGAATGAATTTCCTGTACAATAGGTCTGTTAGTGTTACTTGTTTTGTCACTATTTGGTATATGATATTTATTAATTTGTGTTATAGTGAACGTATTATTTTTATGGTATCATTCATATGTCATGGTTTTTTTCCAGGTTATATCAAAGGTGTGCATATGATGTCCCGGGGCAGCTCCTGGTTTATCTACAGTCCAATGGCCAACACTGATAGACACATTGTTTTCAAAATTAGCTGTGAAGTTTTTGGCTGCTAGAAAAGACAAAAGTAACCTCAGTATTTAAGAATTTAGCTATTTTAAAAGCTTGTTTATATTTTAAAACATATTGTGATATCTAGATAATAAATTGAGAGAGACTTGTTTTTTCCCCTGAAAATCGTGAGCCTATGGTCGTCATCTGTTCTTTTTCTTTGAATTCATTCTTAAGTGGGTAAAACTTAATTCTGCAAACATGAGCAAATTACCTAACATGTATGCAACGGTGGAGAGCAACAAGCACCCAAGTCATTTCACCACCCAGGAAGTTGGGGATTCGACATTCACAATTCTTCGTCGGTACTGCAATTTGAGACCAATTGGATCAGGTGCACAAGGGATTGTCTGGTAAGAAATTGTATAGTTTGTTATTTGTAGTAGTTACCACATCATTATGCTTGTATAATTTGACATGTTGATTGTGCTTATTTTAGAAAGATTGTTTTAGTGTTATTTGTGTGAGAAAGTTTCCTGTGGAGCATAAATGTATTTTTGAAAGCTGTGAATGTGATATGAATTCTTAAGAAATTTTGGTGCATTTGCATTTTTTTTTAATAAACATTTTAATTATGTAATATTAACTCTTCAAAAAGCATAGCATTAGCTGCCAACTATTCTTTTTTTCACAAAATTGTTCTGGTTTTTACCTCAGTCTGATTTTGGTTTTCGAGATTTAAGAAAACTTGCCAGTTTTTCAGGAGGAAAAAATGATAAAAGCCCAAACAACCAAAAAACCCTGTAAATTGAGTATAGTGTCATTGCATGTGCTGGTTTCCAGTTCTAATCACCAAGATGTTGTAGAAAGGCACAAGATCTGATAGTGATATCTGTGCCTGTCAGAAGTTTGTTTTCAAATACAAAGAGGATTTTCCATACATTGATTGATTTTGACAAGGCAAAAGTTAGGCCTTCTGCTGCAGCTCTATACCATTGTGGCATTAAAGTTTCACATCGCAGATGAAATGACACTACTGCAATCCTCTCATGTCCACTGTACATGGGAAGACAAGTGTTGTTTACCATTGCGATTTTGGCATAGCAGTTCCAGTTTCAGCTGTCTTGCTACGTCGCTATGCCACTTGCTCATAAACTCCAGTTTATTTGTGTAAGTTTTTAGCACTGGCTTAGATGCATGTGGATGTGCGGACAAAACAAATTAATCGCAGATGACAATGTCCAAGGGATGTAATTACAGAGTGGGCATTGAATTAAGAAAGTTGGGCAATGATCGTCTTATTTAGATGGAGTAGTTTGTGTTTGTCAAAGTTCAAAACTACAAAGCAAGATTGAGTTCAGAGACAAAATTACCAGAGTCGTAGCAAAACAAAACGAGTGTTCATGCTGAGCATGAGATGAAAATAGTATTGACCAGCAGACAGTAGTAGACAGATGTGAAGCTGAAACCAACTTCAAAGAACTACCATTGTCCGGCTCAGATTTGACACTTTGTATAGACTTCAGTTACTCTAAAACAAATAAAAAAAACTACAAAAATAACTGCAAAGGAGGCCTAAGCCTTGTGATAGTCTCAGGCTCCAGTATTGGCATTCAATTCATTATCCCACTGATGATGCACATTGCCTGGTTCTGCAACTTGCTGACCTGATGAAACTGGATGTGACTTTAACCTATGGTTGTCATTCCTTATCTTCAGGCACTTGCCTGACTCAGTTGGTGAAGAGTCTTGTAACTTTGTAAGAGTTGTGGCATCTGCATCCAAAGTCATTTTCTGCCAGCTTTTCATGAGGGAGATTATGCCTTGGCTCTGATCTTTGTTTTTGTGGCCTGCTGCTTCAATGTCAACTGTCAGTATCACCCTAACATAGGTGGGGTCGTCTTTGGCAAAATGGGTCTGCCTATTGATACGTAGTGGCCTGTTCTTTTGATAATAAGCTGAAGATAGTGTATTTAACTTTCCTGGCATTGATTTTCACATTGCTGTTACACTGCTTTGTCCAGTCGTGAAGGATGTTCATCACTTGTTTAATCAGTATTTGGCAGTTGTGAGATATTCCTCAGAGCACCAGACGGGATCAAATGGCTCCCTGGACATTCCTTACAATATAGATCTCCATCTTCAGTGTCAGTTATGAATACTGAATAGAGTAGGACTCAAGATGCCTCCCTGAGGGAAATGAACAAAACTGGAAAGATTGACCTGATAGGATAGTGTGATATTTCAGTCTTGAGTATTTGTTTTATCACATTTTGAAGTGGGGCTTATGAGTTCTTTCATTAGGCAGTGATCAGCTGGTGTGGCCCTTATGGTTGACTAGGGTGTTGATACCCTTGACGAACAACACGATAGTCAGTTTTGCCTTACTGTTATCAGTTGCATATAATTGCATAGTTGTAACAAGAGTTACACTTAACACTGTAGCTATACTCAGTTGTAACTTATTGAAGTTACTCTCAGGTTATGCCGTAGCTATACTCTGATTTGTTGTTTGCTTTGTTTTGAAATAAATCACTAGATGCAAAAAACCCAGAAACTTTGACATAGTGTCAGTGTCCCTCAGTTAATTTAACCCTCAAATGAAGCAAAAAACCCAAAACTGGATAAAGTTGAGTTTACATACATTTAAGTTTCCTCTGCATCAAGAATTGGTTTTCAAGTTAAGAGTTATCAAATTTACAGAAATATTTAGAATGTATGGTTATTTTTTGTGGCAACATCTTTCTGAAGAAGACTGCTCACTACTACACTAGTAATAGTAATGGTTTACTTTGTGATAAATCATTGATTTCTGTTTCTTATCAGAAACAGTTAAAGGAATGTTTAAGAGAAATGGTTGATCTAGCAGCCAGTGTAGTGTCCTTTTAAGTTTGATAAGAACAATGATCACTGTTTTTATTTCTTAAATCTGAAACATGCCAGTGTTGGGCATACAAGTCACTTTGTGACACCAGGACTGCCCTAGCCATAGAACACAGCTCCAAAGAGATCACCTGTGAGTTTGAACTAAATTGAAGTCTTTTCGAGTTGACAGCCTTGATGTGGTCAGAATGGCTGTAATTATAAACATTATATTTTAATTAATATAAACATGGTTTTAAATAATCTCACTTTTGTCAGAGTAGTAACAAGAATCAAATAGCTTAATCAGTGTAAACTATGGATCTGTTCTTCCAGTGCCTGTGCTATTCTTGCTGTTGAGATCAGATTTCTCAGGCACACATGTTAAGGTACTTTTCAGTTATGAGAACTATTCCTGCATTTGTTAAGGAGTATTAACTATTATCTGCAAGTAATATGATCTGGGCCTAACTGCTTTTAGTCGTGCCACTAGCGTCCCTCATAGAGGGCCTTAAAGGAAATGGAACACCTTTAGATCTGCTCTAGAATGTAAGTTAGCTAATGATAGCTTCAGGGAGGAAAATCTTCTCAAGTGACTCAGGGTTGGTAGTAGTTCTGACTCCATTCTCATGTATGTCCTTCACATGACATAAACCACGGTCGTATGTGGACATGCTCATGTAATGTGTAACACACAGGTTAAAACCCAATTCTTCTGTGGAAGAGTAGACCAGCTATGGCTTACAGTATGGATGCTGAGGTATATCTAGTATGTGGCCTGGGTATGACCCGGAGGGATGAGCTCTGCCATGTTTTGACTTGCCCAAGACATAATTGCTTGAAAGTTTCAGTGCAGTGTCCAGTGACTCCCCAGGGAGGTGAAAGGGAAAAGTAGAAACAGAAATTTGTAATGCAAGTTGACTTTTATTTCATTCTATGAATATAAAGCAAACAAGCAAGGAGAGAAAGTGAAACCCATGCCAGCTGAGAAACTTTTGATTTCAGTCACTTACTCTGGTTAAAAAATACTAATATGGAGTAAGATATTTGTGAGAATGATATAAGATTGCTAGAGACTACATTTCTAGACTGACTTTTCCCTTACCTCGCTATTCCCTCTCTCTATTTTCTGCTTACACAGCCCATTCTCCTGCCTTTTTTTTCTTTTTTTTTAAAGCAAATCTGATTTTTTTTCCTCATGACTTTTTTAATGAGCTGCCCTTTGGTAGAAGGTAAAAAGAGTTAAGTTGTTTTTCTGTTGAGTTTTAACATGGCTATGGCCATACTAGGTAGAATGCGTAGTGCCTGGTCTTCTTCTGCACTTATAACTCTGCAGGAGGTCTGCCCGCTGGCCTCAGCCGGCACATTCTTACTCGACTTCAGGGCAGCTCATTAAAAAGTTCATGAGGAAAAAATTCAAGATTTGCTTGAAAAGAAGGCAGGACAATGGGCTGCGTAGGCAGAAAATAGAGGGGATAGAGGGGTAAAGGAAAGGGCAGAAACAAAGAGAGTGATAGAAAAGGAAAAATTTCTAGGACAGAATTTCTAAAAAGTGAAGATGCTATTTATATTGAAAGAGGCCCTGGCATCTCTACAAGGTACAAGAGAGAGTTTTAACATGCAACAAAGAGTATTTGGTGATCTTCCACAGTTTTCATTTTTTAAAAATCAGACAACCAAAAATGAATGTCCCACTGCTGCTGCCTTTGCAGAATGATTTAATGATGTATTGGTGTCGTTTTCATTTTGATATGATATTGTGACATTTCATCTTCATAATTTTGTGTGTGTGTGTTGTCTTGATATTTCAGTGCGGCTTGTGATACAGTGTCAGGACAAAATGTTGCCATAAAGAAACTGAGTCGACCATTCCAGAACGTAACTCATGCGAAGAGAGCATACCGTGAATTCGTCCTGATGAAGCTTGTGAATCATAAAAATGTAAGAATCACTTAGTTGCTTAGTTTCCTTCCTGTCTCTCAGTCTATCTTAATTAAATGCATGCATACTTTATTGGCTTTATTGCTTTAAATTGCTTGGGTGAGTTTCTGCTTAATGATAAACAGACATAAAATTTTTGCACCTTTGAATGGAAATCCAGCTTTTCAAAAGACTGCAACAACAAGGTTTTCAAATTGTGCTTCTGTGCACGGGATAGTTTAGTGGTTGGAGCACTCGCTTTTCTCCCAGCCAAGGTTAAGCAGTATCGAGCGTCGTTACCAGTTGGATGGGTGACCGTTTGCGCGCCTTGGCTTCAGCACAGTCCCCCAGTTCACCCAGCTGTAAATGGTTACCTGCCTCATTAGGGTCAGGGAAGGTAAAGCAGCAAGGGAGAGGAGATGGGTGTTGCCCTCAATATTCTGGCCCCTAGAGAAGTGAGGTCTCTGATGCCTCACTCCCCATGATCTTACAGGCTATGGGACACCTATACCTTTACACCTTAGTGTTTGTATTCTGTATCCAGTGTCTGACAATAGAAATATATGTGATAATTATTATTTAAAGTACTGTGCACCAGATAAAATAAAAACAAATTTGTGATTCATGTGTGTTGTACATAAAATTTCAGACATTAGGAGACACTTCATTGCTGTCAGTGATTCTGTCTGCGGGCCACTTGTTCAATGATAAAAAAAATAATCTCTTTTTTTTTTAAAGTCTGTCTTCTGAGTGATGAAAAAAGTTATGTTTGGAAATCTGTAATTGATGTTTCATATGTTGGGAAAATGTAAGTTATGTACCAGTATTTTATATTTTCTTTTTGAAAAATGATCTGTTATCAGTCCATATTTAATTTTGTGTGTTCACAGATAATAGGATTACTCAATGCGTTCACACCCCAGAAGTCTCTTGAGGAATTTCAAGATGTGTAAGTATTATACATATTTTCTGTGTAGATACTTATGTGACTGTCTGAACTGCTTATCTCACCTCCAGTCTGTAAAGCATCTCTAATCTCTGCCCCTCTTTTTATTCCACATACTAAGCAACATAATTATCATGTGCATCAAAATAGCAGCGTCATCCTTTGATAAAGATTATTTATTAAGGGACTGAGGTCTAAAATGTTTTTTTCCTTACTTAGTATGTTTCACAGGTTCTATCATTAAGGTATAAATATACTGCAGTTAGTTTAGTGATTCCTGAGTGCAGAGCAGGTGTAATCAATGGCAATTGACATTCAGTATAGCTGACTTTATCCATAAAGACCAGACATGTAAACACTCTAGGATTTCTTTTTAGGTCTTCCCAGACAATGACAATCTTAAGAAGCCTAAAAAACCCATCTGTTGACTATCCATAAAGACAGATATGTAAAGACTCCATTCAGAATTTCTTTTTAGGTCTTCCCAGACAATGACAATCTTAAGAAGCCTAAAAAACCCATCTGTTGACTATCCATAAAGACAGATACATAAAGACTCCATTCAGAATTTCTTTTTAGGTCTTCCCAGACAATGACAATCTTAAGAAGCCTAAAAAAACCCACCTGTTTAACTTGCATAACAATACAAATGTGCTTATTCTTTTATTGCTTTTTGTTTTACTGCATTTCTTTGTTTTGTTTGGGGTTTTTGTTGTTTAGTTGCTTTTTAGTATATATCATCTCATATTATCTTTATCCTTCCTTCACTTTCTGACAAACCATCGAGGATGTTACACTGAAGAGCTGTTTACCACATTTCTCCATTAATTAATGTCAGTTGTGTACCAAACCCTAAGTGTTGCAAATGATTTTCTTGTCCATTTTGTTGTGCTGTTAATCCATCATGATTTTGTCCATCTATCCACCTCCTTCATCAGCAGTTCTTTTGCAAATTGTTTTAGCAAGGCCTGTGGATCTTGTTGTATGGCGCTTCTAACACTTTTCTTTACTTAAAAATTTATGTTATGTCTTTGAAGGGACTAATGTACTGCTTGATGGTTTAGTGCACTTTTTCATTGCAACTAATGTGTAGCATCATAAATGCAGTAAGTACATTTTGCCTTATAATGTACATGTGTTCCATCACTATGTACATGTATGAGAGATGTTAGAATTGTGACTTCTGATTCCTTGTTGTTTTTTTAAGAATTCACACATACACACACACACAAACATACACACACACACACACACACACACACACACACACACACACACACACACACACACACACACACACACACACACAACCTTTGTTCCACTTTTCATAGGAGTAGGCCATTGTGTGCTGGTGGGAGAGGATGTACAAAATTTACAAAACCGCATTCACACAGGGACTGGATCTGAAGAAGCACATGAGTGTTTATTCCATAATCCTCAAAATAAAAGAATAAAATAAAATTACACCCACACCCAAACACATACACACACACACACCCAAACACACACACACACCCCAAAACACACTACACACACCACACACACACACACACACACACACCACACACACACACACACACACACACACACACACACACACACCACAGCAACAAACAAAAATCATAGAAGCAAATAAATAAAAGGCAGTCAAACAAGAAAAAGACACATCTTTCGAGGGGATTAAGCTGCATGCCTTTTTTCATTTGTCACTGACAGGCTGTTCTAAAACTTCCATGATCCATCATTTCCACAATCAAATGAAGTCTGAAACTTAGCAGGGCTAGTGCTGTCTCTATCTACTCTAGGATGAACTGGTGGAAAGTTGGTGGAAGTTTGCTGAATGGATGAGGAAAGTGGCATATTGGTGTTGTGTTTTCTACTGATTTTAGTGTTAATAGAAAACCCTAACGTGTTTAACATGGAGCTAGCCTTAAACATTTATATGTTTTAAAGACAGACTTTAGAAATCACTGGTATAATGAGTACTGTCATGTTGTCAACAGGTATCTTGTGATGGAGCTGATGGATGCCAACCTGTGTCAGGTGATTCAGATGGACCTTGATCATGAACGCATGTCTTACCTGCTGTATCAGATGTTGTGTGGTATCAAACATCTCCACTCTGCTGGCATCATTCACAGGGTAAATAACTGTCTTTTTATAACAAGCATACACTCTATGGCTCTCCATTGTTTTAGAATCTTGCCTGTGAAGAAATCTGCAGTTCATATACTTTAGATTTACACATATAATGTTAAAAAGATCTGAACTGACAAGAAATGTAATAACCAAAAGTGTAATCCCGTAATGGATTATAGGAGAGCTAATTTCATTCAAAGTCATGGTGGTTTTGTTTTTTTTCAGTGCAGACTCCTTATCATGAATCTTAGTCTTGGTGATAAGTGAATGGAATGTAAAAGTTCAGACCTACCAACCACCATGTTTTAACCATAGTTTCTACTGAAAATCACATAGAAGTGTAGAACTATGGCTGCAAGTTAAGTATGATTTTCATTTAATTAAAATTATGATTTTGTGTTTTCAGTGCTGTTGCCATTTGTTTGATGATTCTAGTACAGATGCATTACTAATTGCCTTTTACTTTTTTATGTGCATAACACACATCTTCAGTGGCAAATGGATTACAGAAATGCATTTGAAAATGAGAGTGGGAAAAACGACCGTAGGGTTTTTCTTTAACAAAGATGAAGGCCACAAAGACTGTCTGTGAGCCTTTAATCTCTTTGAAAAGGGAATGGAACTGAAAAATTAAAATATCTGTGATAAAAGGTGTTTTGTTGATGGTGTTGTTCTTTGTAAATATATGTAACAATTTTAGTTTCTTATAACAGAGAGTGGTGCTGAGATTTTATTTTTGTGGTTTTGGTTCTGTCATTTAGTTTCATCAGTTATTCCTTCCCCAGTGACAAGTTTCTGGATGGCTGTTGTATATCTGGGATGCCTGTGTAAACTTGCTTGTTTGCTTGTTAGGGTGATTGGGTTTTTATCTGGCATGTAAATGGATTCCAGGTTAAAAGAAAAAGGAAAACTGCTTTTTCTCCCCACAGGATTTGAAGCCCAGCAACATAGTGGTAAAGTCTGACTGCACATTGAAGATCCTGGACTTTGGCTTGGCACGGACAGCAGGCACAGGCTTCATGATGACTCCCTATGTTGTCACACGATACTACAGGGCTCCAGAGGTCATTCTTGGCATGGGGTACAAGGCAAATGGTAGGTTTTCAGAATGTTAGAAAGATTACTAATGAAAGGGGATTATGCTTACTCTTTTATGTATTGCCTCTTACATCAGCCATTTTAGTCGGTCGTGCCTGACAAACCGACGACTTGTGAAAAGGCTTTTGTAGCAAATATTTAAAAGTTTACACAATGAAGGGTTTGTAGCAGTTCAATCATAGGTTAAGGCAGTGATGTGCAGAACAAGGACAGGAAGGTCAGAATTGCGCGTTAAAAAATCGTTGAGAAAAGTGTGAAGTAATTTTCGGAAAACAGAAAGTTGGCTCACTGGCCAAACTGTGGTGTGAGTGACTTGAACACTCTTGACACCACACATAAGTATGCATGCACACTGAAGTACAAGGAAACTCACCTTTGTAACTATATCCTTGCTACTGAAATGCCAGATGTTACATTCATTTGAGTATCTTTTTTTCATTTTATTAAACTGAAACCAATATATATGAGAAACCTTAAAAATTGCGTATTATACTCCCTCTGACTGCTTAGAGTTCTTATTGGTTCATCAAAATGCAGCAGTGTTTGCAAGCATTTACTATGTAGAGAGACTATGACATGATAGGACATACTACGTGCACAATGTGAAGAGCTGTATAGATTGAAATCGAAAAGTTGTTGTTTTATTGTCCATTAAATATTGTACAACTCTAAAAGGAAAAATCTGTTGAAAGGGCTATGAGTCGGAGTTTTGTTTTCATTTCTGTCTGTGTAGTGACGTAATGCTTGTTAATGTAGATAATTTATTTAGGTTTTTTTATATAGATTGTTTTTTATGTAGATAGTTTACAATACGAGGCTTTTATGTAGAGGAGACAAGGTGCAGAATATGAACAGCAGGCTTTACATGCATTGTTGTTGAGTTTTTTTCTTTGAGTGTAATATTGGGAGCTTTTCAATAATCAGAAAAGGTTAGGTACCTTGAGCATTTGACACAGAAACAAAAACAGGTGAAATAAAGAAAAGTTGGGGCTAGTTTCACAGCTGTCTATTGACTGTTCCTGTACAAAGTTATGGAGATACCACTTCATTCCTAACTTCTTTTTCAGTATATAGTTATAAAAAATACTATTTTTATTAAGGACAAGGCATGAAAGATCTATTTATTTGTTCAGCGATAGTGCAATTTGTTTAGTGACATATTATTTGACCATAAATCCCATGTGATATTGTAGACAGACATGTATTTTGAGGTTTATCAACATGCATAGCTGCTTGTTTCAGTGGACATCTGGTCAGTGGGTTGCATCATGGCAGAGTTGATACGAGGGACAGTCATGTTCCCCGGCAGTGACCGTATCCTTTGTTCTCTTTGGTAATGATTTTCCCAGCTGGGAGTGTGTCTATACTGCAATGACTGATGTAACTTGAAAAAGAACAATTCCTCTCATATCTGTCTTTGAGGGCTGCAGTTAAAGATTTACAACAAAAAAGAAAGGAAGAAAAGAAAAAAATCTCAGAAACAAAATGTGGTGAAAAGGGGGCAAAAGGGATTGTCTCTAATGATGACACCTGTGTACTTATATTTTTTCAAAAAATTTGTCATCCATTTGTACTGGCATGCAATGGCCTACTCTTCTGGTAGGCAGAATGGGTTTTTAATGTGTGCACAAGATGTTCTGAGTCAATTTACGCATAGGGCCTCAGTTTATAGTCTCATTCAGAGCACATGCATGTAAGTGTGAATTCTTTAAAATATTGTTTTACTTGAATATATATGTTTGGTTTATTTATGGGTATGAAGTAGAAGATGTTGGGCACCCTGTCCAAGTACTGTGCACATTTCCTGAACTTTGCCAGACATTGATCAGTGGAACAAGATCATTGAACAGCTGGGAACACCTAGCCAAGACTTCATGATGCGTCTACAGCCAACAGTGAGGAATTACGTGGAGAACAGGCCTAAACACGGAGGCCACAGTTTTGAGAAGCTCTTCCCTGATGTGTTGTTTCCCGCAGAAAGTGCAGAACACCCTGGCCTCAGAGCCAGCGTAGCCAGAGACTTGTTGTCCAAGATGCTGGTCATTGACCCCGAAAAGCGAATCTCTGTGGATGATGCTTTGCGGCACCCATACATTAACGTTTGGTTTGATGAGTCGGAAGTGAATGGGGTAAGTTTTGTTCAAAGGACTTTCTTCTCTATTTAAAAAGATAAGACAAAAAAAGAGAGAAACAGAAAAGTACCAGTACTTTGTATAGCCTTCAAAATAGAGAAAGAGAACTGAGACTGACACTGCACAATTTCTAAGGCATGTTAATTTTATTTGTCATTAGTGAAAAGTTTTATATATGTTGCAGAAAGAAATCAGAGGCAATTTTCTTCATAGAACTTTTTTGTATTACCTCCATTTGAAATGTTTGCTGAAGGTAGTGCATAGAGCTTAAAATACATTTTGAGCTTGTCTTCTTCATGATTGCATGGAGTTTGCATGATTATTCTAAAGAAGAGAAAGAAGAGAAGAGAACCTTGGATACTTTTATTATCTTTGTGCTATTAACTGGATAATTTGGAAAGCAGAAAATTGAAAATATTTGGATTAGTATTTTAAATACCTGACTGTATGATTGAAATAAATGGTGAAGTTTTCTTCCTGCTTCTTTCTGCAGCCTGCACCAGCTCCCTATGATCACTCTGTGGATGAGCGTGAACATTCCGTGGAGGAGTGGAAATGTGAGTTGTTTTGTTTGGCATTTTGGCCATTTCCCTGCCTAAGGCGGATTTACTTTGTTCCTTATTTGCCAAAGCAGACAGCATGTTTCAGATTCAGCTCAGATAAGTAGGAGTGTGTGTGTACAAGCAAGTGTGTGTGTGTGTGTGCAAACAAGTATGTGTGTGTGAGGGTGCATATATGTGTGTGTGTAAGTAAGTAAGGGAATGCGGAGCAACAATGACAGTGTAAACACAGCCAGGTTGTTTTGTTAAGTGTTGGGCAAACACTTTTGAAATATGAAAGTGGAGTGTAAATTGACTGAGGCAATGTTTGGTGCTCCCCAAAATTGCTGCTTTTTCACCACATTTTGTTTCTGAGATTTGTTTTCTTTCCTTCTTTCTTTCTGTTTTTTTTTAGATTTGTTTTTTAATTCCATGATGGTGAATGTCGTCCATTTCATTGGAAAACTTTCAAAGTCATCGTTATCATCCAGTGCAGAAGGGTGGTTTGCAGTTCAATGGACCTGGTTAAGGACAGTCTTTTTCATGACTGTCTTCAGTATAGTTTTTACTATGCGTTAACAAAAACAGTTTGATTTGATTTGATTTCACTACTAGTTCATTGTCACCACTATCCGTCATCTTAATAAGGACAGCAGAAACATATTTACACTGAGGAGTTATTGTGTGAAGAAAGGCCATATGAATGGACTGCAACACCCTTTTTTTTTTTTCAAACCTCGGAAGACCTTTCTTGTGCCAGAAAAATAACAAAATAATATGGCTGGGAAAAGATGGGTAAAAACAGAAAAGAAACTACTGTCAGTTTATAAGCCACAGGAGCAAGACCCAAGAAAAATGTATTGGCTTATAGTCAGGAAATCACTGTGTGTGCTCAGTGATGAAAATGACATTTTGGATAATGTTTTATGTTGCAGCCTTGATATATGACGAAGTGATGGAGTTTGAAAGCAGAGAGAAGCAAAAAGCTATGCAACAACAGAATCACAAAGGTACTGAGATAGAATGAAAAACATGTGTGTATATTTAACTACACTTCCCACATTCATGTTTGTGCACACTCTCACAAAAGTACACACACACACACACCACACACACACACACACACACACACACACACACACACAGTTTTGCTTATTCAATGTACCATCTGAAAATTTAAAAAATGACTTTCGCACACAGACACACACACATACACAAACACACACACACTCACTCTCTCTCTCATTCACTTACATTCACTCAAATGCACAGACACACACGCGCGCACACACAACACACACACACACACACACACATGCATGTTTGTCCAAGTTGCAAATCATATTGGTCGGCGATCAAAAACGTTTTTGAACTAGATTCTGTTATGTTTATTTCATATTTGAAAAGAAATCATGTTTGATAGGTTGCATGTTAAGAAATTGTACAAGGTATGACACTTTGGCCAATGGGCTGAGTTTCTTATTCATCCGCTTTTTTATTTCTTGTTTGCAAAAATTTAATCCGTAGAACATTTTAGTGTCATAGAAATAAGATGTGTTTTTTGTCATTGGATACAGGCAGAAGGCAAAGAATTGAGAATATCTTCTATGGATAACCCTGTGGCGCTGAACATACTTCAGAACTGAACATAATTATTTCCTATGAAAAAACAACTAGCTAACAAGAATATGTCTCTTATCACCCAGGACTGTGCTGTAGGGGCTTTGTTCAGATTTGTTGTAGCTGTATGTGCCAGAGGGTTAAACTGTTTGTAGACCACATTTCATGTGTGTTTTTGTGTGTGTTTGCTGTGACAGATGGTTCCACTCCCAAGGCAAATGTGGATACTGGCAAGGTGACAGCAGTAGCAGGAGGAGCCAACCAAAACCATCATTGATGTCATCTGCGTAGCTGTATTCCTGTGTTTGTTCTGTCCACTCAAGGGTGAAGGGTCATGGCAGCAGCAGGACGTTCCAGGGACGTCTATTTTCCTCTGTCAGGTTTTTAACAGATGCTGTAAAGATTTTTTTTTCCAAAACCCTGGAGTGGTCTGAGCCTCTGAAATCTTTGCCATAGACGTGTAGTGTGACGAGGAGGTGATCACAGTCTTCACGCTAGCCAGTCGGATGAACACTTGTGCTGGTCACAGTATGGTGCTCAGGCCTCCTGTAATATACACTCCCATGTCTGACAAATGGCCCACTCAGGCGTGGGGACGTGGACAGCCAGCCAGCCACACCTTACTGTGAGGAGAGGGGGAGAGAGCATCAGGGTATCCACTTGCTTCATGCCTCTGTACCCGGCTGTTGTGTCAGTTGTACTTCAGATTGCAAGTCTTTTCATGAACTGTGTGGGCATTGTTTTCACAGGAGTGTTATATTGCCCAGTTAAAAAGAAAACAATCAGCAGGAAAAAAAAAAAGAAAAAACCCCCAGCATAGAAAGCTTATAGCTTCCAATACATAGGGAAAAAGCCCTGAAGAGAAAAGTGGAAAGGTAATGGTCAGTCATTATGAGTTGTCTCCTTCTTCCATCCGTGATTGGCTTTGATCTGCTACACATTTCTGGGGTGGCATATCGTCATTGACTGAAATATTCTCTTTCACAAGCACCTGTATATGAAATCACAAAAAGTGTACTCACTCAATCAGTCACAGATGGATGGGTTTATACACACCCAAATAGCCACATATCCTTGGACATTTTTTTCGGTACCACTGTGTCCTTAAAGACCTTAAAGAGATTAGGATACTGGAGATATGATAGACTTTCAGTCACCATACCTTTTAAAAGAAGGATTTTGTGCAAAGTAAGAAGCAGTCCATCATAAAAGTCTAAAGATTGAAAGGAAATAATGTTAAGTTTGAGGTTAGAATATGTAACCTCCCCCCAAAAATTACTGCTTATGATTACTTTTCAGTGAAATCTGAAGTGTTAAAGGATTGTTCCAATTTATACTCATCTTAAATGAAATTGTGATAAGTATTGGGGAAAAGAATAAAATAAAATAAAAAGTAGAATTTTTAAAAAATCCCTGAGAATTCACTAAAAAATATATAGAAGGAAAGCACAGAATTGATGCTGCATGCAGGTGTGAGGAGTTCGTTGTTGGCAGTTTCACTGTTGTATATCTGATTGTGTTATTTATACTTAACTCGTTTCAGCTTCAGAATGCATAGAATAGTTTGGAGGTGTGTACATTTATTTCAGCTAAAGGACTGCTTTTGAATGACATGGAGGTAACGCTGTCTATAGTTCTTGCTTCTGGGTGAAAGGTGAACAGGAGCAAAAGGATGGTGACAGCATTCACTGTTCGTTGTCGGTGGTTGAGGCCAGTGTACTGAATGTCACACATTTTTGTGAGCACCCACTGATAACGCGTTGAACCAGCTTAAAGGAAATATCTCACAAGGTACAACAAAAGTAAAACTATCGCAAAGATGTTTGTTGTAGATGTTTGTGAGTGGTGTATAGTTGTTCCTGTGTGTGAGAGTGGAAAAGAATGAACATGTTAATATAATCTTTTGAACAGATTGTTAACAAAAGTTAGTATGACAGTGCAATTTGGCATTTTCCATTTATGAACTGTGACTATGAGCATGTATTTGTGTTGTGTTGTGCTGTGTGCTAGATGTAGGCATGTTGTAGAAGTAAACATGTGTGTTTGTGTTCATAGACTTCATATGACAGGTGCAGATTGACTGCATCCTACTATTGTCCACATTGGCAAACATCCTTTCTTTCCCATCATTTGACAATGCAACAGTTTGGTCGGCACTGTCTTGATTGATATGAGATGTGTATTGCCATTGATATGCAGCAGTTTCTTGTGTTGTTGTTTAGTTTTGAGTGATTTATTGGAGAGTCTTCGATTCAATTGTTTAGAATTAATTCATTTTCAGGTCTTTGTCCAAGTAGGTTGTGTTGTTTTTGTGTCTAGCCACTTTATGTGTGTCTAGCCACATTATTGTTGAAGGTGTTGATTAGTGCTCATCTTAGAAGTAAATAAAGTACAGTCTTTCAGTAAAATGCAGAACAGGTGTGTAACTGCATCATTTGTAGGCTGTCTCTCTGTGGCCATTACATCTCTTGTCAGTTTGTCTCATAATGTCTTGTTTGTGTGATATCAGGACAGTTGGGTTGTACACAGTGTAATGAAATGATCATGGACAAATTTTGTTGTAGTTCAAGTGTTAATGTTTTGACTTTTCTGTAAGAGAGAGAGAGAGCAAGTGAGTGAGAGAAAGGATTTTGGTTGTGTGTGTTGAAATGCATGAATGTGCTGAAAGTGTATAATTTCTGGAACCATGGTTATTCCTCTTTTTCGATCTCATCCTTGACTAATGAATTTATTATCAGAAATGATTCATGCAGAGGCATTTAACAGTCCTTTCTCTGTGTTGCCCAGTTCAACGCTTTTTTAAAAATAAAAGGTTTTGTTTTTATCATTTCTGTTTGCTTGTCAGCAACTCTTTTTCTTAGCATTCTCTTCAGCTGTTGATGTTGACAGGTTTTGCTTGCATGCTGTGTCATCACTTGAAATGACGTGGTAAATATAAACTGTTACTTAATTGATAGTAAAGTGTTTTCTTCACTTTTACTTTCTCTTCTTTGATGCAACAGCAGGCATCTTTCTGTATACATGCCAAGCAACCAGTCTGTTTTTTTCTTGTATCCTGTTTTTTCTTAAATAATGTCAGGTATTAAGATTTTATCAACCTCTTAATGGTAGTGATTAATCGATGATTATTAGACAAAAGCTGCTTCTTTTATTTAAGTTGTGCATGTGTATAATATACAAATTGGGGTGTGCATGTGTGCAAGCTCACCAGGGGTATAAGTGTATCTGGATTTTTAAAGATTCAGTTCATAGATTTATGGTGATGTCCGGCTGCTTGATGATTTCATCTGATGGAATCTGTTTCTCACTACCTGTTCAAGTTGTGCTCTCATCCTTTCAAAAACTCAGAAGTGTTTTTACTCTTGCATGTGAACTGTTGATAGTTGATATAAATTATCAAGTAGATCTAATTTATTATTCTGCTTCATACATTTATTCATACTGATGTTCATTTCACTCTTTAGTCTGCTAACAAATTTTCACTGCAGCTTGAGTAATAGGCAAACTAGAGATTTTGCTATGAAGTAATAAGTTGGATTGCCTTATTTACACAGTTATTACTTGAAACTTTCTTGGATTCAGTCATAGGGATGCACATAGACTTAAAAGCAATGAATGTTTGGAATTTACATTACCATTTAAAGAATTCAGTGGAACTGGAAGTATTCAGCACTCACAGATGTATTACTTTAATGTTCAGAAAGTTGGAAACAGAAATGTCTTCAAGTCAGCTGCATTGTTGTTCACCTGTTCTTCTCCATACTGCCATTGTAGTTTTGGCTTCTTCTTTTTTCTTTCTTTTTTTAAAGCCATAATGTTTGGGATAAGGATGGGAGTTTGAGTACTCAGTTTAAGTAAGAAGGGTAGAACTACTGTCAGGTTTGAGAAAATCAGTTTCTACTCTAGTTTTTGGATTTTGGCCCTAAAGTCAACTGCAGCCCTGGTGTCCAGATATGCCGATTCACTTGCATCATGTAAGAATTGTACATGTTGCATTATCAAATGAAATGATTGTGGCAGTTTTCAGAGTTTATATTCAATGCTGTGACATACTTAGGTGTAAGCATTCTCTTGGGTATGCTTAAAGTCTGAAGTAATATATACATCTTTACAAAAGTTTTAGCAGAGGCTTACAGGCAGATTCAGCTATCCAGATCAACTCATCAGACTGTTGATCATAACAGCAGTGTCAGAAACAGTGAAATTTGATGTAGTATGCCTTGAATTTTACCACTCGGTTAATTTTTTTTTTTTGAGGGGGGGGGGGGGGGGCAGATGGGTTCTCATTCTTTAGCTGTTAAAAGGAAGTGTATTCTAAAGAGTTTTTGGCCAACTAGACTTTTTCTGTCTGGCTAAGGCTGTCTGTGGCGGTTTGAGTTGTAGATGGATGCTGAAAATATCAGATTAGTTGTTATAATGTAATTATTTTGGCCAGTAAAGAGGTGGTGTGTAAGGATATAGTGATAATAGTGTGATATTTAGATTGTGTCTTCAGTTTCAGGTATACAACCGCCCCTCCGCCCCCCACCCCCCACCCCATATTTCTTTAAACATCCAGAAATTGTGTGCCTAAGGTTTATTCCCTTTCATTTCAAATTACATAATACATGAGTGGAAAGGTAACTTTGTATTCAGGGGGAAAGCTGAGAACAAACATAAAATAAATTTAGGTGCTTACAAATCTATGTGAGAGAGAAAACAAGAGAGGATATTCTAAGAAATATGCATAAGCTTTTTTGTCTATGTATTACTTACTATTAGGAAGAAAATAAATCTGCACTAAAAGATGTAAAAAAATGTTAAGTGGACTGTGTGTTAATTTTGTTTGTTTGTTGTTGTTGTTTTTTTTGGGGGGGAGTATTATTAGTAATGAGCCAACTGTATTGAACATAGGGCTTGTTGAAGTTATAAACATTAGAGCTTGTTGAAGTTATCACTCTTGTTTCTCTGTTGATTGAATTGATGTTTCATCGTGCACTTGATTTCCATTAAACTGGTGGAGTGGACATATTTAAAGTTTGATTCAGAGTGAGTGTGATAATAATGTTACATTAATTTGTATGTGTTTGAAACAATATGATACCCTAACTATGCTTTTTCACACCAATGTATAATTAAAAGTAGGTATACGGAAAGAAAGAAAAAAGCTGGTAGATAAATACATGGTAAGTAAGCATTGTCACGAGTAGGAACAGAAAACCTACACAGAAGTAACTAAGTTGAAGTATTATTACTATTTCCATTGTTGAGTTTTCATGATGTTTCAGTTGTGGATCAAGAGAATGAGCTTTATGTACCCTTTTTCCTTCCTGATCAAATTATCTTAAGTAGCCCCTGTAGTAAGTACTGTGAGTACATGATCTATTATACATGATTTGGGTTGACTGTGGCTGGCTTGCCAACTGTCTTCTTGAGGAAGAGATTTGAATTTTGTTGTTTTATATTACACTGATATTATTTGTGAATGGGTCCTAAGATAGACTGAAGGTGATGAGGTCATTGGCTTGCCTGCCACATAGGAATTTTAAGACGACAAATTTTTCATTCAAGAAAGCTTGAAAATATTTGGTGACCTGAAATTGAATCCAGACTGTGTTATACTGTTAGATTACATGGTTGTTACACACAGTAGGTGTACAGACACATTCAGAGCAATCTCCTAATCTATATTATAGATTGGGGGTAAATCAGAGGAGCCTAGGAAGATTATCAAAGGAGTCTAGGAAGATTAAAGTTGATCATCACCATTCCATAATATTACACCCTACTCTGCTCCACCTTTCAGTGTAGCACTCCAAATGTGGCGATTTTTTTTTAGGCAGTTAACCATGTTGGAACTTCTTATTGTCTATTAGAGCGTAACTTCCAAAACGTTAGATGTCGACCAGCAGATTCTGGGAGAGAATCTGCATATGTTAGGGATTTTTATTGCTTTTGAATTTGGGGGTAGAAAAAAATGGGTCTGTATTCTCATTGTGGTTTGGTTACCTGTATGTATGGTGGATTTTAACATTGCAGAAAGTCCAGTCGAGGGTTATGAAACTCTTTCGTAGTAGGTAAAGAAAATGTATTGCAGAAGAAAATTGTACTTAAACTCATCAGCTATTGATTGTTTTAGACTTGTTTCTAATCTTCCTTGTGGAGGATCTGTAAATGTATTGAATCGATATGGAAAAATAGATAATCAATAAATAGACAGGTCTTTAAAATTCAGAAACAAAAAAGAATATCATTAAGTATATTCACAAACATTCAAAATATATCAACTCGTAGTTATTTTTAAAAGTTTCACTGCCTTCATTCTAAAGTTTTACTTCCTTCATTCTAACTGGTGTTAAATAGTCTGTAATGGAGGTGGTTTTTTTATTTTTTCTTCAACAACAGCATTGATAGCTGACGAGACTAGATATAGGACTATTCTCATCTAATCCTACAATGTCAATTACTTAGGGAACTTGAAACAGCTCAAAACTGTGTTGTAATACTTAGGAAAAAGTCTCTGTCTCTTCCTCTCTCTCTCTGTCTGTCTCTTGTCTCTGTCTGTCTCTCATTTTTGAGATATGAACATAAATCATTGTCATGTTCAGAATACCTTGCAATAGGTTTTCTATGCCAACTAATTAGTGACATTACATAACTTTTCCCCATCATACCGTTTATCAGTGAAAGGATTATGAAACAGAATTACGTGGTTTTTAAAAAAACAAACAAAATAATTGCCTTGTGTAATATATTGTTTCAACAATTTTCACCAAACCAAGACTGAAAAAGACAATACCATAAGTGGGAGGTAGTCTGTGTAAAGTAAGGTGTGAGACCTCACTTCTCTAGGGCCAGCATATTGAGGGCGGCGCCCATCTCCTCTCCCTCGCTGTTTCACCTTCCCTGACCCTAAAGAGGGCAGGTACCCATTTACAGCTGGGGGAACTGTACTGAAGCCAAGGCGCGCAAACGGTCACCCATCCAATTGGTAACCACGCTCGACGTTGCTTAACTTGGCTGGGGGAAAGCGAGTGCTCTGACCACTGAGCTACCCCGTCCCTAGTCTATGTAACAGGGAGTTTAAAATATTTAAAAAAAGGAAAACTGTTTCTAAGAAATTGTGATAAGAAGGAATTTCTTACAAAACATTCTGCAAATCATACACAAAGGCATTCCCAAGTGAAAGGTACAAAATGGCTATGTTTTGTCGCTGTGTGAAAAATCTGTTTAGTCTTTATTCAGCATAATAATTGTTACTTCATTGCCGATATTTTACATCACATGCACTTGGGACATTTAATGCCTCACACACTTCAAAATTGTGTAGCCAAATTTCAGCGAAGAGCTTCATTTTTAATGACACTCGTGTGGTTGAACAGATATTGTAAAAGACATGAAAACACATTGTTTATAAAATGCCTATCGCTCGCAGAGCTTCTGCCCAGCATGTCTTTATCAATGGAAGTATGGTGAAACAGATTTGCATTTTGTCCAGAGTAGATTTGTTTGATGTCACAAGGAATAACATCACTCTTATAGCATACTGGGAGGTGGGTTGGTTGGTGTTTTTTTTTTTTTTGGGGTGGGGGGGGGTTGTACTTAAGTATCAGTTGTAAATTGGTACTTTTCTGTTCCCCCATTCCCCCTTTTTTCTTTACATTCTTTTCTTTTTAAAGGGAGACCTATGAATATACTTTACATATTGAGACAGACGAATGATACCTCCACTCATTTTGAATATGATGTTGAACAGTGATCGGTGTGATGAGAGCTGCAAAAACCTAGCCATAAATTATGTTTCTTTGCCATTGGGCAGTAGTCACAACAAATGGAATGGAATGGAACAGTGGTCACTGGATGCAAAGCAGGCAAAAGTTGTCGAAGCTGAACATCCTTCGATATGAAAGGGATGCCATTCAGATTGGTAAAATAAATTATAGCACTCACGTCCTTTAGGTCTTTACTTAGTGCATATAAAATTGCTGACACTGAGCACTGGAACTGTTTGCTGTCATTGCTAACAAAAGTCTCATTGTCAAGGGGGTGGCATATAAGGTTGATTTAAAACCAGAGAACAAGTTGAACAAGATTTGTTTTTTTTAAGAGATTTAAAAAAAAGAATCATTTGTTTCTCAGATTTACTCAACACACTCTGTTAACTCAGCAAGACCATATGGAAGAAAAACTTACTAGCCACTTTCTGCTTCTTTAAAAAACAAACAAACTATAATGCTGTAAGTAAAGTGAAAGATGGAGACAGCTGTTAATGTGCTGAGCGTATATTTGATATAAAGGCTACGTTGCTGTAGCTTGTGTTGGATTATTAGACATTGGTTAGCCTTAAGATGAAGGCAGAGCCTTTAGTTATGGTTTTTGTGTGTGGTTTGGGTTGTTGTTTTTGTTCTGAGGAGTTTTATTTTGTGTGTGTGATGCAATTGCTGTATGAGAATGTATTGTTCAATGAACATTAAGCAATACAATGTATCCAACAGAGTATTAGTATGTATACATTCATCAACGATCTGGGTACTTCAAACAGTGCATCTTATGAGTGATAGCTGCACACCTTTGTATTATGTCATTGGGGAGTTGTGGATAGTGCAGTTAAATAAATAAATACATCAATGCTTCATTTGATTTGTTTGGTTTCAAGCCTTTAAAACTTTATTTCTTTCTTTTTGTAGGTTTGGCAAAATGAAATAGTGTTTTTATTATACATATATTTGTATCAGAATGCTTGCATTTCTGTCCCAATAGATTATGTTTGTTAGCAGCCTGTACATTGGAAACAGATATCATGAAACATTGTTTTTAATTATGTGGTAAATTGTCCTTTCTTCCAATCTATACACTATCAATTCAAGTCTTAAGTATGTGCAATTAGTCTAATAAATTGAAAATATGATCTGCAAAGGACAGTTAGCTTTGTTCTGGTTTTATGTTCGCTGTCTTTGTAATGGTTGTGGGATGTTTGATGATGTTGAATGTGAATGTGTCTGTGTGTGTCTAGTTTAATTTTTGTATCTGTTATGGATGATTTTGTTCATATTTTTTAATTGGCATCTTAAGGTATAGTAATTTGAATAGCGTTAACTTGACTATTAAAAAAATGCACAAAAAACACCAACAAAAACAAAACAAAAACAGAGAAATTGGTGTAAGAGAAATAAGTTTATGAATACCATGTCACCACATTAACCCTTTCCCATTTTTACCCGCCGTAGCCTGCCGCTGCCCGCTCACCCGCATCTATTTATACCTGCTGCAGCCCGCCGGACGTCATTTCAGCCTAGTGGGGAATTTTCCTCATGCACTAAGCTCTACCTAGTACACGCACACTATGAATGAACATTCCACTGAGGTCAGCATAAACTAAGGAAGGAATGGGCACCAAATTCAGTACTACACAGCCTCCCGTTCACAAGAAATTGGCCAGTGACTGGCTTTGTCTCTCCCACGCTTTCTTGTAGCTAAAAATGGCAGCAAAGATTGAGGATACGATTTGAGAGGAATATACTGATGTCGAAATTGAAGCTATTTTGGCTCAATGGAACAGTTCGAAAGAGAATAAAGTGTTGAATCCAATGTTGATGTAGAAGAAGGAGATGAAATAGGAGAAGGTAGCGAGTCGGAAAGTGATGCTGAGGATCACATTCCGTTGGCTTCGTAGCAGACGACATGGCGCGTCGCACAAGTGCCTTGCACAATGCAAGACTTCACGCTGCCGACTGGGCCTGCACAAACTCTCCCACTGAATGCCAAGCCCTTAGATTACTTTGTTTTGTTTGTGCCCCAACATTTTTTTCAAACTGTAGCAGATGAAACTAACAATTATGCCAGGCAAAAGATTGCCGTGAAAGGCTTAGTCATAGATCCATTATGGACAGAAACAACACCTGAGGAAATGAGGGCTTACCTGTCAGTTTTGATCATGATGGGGATCAAGCATTTGCCAAGGCTTCCTCTCTACTGGTCTACTGATTTGAGATTTTCTGAGTCATGGATAAGTAATATTATGACGAAAACCAGATTTCTCAAAATTAATCAGTATTTTCACCTGAGAAACACACCTGGACGCGACACTGGGCTGTGACACCTGCATTGTGACAGCCATGTAATTGGCTATTGGTGAAGGACACACTAGTGTTTTTGTAAATAGTAGGCGTGAGGATATATTTGTTAATAATGTATATAT
This sequence comes from Rapana venosa, assembly GCA_028751875.1. Lineage (NCBI taxonomy): Eukaryota > Metazoa > Mollusca > Gastropoda > Neogastropoda > Muricidae > Rapana > Rapana venosa. Next base: position 13,441,242 of record CM054134.1, read on the forward strand.
GCCCATTAGTCAACGTTATTTTCAATATGTTTGAATACTTTCCACTCAGAAAATGTAGACTTGGTGACAGTAATTTTGTGACAAGTGTAAATGTTCGATTGGATTACCATGACGGTGGATGCGATGGAGGACACATTCAGGCAGGACCACACTTATCATTTTTTAAATCACATACGTATATTGGGCATGTTAGAAGGTAGTTGTAGACTAACAGCATGATGTCACTGCAATGTTACCTTTATTTGGTGACAAAGAGGGGACAGCAGCACGACACATGTAGGTAAGACACACATCTTGGGGTGCAGAACAAAGTATGACATCATATGAATACTTTGGCCAAATATGACTGCTCTGGGAACAATAATAACTGTACAGCACTATGTGTGCTTGAGGTACCTTATTCTCTTAAAAAAAACTGCGTGAATTTTCGAATACTACAGAGGGTTTCTCTGTAAGATATGCGAATGGTAAAGGGTTAATGCAAGTATTGTGTCATCAAATCAACATTGACTATAGATCAAAGGTTAACTTGGACAATCTTTTTTTTTTAAAGTCTTGATTCAATTTTTCAGCAGCAAAAGAGAAGAGAGACTCCAAGAGAGAGGGGTAGGAGACTGGTGGGGGTGGGGGCACTATTTCCAACCAAATAGAGCCATATGTCCTAGACAATTTAAATGTTATTCAGCAGAGCTGTTCCTCAAGTTAAAGAGCTGACCTTTCAGAGTCTCTCTTTTTCTTTTCTAACAAAATGGTGAACCATTTTCTGTGAAGTTAGTCTTTCTTGTTAGTCTTTCCTGTGTTCGTAGGTGATTAAAAGACTTTCTATGAAGATTAGGTCTGTTCCTTGTAATGTTCATAAATGATGAAGAATTAGTGTCTGGTCAGTGTTTCTTTTCACTGTTCTCAGGTGGTGAAGAATCATTAGCATAGACAGTTAAGTATATAATTTGGTTTTGGCACCCCCCACCCCCAAAAAAACAACAAAACAAAAAAAACACCACAACCACCAAAAAACCAACAGCAAAAAACAAAGCACACCTAAACAAACATTAAAAACAAATCCAAATAAAAAAAACCCAAACCCTTCACAATTTAGTTGCTGGTGAAGGAGCCATAAGGTATTTCTCCATGATTGACACATCTTTATATTACTTAAGTTTTGAATGTTTTTTGTTTTATTAATTTTTTTTCTTTTTATCCCTGGGCTAGAACTCTGGTGATATTTTGCATATGCCACCGTTTACCAACCGTTAAGGTAGCTGCATTTTGACTTTGGAGAGGATGTCTTAACACAATACCAGTGTGCATGCATGTTTCAAATTATGTCATCTGTTCTTGCAGCATACAATGGGCCACTCTTCCAAAAGAGTTTGTGTGCCACAGTGCAGCAAATCCAGCCTTACTCAAAGGTTCAGGGCCCAGTGCTAAAATTACCCTTCCTTTTATAAAGTCCAAGTGTGGTCAATTCCTGTTATAGTTAGCACCAGCTGGGCTGGGCTGGGATCGAATTGACAGTAGCTGAGAGTAGTTGAAATGGGTGGGGAGGACTGACAGCTGTGGTGCAAGCTATTCCGTGCGCACTTGCATACTGGACCATGGCTTATAGCTTCATCTGGAGTCTGTTAACTCTAGAGTAAAAATCCCTGTGAACAGGCATCTTGGTGGTGGCTTGTACCCAGGCCATCCAATCACACGCTCAGTGCTCTAACCACTAGGATATAACCCCTTACCCCCCCCCCCCCCCCCCCTTTGTTTTTTTCTTGTTTTGATCATGCAGCTACCAAATGGGGGGGGGTGGGGGGAACAGTCATATGGAAAAATCTTACATTGGTGAACCTTGGAGCTCTGGTCGAGGAGCTCTAGTCAAGGAACAAAGAAAAAAATCTGTTGAACAATAATCTTTGTTTTACTCCTTTGACTGATAAAAGTGTGGGACCAAGGGTCTTGATTACACAGCAGTGATATTTAGTAAATAGTCAAATTGAACACCACAAAATATAGAATACAGAAACACACCACATTGGGTCTGACTCCTCTTTTCCTGGAGTCATTGGGATATTGCATTTTATGGCTTTTCAGGCACGTTAAATATGACAGAGCCCACCATGGGTTGCATGCTGGGTATGTTCATGTCATCCATGCCATCAGCCACTGCAGTCTTCTACAAAAGGTGGATGCTTTTACAGTGTTGATTCTAGGATTTCAAAATAAGGGGCCCCCTAAAATGAAAAATAAGGGGCATCCCCCCTCATGAAAAAGGGGACAAGTAGTAATTGCTTACAGTACCTTCATTACTCTTAGTTTCCGCTATGTTTTTTCAAGGAAGAGAAACAAACAAGCAGGTATGTAGGCAAAAAGGATTAAATATTCACTTTAAGTGTTGCATTTAATATGCAGTGCAGTAAGCACTTATGACACAGGGTAGAGAGTGGAGTGGAGAGAGGGAGGGGAGAGAGAGAGAGAGAAGTTAAATTTGTATTTCCACAGAGTTGGGAAGATAGATCTAGATGAGACGAGAGGTAAAAGCCAATATCAAAATTTTTATCTCACCTAGATGGTACAGAGAGAGAGAGAGAGAGAGCAAAGTCAATTTTATATTTCCACATTCAGAGAGAGGCCAAATTTGTATTTCCACATTAAGAGAGATAGGTCTAGATAAGTTAAAGCCAATGTCAAAGTCTTGTCTATCCCCCCTCCCCCATAGCACAATGAGAGAGAGAGAGAATTGAATTGAACTGAATGAATTTTATTTAAAGAGAGAGAGATCAAAATTGTATTTCCACTTTCAGAGAGATAGATCTAGATCTCAGTCCCCACCCCCCTCCCCCACCCCAAGATTGTACAGAGAGAGAGAGAGAGAGGAGGTCAAATTTGTATTTCCACATTCAGTGAGATCTAGATTTTAGATGATAGATTAAAGCTAATGTCAGTCTTGTTTTTCCCCCCAGATCATACATTGGGGGAGGGAAGAGAGAGAGTTGCCTAACTGATGGAAGTCTGAAGGTTTTTTAAATCTTGTACAACCTCTGGTGATCGGCAGTGTTCTTGCGTGATGCTTTAATGCTGCTCTGTAATTAGCGCAATCTCCTTTAGTGAATGCACTGTTCTTTCCATGTTTGAAACACAAGCCAATAGATATCCATGTTCGATGTACTCAAGCCAAGGCTACTTGAGCTCTGAACCTGCTGGGCCCTGGTGTCTGCTATCTCCTCAACGATCCCTGTCCCAATCACATCACTTGTTTCTGGAGTACAAGACCTCTTGGAAGATGACGTAATCGAAGAGGACAACAGAGCAGTTGCTGAACTGACAAGGACAAGTACAGTTTCTGTGATTGGTCAAAAGTGAGGCACTTAGCTAACCAGAAGCATCATCAGAGAACTTCTGGGGTGGGGGGGGGGGGGGAAGTTGTGCCTAATTTTAGAGATTATATAAACAGCAGTTGCTTGGCGCACTGTTTGTTCAAAAATGCGCCATCCAGGATTTTTTGGCGTCCATTAGGGCGCACTGCCCACATGGTTTTGCAGCAATTTTGAAAAAAAATGCTGGAATGCCGCAAGGGCGCACTCTAGAACCAACACTGCTTTTACGTGTGTGCAAGATGTTCTGTGCTGCGTGCTACAAAAATTACACTCAGTAACATATGACAGTTGACAACAAATATGTTTCTGAACAAAACAGGTGACACTCTGGAGTAGAAGTTGATTATCTTTTATTTTTGAAAATGGTTATTTCTTGTATTGAAGTACTTCAATTGGGGGGCTGAAAAATGTGAACAAGTTAGTAGGTGAAGCCAACCTGAACCACCTCTTCCAAATTCTTTGTCAGGTGAGAGTATTGCAATGATCTGTAGAACCAGATAGTTACCAAGCTCATTGACAAGATAAAATGGTTCAGTTCCATTAAATATCCCTGGAAAAAACAAAGAAAGAAAGAAAGGAATCCCAAATCACCCATATACCAGCCCAAAGTCTTGTGAAAAGGTTGTTTACATGGTCAACAGCTGATGTTCTGATATATACAAACATATATATAATACTGAAAACACAAATGTGGTACTTGGACTTTTTAAAAAAACATTTTTTTTTCTTTTTATGGATTGCACATTCAGAAGACAATTCTGCTTTGAAAGTGTACAAATCTAATTCCATGATAAAAACAAAATGATATATGAGTCTCTTTACTTATAATTAATATAAATCAGAGAAAAGACAACCTCTTGTAGAGACTATCCTGTTTCTGTCTGTTTCAGTCACTGTTTTCTTACCCCCCCCCCCCCCTCTCTCTCTCTCTCTCCACTCACACACACACACACATCTTTTCAGCTGGATCACAACACATTTATTATTTTTTCCATGCACATTTTTTCCCATTCAAAAACTTTAATCACAAGCACAATTTATTGTTGGAGTAAGTGGCAAATCTTTCAACAGCATGTGTGTGTGTGTGTGTGTTTACACTATCATACTAAAAACAGCTAACTTGCTGTATTCATCATGTGAAATCAGCTGTTCTTTCTGCAGCAATTGATGAGAAACTGTTCAAAATAGAAATTAACAAGGATTCCAAATCATTACTACTTTTTTCTATGTGGGCAGCAAAAGGATGAGTAATACCACCCAATCTGCAGCCAGCAGGAGAAAAAAACACCCAGAGAAAATAAACTGAAAGACAAAAACAGTTGCCCATAATTAAAGGAAAGAAAAATCAAGCAAGATCTATCTTTCATATGAACAAATGTATGCTCCTTTACTTTATTCAATCTCTTCTTAAAAACAACAACAAAAAACCAATAACAAGAAGGAAAAAAATGCAACAGAAAGGATACATGAAATAATGATCAGCGAACACGGTTGGTCATTGAATGTTTTAAATTTTTTTAAATCAAGAACCATCCTCAGTTTCCAAAGTAGAAGTCATAGCATTAGCAAATTTCCCATAAATTCATTATACGACTTATTACATATCTGATAGACCAATGTTTAGGCATACTCAAAGCACTGGTGAAGCCTTGATCCTTTTTATGCTGGTTCTGCAATTTTCTAAACGCTGACATGAGCCTCAGGATCTTGAATGTGGATCTTAAAATTGGTGTCTGAGCATTCGGTGAAGAAGAAGAAGAAGAATGTGGACATCTAATCCTCTATGTGAGTATGCCTGACAGGTCAGCACAGAACCTGTCCAGGGATAATTTTTTTTTAATCCTTAGTTTTAATCTGTTAGGTTCTGCCATAACTGGGAGAACTTCAGTATTCCAATGATTAGTAATTAAAACACTTCATCAATTCAAAAAGTGTGCCTGGCACAAAGATAAGGATTTTAACAAAAAAAAAGGGGGAGGCACACACAAGCAAATTACCAAAGCCCAGACAAAAGTATTTCTGGGGAAGGAAAGACTGATTAGCAACACTCTTATTTCAATGCATTGGCAAGTTTATTAAAAACAGTCTCCGCAGAACGTAACAGTCCAAAGGTTATTTTCTTTCTCCCTACTAACTCCATGTCAGAGTCTTTTACACCAGTCTGATTGTAAGATTCTTCTGCAGTCGGTATGTTTAATGGATCACACTTGTAGAGTCAAGAAGTTGTTTAGGTGATATATTCCCTATGCTTCCTTTATGCTTGTTTTCATGAGTCATTGGTTCAGTGAAGACTTTGTCCTGTTTCTGCACTCTCACATGCAGTTACTATTCACTCTACAAAATGCAGCTAATGGAAATTGTCTTCACCATAAATACGCAAATTAATATCTACATCACAACCTTTGAATCTCTTAAACAAAACAAAAATTAACACCCACCAAAAAATTTTAAAAAATTCTACTAATCTCTTTATATCACACAATTCAGATTATCTGAATTGTAACACCACATTTCGGTACAAGAAAATGATAATAATATGCAAAATAAAGTTGTAACTTTAAAACAACAACAAAAACATTCTTTTTTGTCAAACTCTATGTCATAGTTTAGAAGAATGAGATCAAAAGTAAAGAAAATTCCCATTAAAATTACAGAAAATTCATTAAAATTACCATAAAATCTGTGCAGATTGGCCTTAAGGCATCACTACAAGTCTTGACAAAGATTACAAAGTAAAAGTTCCTTCAGTGACAGCAGTATTACTGGCTTTTTTTGGGGGGGTGAGGGGGGGGGGGTTGCACTTCCATTAATACAAGAGTTTGACAAAAATCTGTCCAATAATTCTAAGAGGACGTGAGAACGCTCAAGAACTTCTATTTCGTTGGATGGAACTGTTTTAGCAGATGAGAAACCAGCAAACTGAACTGTGTTAGCAACTTCCAATGGTTCATAAATAATGACAATACAATTATGTAACATTCTGATAAAAAATTACAGTAATCATATGTAATAGTCTGGACAAAGAGAAAGCAACACTAAAATCAAATGGACTCTTGAATGACAAAGAAAAAAAGTGGCAGGAGACTTTGGCAAATTAAAGCTACTTTACAAACTGGAGTAGAACATCATGTAAAGAGAATATGTTTTCATGGTCACGCGCGCATGCACACACATACATACACACACACACACGCACAGCAATAACCCCAAATTTCAGGGCTGTAATGGACAATAGCTCTCACTTTGAACTGTGTATCAATGCAGAAAAATACTATCACATAAACTAGTTAAGATAAATGATGACGATAACCCTACTGCAATGGAAAATACTTCATTTAAATCAGAGTACCTCAATACAATCCTTGATGAAGTTGATAAACATTAGAATATCATTAATAACAGAGAATTGTACATGGCTGACAAAAGAAGAATAAGGCATCTAGTATATCATTCACTTCTTTCTAATCTACTTTTTCATGGCTTCTCTATTTGCAAACAAGTTAGCTAGCCATGTCATAAAAGTTAAATAGCTATAGCTAAAGTACAACAAATATGCTGTTTTACATAGTGACTTGGTTGAACTCTAATTTAAATTTCAAATGTTAGCGATATGGTTCTGAAACCACAAGGTTCACAACATCCATCATGTCTGCATGAGGTGCACACTGGCAAAATACAACTCGCTGACCAACAAACAACTTGACAATGTAACAATTACTTTTGAGAGTGCACAGCCTGTTCTTGTCACTTGAATTATATCTGCATGATGGCTTTCTGTCTGTGAGCAAAAATAACTGATCATGAACATTTCAATACTGATACAGGGTGAGAACTCAAGAAAACAATTCTCTATGGCTTTTCCAATTGAAATTTAAAAAATTTAAAAACTCAGACAAATCCCTTCAAAAGCACCCTCATACACTCTTTTTGTCAGCTTTCTTTTCAGAAGCAATACTGACAGTGATAATCTCCTAGATCTACAATTTCAGGCACATGTTATCAACAGTATCAATATCATTTACCACCACCATCTACAAATTCAACTACACACCAAAAAAGTTTACAACACTAAACATTCTTGTCTGGTCACCATCATGTAAAGAACAAAAATATTGTAATCCAGTTTACCTATTTCAGAGATTTTTCTTTTACATCAAACTACACATATGAACTAAACTGTGGACATCAAAGGCCTCCCATAAGTAAACAAAATATCATCCAAATAATGATATTTATACTAAGGAAATGAAATTTAACCTCAAAATGTAGAATCCTGTGCTGTTATCTTTCATCAGACTAACTTGGAAACCATAAAAAGTATATTCAGACAGGAATGTCAAGAAATTAACTTCGACCATCTTTTATCACACTTCAAAGCTCTTCATTTAGAAATGACACACTGTGATGCCTGTTTCCACTTGCAGTAGCACTACTCTAACCAATACCATACAAACACTATTGAACACCGATTTCAATGGAGTCTCTACTCAGCTGCCCAATCACAGTTAACAATTATTATGCAGCAAACAAATTTGCCATAAACTTGAAACTCACTTCACAGTATAAATAACCTTTCGTTCTTTACTCATTTCTTTTCTACATTGGGTTGTTATAAAACGGGACAGTTGAATGACTGTTTGGGTGCAGTTTTGGCAGGTTTCCTGCTTTGAATATTCAATAGACTTTGAAGAAGCTCCTAATTCTCTAAGATGACAAAAATGACAAAACTGCATACATATAGGGACTGGATATAAAAAAGCACAAGAGTGCTTATTCTATAAAAGAATAAATAAATAAGTAGGCAATAATAAAAGATCAGTAGGAAAAATTCTGTTACCTGAAAACAGTCGCTTAAGTTGCTGTAAATGCTGGACCTTGGACACTTACGGTACCTCATTCAAGTTTACAAAGGCAACAACATTCCAACTTGAAACAGTGACATGTAAACAACAACAAACACATTCAAAACTGATTGGTGACTTCAGGTGAAAAAACCACAACATATAACACCAACATTAATGATAAGCATAAGAAATCTTTGCGCAGATTTGTGTACATCTGAAGATCAAGTTCACTCTTCGTCCCAGAACAATGAACATTTCACAACTGTTATACAACAGCACACAACAGAATGATATGACAAGTTTGGTTGAAAGGGGATATCCATAGACAAGTTGATCTCAAAATGCTCCTCTTCCAAATGAAACATTAAAATTCTTGTGTTTGAATACTTTTCCTGTTAGATAAATACTCTTTCTTTTTAAGGAAAAAACAACTTTCAATGTGCAAACCTGTCAACAATGAGCTGCCACTTTGTTCAAAAGAAGACAACACAGCTGACTCCACAAGGAAAGCAAGAAAAGAGACAATGGGACTGACGACTCTTGCTCACAACAATATTTATTAACAAATAATGCTGCAGAGCAATGCTTTCAGTTGCTTCAACAAAGGATTTCATCAACAGTGAAAGAAAGTTTCAAACGTGACATTGATAAAGGTGTTCCTCTGACAGTCTACTTCCTCAATGGAAACATGGGTGAAGTCGTAATCTAACATTATCTGCAAATATTCAGACACTTCACTGTTCTCAACAGTCCCAACATTTCTTGTTCTTTGTGCAGTTGTTCTTCTGTATAAATGAGGGCAAACTTGTATGCAATCATTTCTAAATCTTTATTCAAGACATTGAAAGGAGAGCTTGCATGTGTGGATCTATTTGTAAGTGTAGGTTGTTCATATCTAATGAGGAGGAAGCTCATGTCATTAACAAGGCAGACCCATTAACCTTGTTTTAGAACTTTGAAAAAAATCATGCCATAATTACTCAGGTTTTAAAATGTAGGGAAACTGATTCTTTTCTATACCCTGTCTCAAGGACCAGCTTGTCATTTGAATGTATGTCCATTTCCAGGAGAAACAAAAAATTATCAAAGATCATTTGTGCCACCATGTCTTCATATATACAATATATAAACCTTAAACCATCTGTGGAAATCAAAGGGCTGGACACCAGTCAGTTCCTTTTTAGATATGTTAAAGAATCACACACATGCAAACAAGCACACAAACACAGATATGTACACATAATAATGTGAACAAATGCTCACATACTCTTGCATAATATGCATAGCAGCAGAGCGCCATGCAACTTAACATGCACAAACATCTTAAACACAATATTGTGTCTGCTTCTCTTGTGTATGTATACCAGAAAATGTTGTTGAATATCATTTGTGGTAAACAGATGTTAACTAAAGGAGAAGAGCAGGCATGCATTTGCTAAAACAGCATCAGACACGAAGACATGTTGCACCCTCAGTGCTACAATACACTCACTTCTCACACTCAGTGGAAACATGCACTTACTTTGTTCTACAAAGCTCATTCACATTCTGCTCTTTCTTCCATCTAGCTGACAGAAAAAGTTCTTTTCTGCACAGTTTGCGGTTATTCTGACCTTTAACTGACCCATGTCAGTTGCTTCTGCTAGTGATAGATGGAGATAAGATGGACTTGCAGGAAGTATTATTTTCTATCATTCAGATTGGAAGACTGATAGTGTTTTGTTTGATTCTTAATTTAACCGCTTTTTCTCTGTGAAAATACAATGTGAGCATGGTGAAGTAAAGAAAAAAAAAAAGCTTTCAAATACATGTTCAAATCAGCTTAATTTTCAACTAACAAACAAAACAGACAGAACCAAACCAGCCTATCCCTAATCCCAAAGCCTTGATCCAAACCCTTTGATATGAAAACACTGGCACTACAAAAGCTAGAGGTACTCTACACAGCCCTGTCCATTATCAGCAGAACATTGCAATTTGCCCTGTCTTAGGGGCTCACTCTTACCATATACCTGACAAAAGTATGCTAATCTGTATTCCTCAGATTAACCAATTCACATGATATGCTACAAAATGCCACACTTTAGGCACAGATCATGCCTGGCGCCAAGCCATGTCATTAAAACACACTGTTGGCAGTCTCCATCAACACTGTCATCAGCGAGGCGTGATGGCGACGGGAGGTTTCATGAGGTCAAAGCAGATGTCGTAGTGGTCACACTCCGGGATAAGGCGTAGAGAGACATCTGCTGACACTCTGGACAGTCTCTCTGTAAATTTCTGGCTTGACGTGATGGGCACGACATGGTCGTCTGTCCCGTGCACCAGGACCATACGAGGCAAGCTGGAAAACAACAGCAAAATTTTCTTTACATTATATCATATTATATTATTATTATTATATCATGCTAGAATATAACTCATTCTTCTTTTATATTTCTTTCTTTAAAAGGAAGATACAAATATCTGAAAATGAACCCCAGCCCCCCTGAACAATAAGAATTAAACTTTATGCTTCTCTCACTGTGGACCCACAAAAAACTTAAATCACCTTCTGATTTATTTAGGACCTTCATCCCACTTTCCAAATAAATTGATAAAGCTACCCCCCACCCCCCTCCTCCTCTTTTCTTCCCTGTTCCTCAGCTAGAGTCCAAGGTTCACCAATGGGGAGATTTTACATATAATGTGACCGTCTCTGCCCAGCATTAATGTAGCTGCATTCTGACTTCTGAGATGAAGCTATTTCATTCCTTATGGCTAGTATACTTTCAATCCTGGATTCTTCTTTACTTTATGAATAGCTAAACAAATGTCACCATACTGAGTATTCAGCTATGAGATTTTTATTTTTTTTTTTACAACGGGCTATATGTGATTTTCTTTTCTTTTGTTTGCATTTCAGTGAAGTGAGTTTCCTTCTACTTTTTTGTTGTTGCTTTTTTTCTTTCAATCATCAGCTTCTAGCTAGTTTTCTTTTTAACCATACATCTGTAATAGTCCACAGACATACAGAGAAGAGGAAAAGAGATTCTTGTTCTAACTGCTGATATCCCCCAATGTTTACTTCCAAATCACACTTACAATGCAGCAAATACATTTGATCATATGTTCTTGAAACATTCTTCAATATGATCCAATTTGCTCCTTGTTTCACTGAAAACAACATCCTATACACATGAATACTTAAGTATTAAGAACACTTTGCATCTAAGTCTCATGAGATTCCAACCACTGATCCCACCAAAAATAACAAACAAAATTACCTAAAACAAACAAAAGTTAAGACACTTGTAGCTAGATGATGACACAGTCATGAAATTTCTCTGACCTTTCCACCTATAAAGTATGACCCCCCCCCCCCCCTTTCTCCCCACCCCTTCCCTTAGAGGAGATCAAGTCAAGTCAAGAACACTTTAATCATCCCATGAAGATGAAAACCAGAAAAAAAACATGTCAGCCCCTCCCCCCCCTTTTTTGGAAGGGGGGGGGGGGGGAAACCATCTGAAAATGTCTAATTTCTTGATATAAAAGAATAAAATAAAATAAAATAAAATAAATAAAGCAAACTTTCCAAACCAAACAGGACCACCTATTAAAAAAAAAGAATGAATGAATGACTTTGGACTGCAGTACAAATGTAACACCACAGTGCTGTACAATGAAAAATACAAATAAAGTTTAGTCTACAGAATCTTCACAATGGTGAAGGCGGTAGAGAAGGGAAAGAAGAAGGAATTAACCCAACTCAACACTCCGCTCTCCTTCCAAACACAACACCCATCCTTAGCTCTGACTGACAGCCAAGGTGGAGTACAGACCTGATGGGCGCCTCCAGGGACAGGAGAATGGTGCTAGGGGAGAAGCGCTCAAAGTGCTCAGGGCCGTACATGGCAGGCATCATGCCTGAGAGGTGCTCTACCCCCCGCCAGGTTTCAAACTGGTAGTGGTCTCCTATATGGTACACTCCTGCCAGCCCTGCATCACACACACATCATCCCCTGTTAGTCACACTGGCTTAGGAAAGTTTTTCAGTGACGGTTCACTTCTGCAAACAGGTTCGAATCCCAACCTTGCACTTTCTTCCCAGTTTGACGAGAAAATCAAACTGAATGTCAGAGTCCTTCTTCAAATGAGACTATAAAGAGAGGCCCTGTGTGCAAATGCATGCAGAACATCTTGCACACATGTTAAAAAACCCGTTCCGCCTTTTGGAAGACCAGGCTATTTCATGCTGGTAGGGACGAATGACAACATTTTAAAAAACCCACATGCACACAGATGTCATGTTTAGACTCTGTTCCTGAAGTGGAGATGCATCACCTAAATGATGGAGGAAATAATGGTCATACATGCAGAAATCTCACCATTGGTGAACCTCAATGTTCTAGCAGAGGAACAAGGGGTGAAGAAAAAATCTGCAAACTATGATACTTGTGCAGTGCTTAGGACTGGTTTAGCTCAATGGCTGGACCAACAAAATGAAAACAAGAAAGAAAAAAAACGAAGATTATGAAGATTGGTCCAGTAGCAAGATGTATACTTGCCGTGACTAGGGCTCAAAGAGAAAACGTCTGGTCACCGATTGACCAGCCATGCAATCAGGTGGTCATTTCAAATGTTGTCAAGCGTTTAAGATTTAGGGTGGATGGAGTGTTGATGCAGTTTAAGCCCTGGAATGGCTTCTGAGGTAAGCAGCACTATAAATGAACTGAAATGCTAAACAATATTCTGCATAAACTAAAAGATGGATAGACAAAATAAGACTGTATTCACTCTCTGTAATATGTCAAATACATTGAGTCAAGTGCACTAATGAGCACAAGGGTGTACACACACACACACACACAAACACACGTACACACATGCACACACGTACACAAACACATATACACACACAAACACACACAGAGGCGACCCAATCTGTTGCAAACCCTGATTGTCAAATGCTCACAACATGCAAGACAGTGTATATGTGTAACCTGCCAGAGCATATCATTATAAAGCAGTGTATATATATATACATACATATGTAAAACGGCTTACCCACAAAGGCCTTGATAGACTGGGCAAGGTCAATCAACGTGGCATGACGATCAATGTCCTTGGGTCGCACGGTGACAACAGAGTCGTTGTCATCCTCCTCATCCCCACTTTCCTCCTCCATCTCTCCCCCTTCTTGTGAAGACATTTTCCCCCCCTCAGGATCCCCACGGCCACCTTGCTCCTGTTTCTCCTCCTGACAGGCTGTCTGTGCATAGTCCACACTTTCTTCAGAGAGCTTGGATGCAGGGCTCTGCTTCTGCTGCAGCTGGGGAGCAATGTCAGAGTGGGAGACTTCAACCATGCTGGTCATGGCTCCAGCCATGCTGCCATCCATACTGCTCATCTCCCCTTCTCTGTTGCCGTTTCCATTCTCACTGACCACAGCAAAAGACTCAGAAGACCCTGAGCTGTCCTCCAGGGGGTCTCTGGCACCACGGCCAGAACTCTGAGACATCTGCCGGCCGTAGTGGCTTTCCAGGAACAGCATGCTGGTGGCTTCGGGCATCTCTGGAGGGAAGGGACCAACATGGAGCTGCTGGTCATGCAGGAGCTCCAGCAAGGTCATGGAACACAGGTGGGCACCAGAGGAGTGGCCGATCAGCATGATCTTGCTCTGAGAAGGACAAAATTGCCATTTGGAAATGATGAATGAATTATATTCCTTTCAAATCTTTTACCCCCCTCTCTCTCTCTCTTTCTGTCTGTCTCTCTCTCTCTTCTCTTCTCTGCATTCCTTTATTGTTTAGTGGGATGCTTAGTGCCTGGTCTTCTCTCATGTTTGAAACTCTGTAGGAACTCTGCCTGCTTTGCCTCAGCTGACATTTTCCAACTTTAGAGCAGCTCATTTTTTTGGTACAGGATACATACTGGGTATGTTCATGTTTCCATAACCCACCAAATGCTAACATGAATTACTGGATCTTTAATGAGAATGTTTGATCTTCTGCATGTGCATATACATGAAGGGAATCAAGGCACTGAAAGGTTTGCATTTTAAAGTAACCCTGGAGATCGTAAAAATCCCCACCTTTAATTCACCAGATGCTGCTGCCAAGATTTAAACCTACAACTTTATAGACCCTTGGGGTTGAAGTCAATTTGTTTTTAATGGTATTGACCACTCTGCCATAGTGTCTGTCAAATCTTTCCCCTTTAACATGACTCTCACACACATCCAAACCACAAAGTAATAAAAGCAACATTGACAAAGCAAGCCTGTGCTGGTACACCCTCACCACTGATCTTTATCATAATAACAACAGTAGAGCAACAGGATTTTTTTCATTATTTTACTTAGGCATGAAGGTGAAAGAAAATCCTTGCATTAACTAAACCCACAAAAGAGGAAGGGAATAAATGAACATGTTTGAAAGAAGAGAAAAGAGGGAACTGTTCTCTGTCTGTCTGTCTGTCTCTGTGCATTTCCTTACCAGGAGGGGTATGTAGTGCCTGGTCTTCTCCTCTGTCATTTTGCAAGAGGTCTGCCCACTGGCCTCAGCCAACATATTCTTACTTCAGAGTAGCTCATTTAATTGTACAGGTTACATACTGCATATACCTGTGTTTCCACAACCTACTGAATATTGACATGAATTATGGGACCTTTAACGTGCATATTTTCATCTTCTGCATGTGAATACATACACAAATGGAATTTAAAAAACTGGTGGGTCAGGGAAATATTAAAAAAATAATTGTTTGAAGGAGGGGGAGAAAGAAAAATATATTTTAGATGGAAAAGGGAAAAAATTGGGGTGGGGATTCGGGTGCTATGCTGAGGAATGCACAGCAACAGTTTCCTAAAATCCACTCTGCACATACTTAACCAATACTTATCCCATGATGTCAATGATAAAGAGCAAAAACAAGCAAAATAAAACTAATACCAACAAATAAAAAAAAAAATTAATAAAAGAAAGAAATATCTAAACAAATCAAGAAATAAAAAGCACCAGCATTAAAAAACAAACAAACCAGCAGACAGACGAAGGATAAATAAATCTAAATAAATGCATACTGAACAGGAAGAAGAAAGATGAACACTAAGCTAACTAACCAACTAAGAGAGACTGGATTTACCTTATCTCCTCCATAGTCCTGGATGCTGTTGTAGATCCACTGTATACAATCCACAATGTCCTGAATCATGTCATCCACACAACCCTGCAAACCACAGGAAAAAAACATGACAATTTATAAAATCAAGGAAAGCACAATCAAACATGAGAATTAAGAATGTCATTTTATCATTCAATATCAGTCTTGTTCTGACTGAAAAAAGGATGATAGATAAAAGATATATTTATAATCTAAACAAATAATAAACTAACCCCCCAAACCTCTACATGATATTGGGAATCTCCAGTAAGCTTTGTAAAGATGGAGGAGAGATAAAGCAGAATAGTTAACAGCAACAACAAAACAGAGCGACAACTTTCATAAAAAAAGATGAAAAATGCAGCTGTACCAGCCATTGTGCATGCAGTGCTTGGCACACTGGTTTCATGGCTAAAAATCAATGGTTCAGATCCCATCTACCATCCACTTTATGGTATGGATACTGAAGCGCTAGGATGCCAAAGAAGGTAGGACTTGTAAACAAAAAGTAAACATCCTAACAAACAAAACTCAATAAGTCCACCTAACCATGTACCTGCATGGATGGGTTTTAGCATTATACATGGGCTGCAGCAAATAATGATTTTCTATGTTTTAAATCATGAACAGTAAGACAGGACAGTGACTGAATGACCAGAAGCCTGTGTTGAAATTATATTTTCCATTGATTAAATTTTGGTATTAGGCAGTCCACAAAGAGGATTTTTTAAAGTTGTATCTTTATTTTTTAAAGCTTTATCTTAATTCTTCTCAACCCATTTCTTCTCTTTCCTTTTCTTCATTAACTTTTAAATTACATCCTTCAGACTACTAATTTTGCTCTTGTCTTTCTCAGCTATTCTCTTGTTCAGAAAATTATTGTTGTGATTTGTTCCATAGCTATACCTGCAAAAAACAACATCCCCCCCACACCAATCACCATTGTTGTAACTAAGACAAGTCATTTCACTTTTATAAAAGAAAAGACATTTTGCTATTCAATATCCAGGGGAAAATGTCCAATCACAATATGCAACTTGACAGATTGTGTCAGTTTCAAAGTGCAATGACACCCCAACTTATATAAGCAACTTACAACCCCCCCCCCCCCCCCCCCCCCCCCACACACACACACACACTCATACACCCACCCATCCCAACCTAATTAAGTAGTATGTTCTTTCGAGCCAGAAGGCCCATAGAGCCGGAGCTTATCCCGGTTTCTGTAGCGTTAAGCGAACTGATGGTTTTTCACCACCCCTGTGACAGGACGCTAGTCTGTCGCCAGATACTTCCCCAGCAGAGCTGGTACCCACTTGTACACCTGGGTGGAGTGAGGAAAATAGGAGTAAAGTGTCTTTCCCAAGGACACAACACCGAGCCGAGCGGGGATCGAACCCGCGACCTCTGGATCACGAGTTGACCGCCTAAACCACTCGACCACGGTGCCTCAACCTAATTAAGGAGGAGAAGAAGAAGAACAACAACAACAACAGAAGAAAACAAAACAAAAACAGAACACTGCCGACAACTACACACATTTTTCAACAAAACTCAGGTACACATTCAATCACCTGTGGGTAAAGGGAGTGGTTTGGACAGCAGACCAGCACATCTAAAGTCTTCACCAGCTGGGCACACAAAGCTCCATACATATTCTTGTCCCCTGAGGACCACGCCCCCCCATACACAAACACCACCACTGGTTTAGGAGCGGGCTTGCTCATAGGCTGCGTCAGGCGATGGGAGAGAGGTAAATGTAGGTCTAAACAGCAGTTGTTTCTACCATAGGTCAGATTCTGTGGAAAAACACATCAAACAAAATGTGTCAGATCTAATGTATAGCAATACTGAATGGCTTATTACTACAGAAGAAAATAGTATGAAAACAACTGTCATTGAATACTCAAATGCATAGATTCAGGAATGGTGCATGCACATGCATACATGTACCCACACATGCACACACACACAGAATCATATATTTTCTTTCTGAAGTGCTTCCAGCAAGCGTTTTGTAGCAAGCTGTATCCCTCATGCAGAGATAAGGCAATATTTATTTCACAAGAACTATTTTTATTTCTCGCTCCATATTTTGCAAGACTGTCAACTTTTTATTGTAGATTTTCGGAATGCTTTCATTTCTAACAAAGTTTGTGGTTGGTATAATTGTAGAAATATGTTATCCCTTATGTACAGATTTAAACTAAATGATTTCAGGACAAAATACGTGAAATATGTAAACTGTATTTGTGGGGAGAAGATTACCAATAGTCATGTTATTTTTGATTGTGGACATTTAAAAGCATTTTTACCCGCTGTACCAAGTTTGTCACTGGATCAGATTTTGTCTGAACCATTGTTACTGTTGGACATTGTGTTAGGATTGATAAGAAGTCCGATAATTCAGTTTTTGTAGTATGTTAAAGTTAGTTTTTATTAAGTACCGTTAAGCGCTTCGATTTGTTTGTTTTTTACAAGATTCAGCGCTATATAAATTCCATATATTATTATTATTATTATCTGACACTTTTCTATTATTGTTTGCGTTCCCTTGTTTAGATTACCTTTTTTGATCTAAAATCACTAAATCAGTAGATGTGAATAGACGTTAAACTGAAGATATCACACTCACACACACACAAACATGTGGGGCCATACACTTACACACACACGGGGATTTTATCTTATTTTATTTTGTTCTTTTTATTCTTTTACTTCAAGGATAATGAAATAAGCACTGGTGTGGTTTTTTTACATCCAGTCCTCATGTGTACATGTTATGCTATTTTGTCAATTTTGTCGCATGTTCTGTGTGCCCTACTCTTGCAAAAAGCAGTCTAACAGGTTTTGAGTGAAAAAGCCTGGTGGTTAAAGGATTGCGCTCATGATCTGATGGCCTGGGTTTAAGCCTGGATTCGAGCCACCACCAAGACTCCTATTTAAGGGGATTTTTTAACATCAGTGCCAATTCCACTTCAACGAAAGTCCTTCTGATGAGACTATAAACCGAGGTACTGTGTGCCAACACATGCAAAACATCTTGCACACACATTAAAACCTGTTCCGCCTTTTGGAAGAGTAGGCTGTGTGCCAGTGGAAATGGATGACAAAATTTAAAAACTGTCACACACATGGGGACCAAACGTAAAAAGGCATGAGTGCTTATAAATCCACTTATTCTAAAAAAAATTTCTTCAAATTCACATCCAGATACACGTACAAGTCTTGCAAGCCCCATATGGCAAAACAGCACTGACGTCTTTTGATTCCATTACTATTCTCCCTCATGAAAGAGTTCACTCAAACTGAGAACTTGCTGATTAAGTATAAGTCTGAAGTGTGTTCAGGACAAATCAAACAATAAACTATCTAAGAAAAGATGAATTCACACAGACTGTAAGTAACATTTTTGTTTTTTAATTAATCTACTGACAATATTATACACAAAATATGACAGACGCTATAGCCGAGTGGCTAAGGCCACTTGACCGCAATCTCATGGGTCCATAAGTTGTGGGTTCAAATCTCAGTGAATTAAGGGTGGGAATTTTTATGATCTCCCAGGTCAATTCAAGTGCAGACCTGCCAGTGCCTTCATATATATATACACATAAAGAAGATAAAATATGCATGTTAAAGTTCCTGTCATTCGTGTCAGTGTTTGGTAAACACGAACATATCCTGCATACATCCCTGAAGACGGAATGCAGCTACCTTCACGGTGGGCAAACACTGTTCCATACGCAAAATCTCACCATGGATGAACCTCGGAGCTCTAAACGAGGAACGGGAAGAAAATGAAATAAAAGATAATGAAGTTGCTGCATTACCTTGACTGTGATGGACGGATCAGCAGTGAGATAGTACCGGTTCCACTGAATGTAGAGCGGGGTGTAGCGTGCTGCCAGTGCCATCTTTCGCAGGAGGGCCGCGCTGAGAGCATACACCCGACTGGGCTGCAGTGAGCGCAGCAGGGCACGCCCTTTCTGGGGGTCATGGCTGTACAGCATGTGGCATAGTGTGGCGACAGTGTAAGGCACCACAACGGAGGTGGACACAGCTATCACCACCATGCGGGAAAGGAAGCGAAACATGGCTGATGCCTGCAAGGACCAAACAAATTTCTGTGGATTAATTTTGAAGATAATAATAATAATAATATATGGAATATAGCGCTGAATCTTGTAAAAAACAAACAAATCGAAGCGCTTAACATGTATATGATGTAAGAAGTATGTAATGAAACCATTGAAAGTGTTATCAAGAATAGGTGAGGGAGCTTCAGAGGAATGTGTGTGTGTGCATGCACACGCATGTGTGTGTGTGTTGACTGTGTGTGTTTGTGAGAGAAAAAATATTGTACTTTTAATTAAAATTTTTATTTTGAGTATAATGAATAAGCACTTACTTGCCTTTTGGTAATTTAATTTTTCTTTAATATGTCTAGTCCCCAGTTGTGTGTGTGTGTGTGTGTGTGTGTGTGTGTGTGTGTGTGTGTGTGTGTGTGTGTTATTCTTTTATTTTAGGGATAATGGAATAAGCACACATGAGGTTTTTTTACATTCAGTCTCCATGTGCATGTGATTTTGTTAATTTTGCCATCTGTTCCCACTGGCACAAATACTGAAATAGCCTACTTTTCGAAAGATGGAACAGGTTTTAATGTGTACGCAATATGTTCTGCCTGTGTTCCACATGGGGCCTAGGTCTAGTCTC
The DNA here is from genome assembly GCA_028751875.1 of Rapana venosa. Taxonomy (NCBI): domain Eukaryota; kingdom Metazoa; phylum Mollusca; class Gastropoda; order Neogastropoda; family Muricidae; genus Rapana; species Rapana venosa. The sequence continues at coordinate 13,461,310 of CM054134.1, forward strand.
ATGTGAATGGCTTACAGGAAGGGGGGGGGGGGGGGAGGTAAGAGTGGAGTTAGCATTGATGTTAACTCCAGAGGAAAATCCCCCTGAAGAGGCATCTCGTTGATGGCTCCAACCTAGGCTGGCCATCAAATCACAAGCACAGCGCTTTAAGTTTAACAACCAGGTTATTCAGCGTATTCCATCCCCTACTTGCTTGCTTTTTCACATCCAGACCCCAGTGTGTGTGTGTGTGTGTGTGTGTGTGTGTGTGTGTGTGTGTGTGTGAGAGAGAGAGAGAGAGAGAGAGAGAGAGAGAGAGAGAGAGAGAGAGAGAGAGAGAGAGAGAGAGAGAGAGAGACCCTAGTAAGTAGTATTGTGTCAATGTGTGTATGTGCATACATTTGTGTGTACAGTTCAGCTTTAGAAGTTGTGTGTACATGTAAAGCAAGAGCTAACTTAGGGCCTTCCATTTTGAGAAAGTGTTTCAATTTCTTTCCTTGGATCACTGTTTAATAAGCTGGCTATTCTCATGCTGGTGGTACTGGTGGGCAGCACAAACAATATCTTTGTCTATTTTACCTTTTTCATTAAACAAACATTACTCTCTTCTGAAGGGGGGGTGGGGGGGGGGGGTATAGAAGTTTAGAACTGCCCCAGTGCTCATGGCCAGGTGATATATCATACAGACCAGTAGTCAGTACACATTCTGTATGCTGAGTACTTGATGTTCCTGCCATCCATACCACTGGCTATAGCTCGACTACTTTTCTGTGGATGTATGGTCTATGCCAAATGCACAATATGTTGTTTACACACAGTATTAGTTCTTAAAGTCTTTAGAAAGTTTCAGTTTCCAGCTGTATAGGTAGTGGTCATCGACTCATTCAGACGATCACTTGATCACGAGAGTATTGAGACAGCATAGAACCAAAAAGAAAAATGTATATGAAACAAATATCAGCATTCCTTACATGTACGCTGCTAAATGTTTTGCGTCTCCGATTTTGTTTACTGATTTTTAAAATTCTTACGCTTGCTAGCCTCTTAGTCTTATATACTCTTTTCGTACCTTTCTACTCTAACTCCAGTAAATGCAAAATCTTCAGTATATAACGAATGTGTAAAAGTGATAGCAATATCTTGTCTTTACACATTCGCTGAAACGTGTTGCACTTTCAACAGACACCTCTTCCTTTAGCTTGAAGAGAACAAACGAAAGTCAAATAAGACACCATTTTGGTTGCCTCAAATGTATCTTTGGAAACCTTCGAAACACACGTGCCTCAAAAATGCTTGTAATTATTCATTCAAAAATTCTTATAGAATGTTAACATTACCAGTAGTTCGATATGTGGAAATCTAGTCTTGATTGCTGTTTTTTGGGTTATGTCTATCGCCTCTTTCATTTACTTTCAACTTTTTTATTTTTGGACTTGCAGACACCTTTTGTTGACGCTGATGTCAGGGAACTACAGGGAAGTCGGCGATGCAGTATCAATTTTGTAGCACGACGTAGTCTTGTTCAAGAGCTGTTCTGAGTATGAATTGCCTGTCGATGAAATCACTTCAAGAATGCCACAATGAATCAAGTATTTCTTCGCACTGACAAAGGAGAATATTATCCCGGAGAAACAGTGTGTGGGTGAGTGTATTTCTTACACTAGCAGAATGTGAGGAATCACTGTATGATAATCACTGTATGCAGTAATCATAGACGCACTGGCACTGGCACAGGCTTTTGCAGTGGCAGTGGTCTGTGTTGTTTCACTTTAGCCAAGTATAAAAGTTTACAACAAAATGATAAAGAAAGATTTGAAATCACTGTATAAATTGAATCAATAAATGAATATAAAATTATAAACAAACTGTGTATTGGCTGCACATAAGCATAATGTGTTTTTTATTGTTTGTTTAAAAAAATCATTTAAAGTGTGTTCACTCAGGCGATATTAGACTTAAATAATAACTGAAATTAAATAAAACACCCCCTCCCCCCCAAAACAACAAAAACAAGAAACCAACAACAACAAAAACTAAACCCAGAAGAAATCCAACAACAGAACATTTATTATACTAGTAATAGCAGACTGAGAAATATTAAAATAACTTTAGCCAATTTCAACAATTTCTGGTCTATGACATGAATGAATATACTAACAGATGCCCTTTTCAGATCTTTAACAGATTCTATGTGTAATAAGTTAAAGACAGGGCAGTCAAAAAGAATATGTTCTTAATCACAATTCACATAATAAGCGAGAACAAGAAATACCACATTTTTGATGCTTTTGAGACTACTTGCTTAGTTTCCCAAGATTTTAAATGCAACTTATAAATAAATAAATAAAATAAATTTTTTAAAAAATGTATATATTAATGTGTCTTGGACAAGGCCTCATTTCTAAATTTTCTTTCTATACATATGCCTGATAACCCTCATCCTCACCCCTCCAATTTTGATTTGTTTGATGAGGAGGGGGGGGGGGGGGGCGAAGGGTGTGTGTGTGAGTTAAAGTTTGCTGTTACTCAAGTTTTTGAAAAGTTACGATGCGCTTTCACACATAATGCATACTCACTTATTTGTACACAAGCTTGCAGGGATGCTCAAAAGCACAAGGATTTTTGCACATGCACATGCATGCACGCTCATACACACATTATGGTGACAAGCTTCTATTTATACTTGTTTTTTTCAGAATCACTTGTGCATGTATGTATAGTCCTGTTTATTCAGTTCTCAAAGTTTAAGGTTGGTTAATTGTAGAACAATCAGCCTCATCAGCCACACCAGCAAGATCATGCTCAAAGTTATTTTGAATCGACTCAAGTTGGAGGCAGAAGAACACCTTGCAGAGGAACAAGCTGGGTTCAGGGCAGGCAGGAGCACAATCGAACAGATTTTTAACTGCCACATCCTGATGGAAAAACATCTTCAACATCAGAGAGACCTGTTCCACAACTTCGACTTCAAGAAGGCTTTCGACAGAGTATGGCACGAAGGCCTGTGGCAGGTCCTCAGAATGTTTGGCATTGAAGAAGGACTAGTGCAAACCATTCAAGCACTATACAACACCGCAAGCAGTGCAGTCCTTCTGAACAATCAGGTCGGAGACTACTTCAAAACCACAGTTGGGCTCCGACAAGGATGCCTGTTATCTCCAGTCCTGTTTAATCTGTTCTTGGAAAACATTATGAGAGAGACCCTCCATGACTTCACCTCTACCATCTCCATTGGCGGCAGACCCCTCAACAACTTGCGGTTTGCCGATGACATTGACCTCATGGGCGGAAGTAACACAGAGCTGCAAGATCTTACGACCAGACTTGAGAACAGAGCTGGAGCATATGGGATGGAGGTGAGCTCAGAGAAAAGTAAAGTACTTGTGAACAGCACGAGCAACGCCACTGCTAAAATTTATATGAACGGCCAACAACTGGAGGAGGTAGACACTTTTAAATACCTTGGCGCTACACTCACAAAGGACGGGCGATCGACGACAGAAATCAAAGTCAGAATAGCCATGGCAACATCTTCCATGACAAAACTCACCACCATATGGAAAAGTAAAAAGATCAGTTTCCCAATCAAACTAAAGCTCTACAAAGCCCTAATTCAGACTATCCTTCTGTACGGAAGTGAAACCTGGACATTGACTGCTGAAACAGCAAAGCGAATCCAGTCATTTGAAAGAAAATGTCATAGAAAACTGCTGGGCATATCCTGGAGAGAACGAAAGACCAATGATTTTGTCAAGAGTCAAATAACACAGCTGGCAGGTCCACAGGAACCCCTTCTCATCATCGTCAAAAAGAAAAAGCTGACATGGTTCGGCCACGTCACCCGCCACAACACTCTGCCAAAAACAGTACTGCAGGGAACACTCGAAGGTGGCAGAAAGAGGGGAAGACAGAACAAGTCATGGATGGACAACATCAGAGAATGGACCAGGATGAATGACTCGGCACTACTGCACAGAGCCGAGGACCGAGATGGATGGAGGAGGCTTACCACGGCATCGTCTTTTGTGTCTCCCCCACGACCGCCAAGGTCACGGGTCTGATGATGATGATGATGATGAATTGTATGAAATGTAATGTTGCACTTTTTCTCCAATATATTTTCAGTTGCCATCTTTTAACTTAATTAATTCTATATTTTTGCTTAATTCCCTTTTGTGTTCCCTACCTTTCTTTTTCTCTCATTCTCTCTCTCTCTCTCTGTCTCTGTCTCTCTCTCGCTCTCTTTCTCTCTCCCTGTCTCTGTCTCACTCACTTTCCAGCTCTCTCTTTCTGTGTCTCTGTCTGCCTGCCTGCTCTGTCTGTCTGTCTGTCTGTCTGTCTGTCTCTCTCTCTCTCTCTCACACACACACACACACACACACACACACACACACACACACACACACACACACACACACACACACACACACACACACACACACACACAAACACACACACACACACACAAACACACACACACACACACACACACAAAACACACACACACACACACACACACACACACACACACACCACACACTTATTCTAAAAAATAAATCGTGACTCTATTAATTGGTTTCACACTCTCTGTTCAGAGCTGTTCTGTGTAAAAAGCTAAGGCAAATTTGCAAGTTTATTTGATCACTTTAAAGTGTTATTGAACACATATCATCATATTTGCAATGCAGAGCTGTGTACTTGGACATCCGTACCCCTACAGAGGCACATGGGGTCCAGTTATCTTTTAATGGACAAGAATCAGGTATGTATCATGAAATATATTCTCCACAGATTTGCAGTAGCCTCATCAAGTTTAAATTCTGTGCACAATGTTTTGCCCAGTCATGTTTTGAATACCCTGTCATGTTTCTCTCTAGGATCTTTTTTTCTGTTATTTTTTCAAACAGATCGAGTTCCTACAAATGTGCAGTTTGTTTCATCCAAATTCACACCTAGTCTTAACTGTTAACTTACAGCAAATTATGTGTTCAGCAAAATAATTTATTTGTTTCTAAGAATGCTTAAATTGTAATTTTTATCAGCAGAAGGTGTAAATCTTGCACCTGTAGGTATATGATATATGGTAACAACAACAACAAAGACAATTCTGAGAAATCCATAGCACAGGAACATGTACTGAATTCCAGTCATTATTTTTTGTTAACACATCTGAGCCTGCAAGTATTGATTGCATAGCAACACCAGAGAGCCTTTGACTTTGAGTTTTCTCTATCATTGGCCTTGCAGTTAACTGTAAAATGCTCCACAGTGTTTGTGTCCTATCCAATCCATGCTGCTTTGTATGTGATGTTGCTTGAATCCATTTTTATCATTCAGCTTTTGTTTTGATTCAGGTTCTTTCATTGGGCATATTCAGATACTGTATAACCTTAAGCATGAAAGTTTGTTGACTGTACTGTAAACACTTAGTCATAGTCTTCAACACAACTCAGACATAGTGTCAACAGAATTTGTTTTATTATATGAACACCTTCCTCAGCTGTAAGAGCTGGAAAAAAATACTCTTTAGGTGAACAGCGAGGCAGCTTAGTTTTCCCAGGAAGTCATCACTACTGTATGTATGTAAGCTGCATTACTTGTGCTTATCTTCTAGAACCCAGAGTAGCTCACTAGCTGTGTTGAAGGCTTTGATCAATGCTTATGAACCCATGCTTTGTGCCCTGCTTGCTTAAAAGCTATGTGGTTTTACTATGGTACCTTTGCCACAGAGACATCTGTTGTCTGAACACTGTAAGTGTAAAAAAATAAATTTGTCCTAATGAAGATACTTTCTTTCGTTCTCAACTTAATACAACTGGAACACTATTTTAAAAAAAAAGCCTCTACTTTTAGCCTTAGGTCTTCTTACTTTACTACCAGAAAGTGTTTGAATTAGGTGACTGTCAATAAATTATCTTAAAAAGATTGAACTAAAGGCCATATGACAGTACAATTCTTCCCCCATAACTTTCATTAAAGAAATGTTCAAAATAAAACCACTTTCCTTTTCATCTCATTGATATTCATAACAAAATAGCTGCTCAACTGTGTTTTATATTTCAGTGTGCTTTGTACAAGACATTGATGGAAGCAGGGTGAACTTGCAGAGTTCACATGATTACATCGATTATCGCAATGCTGATCTCTTCACTCAGAAAGGTAATAGTGTGCTTAGAAAATCTTTCAAGTAATTTTTTTTCCCCTAGCTGACGCAGAAATGATATTCTCTTTATCGGTTCTTGCAATTTTTTTTCAGCGATGAATTCAAGTCTGGTGTCAAAGAGTGAAACTAATTTAAAGTTATTCCCAAAATTATGTGATCTTGTGTCATTGCTTGTTGATGAATTATTCAGAAATTACCATTCTTGTCATTTTCTTTTGTTTTTTAAATTTATTTTGAAGATGGTATGTCTGTTAACATTTTTTTTTTAATACTCTACATGCACAAAATGGTAGTATACAATATCTTTCATATGGTGTGGCTGTGTTTTAAAAAAAAACTTGTTCAATATTTTATTTTATTGAAGTATTTGAAACAGATGGTAGTAGTTTCAACTTTTGATGGTACATTTCAGTGTTAATGTGTCTTCTTTTGGCTTTTTAAATGTTCTGTCCCAAACCTACCAAACAATATTTTGTTTTAAATACTATGTTTGTACTCAGCTTTATTGTTAAAACAAATCTATAAAAATATAAAGCATATGTTGCAAGACATTAAATATTGCTGTCACTTCTTTGAAAATGATTTTCACCCTAAAGAGCACAAAAGTTGTGAACAGGGATCAGATATTTGTGATAAACATACATTATATCTGCAGACAAGTTATTCTGTATTGTTTAAAAATAAAATTTTTGTTGGTCTCTTTTTGGTTGTAGAGCCATTTGCTCTTGGAAGATACTGTTTTCCATTCCGACTGCAAATACCCTACATTACGCCAGGTACAGTATTTCTCTTGATGAGAGACAGATGAATGTCAGATAGGGTTGAATTTCTTAGTGATAGAAGGTTTTATATATGTATATATATATATGTGTATATATATATATATATATATATTATATATATATATATATATATATATATATATATGTATATATATATATATATATATATATATATGTGTTATATATATATATATATATATATATATTATATGTATATATATATATACACACACACACACACACACACACACACACACACACACACACATTTTTACTTTCTTGTTGTTTGGGGCTTTTTTCGTTTTTGTGTTACACAAAATAATGCTGGTTTATTTTCTTTTGCTGCTGTTTATTTTCTTTTTCATTGTATTAGATGACTTAAATTGTTATTGCTGAATTTTCTTTTTCATTGTATTAGATGACTTAAATTGTTATTGCTGATGTTAGAATTGCTGGGCAGGTTTATATTGCCTGAATTTATTCTTTGATGGAATGATTAACATGGTTCTGCCTTAAATGAAAAAGCACATGTACATGCGTGTTTATGACCAGGAGAGAGGGAGGGAATAGATGTCTTTGTTTTACTTTTTTGCTCTGAATCCAATATATGTTTGGTTGTTTCTTGTTTCCTTTATATACGAGTATATGTGGTGAAGAGGATATGGGTGAGGGTGTGTACATGTATGTAAGTGTTTAAATGATTTAAAAGGAAACTATACATCAGTTTCCTCTGTTTATATCCATTTGGTTGTTGTTATTGCTGGTGGTGGTGGAGTTATGGTTTGTTTTTGTTTTTTGTTTGTTTGTTTTGGGTTTTCCTTTGTTTGTTTTGGGTTTTCCTTTGTTTTAAGGTGGTTTTCTTGGGGAAGGGGTATTAAAATTCCCCCCCCCCCCTTTGTTTGTTTTGGGTTTTCCTTTGTTTTAAGGTGGTTTTCTTGGGGAGGGGGTATTAAAATTCCCCCTTCCCCCCCCCATCTTTTGTTAGTTCTATATTGTTCTTTTTTTGTTTTGACTATTATTGTTGTTTTATGTTTGTTATTGTTGCTGTTGTTGTGTACGTATGTGTGTGTTTGTTTGTTTATTTACTTGTTGTGGTTGTTCTTGTTGTTTATCTTGTTTTGTTTGTTTTGTTCAGTTGTTTGTATGGTTGGAGATTTTTGTGTGTATGTGTGTGTGTGGAGGTGGGGGGGGGGGGGGGGGGGGGGGAGGAGTTGGTGGTGTCTTTTTTATTTTGTTTTGTCTTCTTTCTTTGTTTTGGTTTGGTTTTTCTTTGTTGTTTGTTTGTTTGTATTATGGTTGATATATTTTCAGGAGATTTTTTACTTATTTGATTTGTATGGTTTAACATTGTTCAGGTTTTTTTTTGTTTTGTTTCTAATTCTATGTATGCATATATTATTGTCTTTTCTTGTTTGATTTGTATGGTTTATCATTGATTAGGTTTTTATTCTATGTATGCATATATATTATCTTTTTTCTCTCTCATTTTTTTCTTTAGATAGATGGCTTGATGAAAAAAAAGCAAATGCACTGCTTATTCAATGTACAATCTGAAAATAAAAGTTTGACTTTGACACACACACACACACACACACACACACACACACACCCAACCTACTTCTACTAATATTACCTCCACATTACCACTTCCACTTCAAGTGCTGCTTATTATTACCACTTCCACTTCAACTGCTGCTTAGACTGATTTGTCATGTATATCACAGTTCTCTTTAGTCTTTATAGAACTAGAAGCATGCAGATTTTCACTGGTCACAGTGAAAGTGCTCTCAGCTGTGCCCATTTTGTGATGTATTTTTTTCCTTTCCTTTGCAGGCAGTTTCTCTGCCAGTGGGAGTGATGCAGTAAACACTTGGTCTGGTTGTGTGACATACAGACTATCTGCTAATGTTTTAGGGGCAGATGCAATGGTGGTGAGTACATTACATCACTTTTTATTTCATTTCAGTGAAAGGAGGGTGGAAAGGGGACAAGGAGGAAGTAGGAGAGGGAGATGGAAGGGAGAGGTGGGGTGGGAGTAGGGTCAGAGAGTGGGGGGTGAAAAAAAATGCCGTGTGCATGGGTTATTATGGTTTTTTTTAGCCTGAATCATTTTTCTTTTTTCTTTTTGAAAGAATATCATTCGGGATTAGTGAAATTGGGGTATAGAATCACATGCGCTGTCATGCATGTATGCACCTCATGAATCTCTTTAGACAGACTTGATACTTATGCTCCACACACACACACACACACACACACACACACAACACACACACACACACACACACACACACACACACGCACACACACACTTATTTTATGTTATGGATTGTCTGTTATACTTCCACTAGAAAATGATGACATTGTGATGTGTATGGCCCTGTGTTGAAGGTTGAACAAGAGGTTGTGGTCATCGCAGTGACACCAGAAGCACTGGGGGAAAACTTCATGACCCAGGCACATACCATTCAGGTTTCCTCGGGACGTTTCTTTGCAAAGAAAGTTGATGTCATTGTAAAGTAAGTGACCTTTTTTCTTCTTCCTATACGGCATGTAAAGAAACATGTTCATATATCACTGAGTTTGAGGAGTAGTAATTAATTCAGAAAACCAACAAAACTGAGACTCATAGATTATGAGAAAATGCTTCTATAATAATGGAAACGTACGGTTAACAACCAAAGAAACTTTCAAAGAAGTGTTGTTAAAGAGCCATATTTGAAATTGAAGTTTATGAAAATCAGTAGTAGAAATTTCATGAATGTACACACATGCTTGCAAGTACACATGCACACACACACACCACACCAATTTGCACACACACACATACACTCACACACACACACACACATTCACATGCTCATGCATGTGCACAGATGCAAATGCATTCATACAAATTTGCATGCTTTAAACTCCTGTGTACTCATACCTAGAAACGCTTTAGTCAAAGTAATAACTGAACAACTATTCCAAGAACTTTCAGTATTGTTGAGCTTTTAAAAGGGTTGATTTTCTTCCTTAATTTTGCAGTAAACACCTTGTATAAAACATTTTGTTGTTTGTTTTATTGTAAAACAGATCCCATTCCAACTACGTGAAATCAGGAGAGTGTGCACGACTGAAAATGGTACTTACAAACCCACTGAATTCTCGATCTTGTACTTTCAAAATAAAGGTTTGTATTGTATATTCCTGTCTTTTTGAATTGGCAGTTTGATTATTGGCGGGAAGAAAGAGAGTAATTTTCATAAATTGATATTTTCTCACACTCTCACACACGCACGCACGCATCACACACACACACATACACACAGTCTCTTAACATAAACACAGTAATTTTGTTTAGTGATGCATTAATGTTTGCATAAGTATGTATGAGCACCATATGATGGAGAGGCATAATTTGATTTCAGCTCATCAGAACCTTGACACTGACACTGCCCTACAAACTGAGGTCAGGCTTGGAAGGATCGGGGAGTCACAGAGAAGAGTCTGAGAATACCCAACACTACACAAAACATGTGGAAGGAGGGCCTTTTGTAGTGCGGGAAATTGTGGGGGACCTGTCCCAGCACAGTTCTGTCACATTATCAAAGTATGGCTGGCTTTTCATGTCGCTGTATGTTCTAAAACACAAGTTTTCTTTTTTAAACGCACGCATCTCTCTCTGTGTCTCTCTCTTTCTCTCTGTGTCTGTCTGTCTTATCTGTCTGTCTCACACAGACACAGACACATTCTTTCTCTTTCTCTCTCTCTCTTTCACAGATATGACAGCATACCTTGTTTGTCAAAAGTTTTGTTATATTTGTAACCCAGAATTAAACGAACAGTGTGTGTGTGTGTCTTCAATTTTATAAAACAGTTTGAAAGCATATTTATTTTACTTAGCTTCTAAGAAAATTGGAGGTGAGATTTTCCAGATGAATTTGATAGTAGATTCCTCAAGGAGTAAGCTTCATGTAAGAAGTTGATATATCTAAGATCTGAAATTCATGAGGTAAAATAGTTTGGTTATATTGTTTGTTGTTATTTCACAGAGGTGGTGCTTTGGACAACATCATGATACCTTTGAAATCAATGGACGGGAAGACTGTGATGCCCAGTGTGCATGGAAAATATGTTCAGGTACTGAAATAACAGTTCTTTGATATGCAGTGTTGTCCCACGGCTGTCTTTGTGTGGCCTCTGCTTGTAACTGTCTGTCTGAGTGTGTGTATGTGAGAGTTTATTTTTTATTTATTTTAGTTTATTCTTTTATATTGAGGATAATGGAATAAGCACTTATGTGCTTTTTTACATCCAGTCCCCATGTGTATGCAGTTTTGTAAATTCTGTCATCTGTTCTCACTGGCACACAATGGCCTACTCTTATGAAAAGTGGGACAGGATTTAACATCTGCCCAAGATGTTCTGCGTGCGTTCGTACACAGGGCCTCAGTTTACAGTCTCATTCGAAAGACTTTTGGGGAGAGTGGAGTCTGCGCTGATGTGAACTCCAGGGGAAAATATGACCTTGAATTGGAATCGAACCAGGGTTGTCAGATTGTGAGCGCAATGTTCTAACCACTAGGCTACCCCGTCCCCCAGTGAGTGAGTGAGTGTGTGTGTGTGTGTGTTTGCATTGGTAATTATTATTTATTTAAATGCAGCTTCTAATTTAGTTTATGAGATGCAATCAACAAGGCCATTTGATTCTGTTATCATGTTGATGTATATCACTGGGTTTTACTGTGTTAAAAAAAATCTTCTTCAACAATATAGGAGGTGGGAGTGGGGATATCCCAGTGGTTAGAGCATTGTGTTTGCAATCTGATGACCTGGGATTGATCCCAGGTTTGAGCTACCACTGAGATGGGGGATTTTTACCCTGGGGTTAACATCAGTGCCAAATCCACTCCCCTGAAAGTCCTTTCGATGGGAATATAAACTGAGGTCCTATGTGCGAACGCATTCAGAACGTCCTGCGCACACATTAAAATCTGTTCTGCGATTGGAAGAGTGGGTCATTGTGTGGTGGTAGGAAATGGGTGACAACATTTAAAAAACGCATTCACACTTGTGTCATGTTCAGACATCATCCTCAAAGTCAGCATTCGGCTGACCCTCACAGCGGACAAAAACAGTTGCATGCACAAAATCTCACCATTGGTAAACCTCTGAGCTCTAGCTGAAGAACAAGAAAAAAAGTATATAGTAGTCCACATATATAATGTCTGTTGCCCATGAAGTTTGTATGTGTATTTTTGAGATCTTCAGCATGCATGTTTAGTTCTGCATAGGTTTTTAAGGAAGCAGTGCTTAGAAATGCGGCATTAATACAAGATGTTACAAACAATTCTGTTTTGAAATTTGCTGATCAGAGTTGCATCTTAAGGCAGAGATTTAAGTTGAGGTTTGAATATATATTCTAGATGAAAAGGCAGTCATCTTTTTTTCTGTCCTCACAGTGTGACTACAGCTTTGAAGTGAGTCTGCAAGTGGGAGAGAATAATGTTCAGTCTGTGTCCTGTCCCATTTTGGGAGTGCTGCCTGTTGAAAATGCTGAGGTAAGAAAGGCATTTGATTTGAGTTTTGATCATCAGAGCAAGCTTCACCATAATGATTGTATTTAGACCTAGCCCTTATAAAGTACAGTGATTCATAATTACTGACTAAAGACTAGTCTGACAGCAAATAAATTAAAATTGATAATTTGGGTTAGTTATTTACTGTGCAAATATTGATTTACTTAGGAAATGAAATTGTTTTACAAGAAGAAAGGTGGCAGGACGGTCGAGATATTCATCTGCCTAACAAGTAAATGGTGAGGTTCTGGTTCAATCCCCAGCCTTACCCTTTATTTCCAGTTTGACAGGAAAATTGAACTAAATGTCAAATCTTTTAGAGGAAACTCTGCCTGTTGGACTCATGTGCTTACAGACCTGTGCTCATCAAAAGAACCCACAACAGCTGAAAATCAGAAAGATGACGGAGGTACCTCCTGACTGTCTTGGCAAAGATGATAGATTTAGTTCCCAACTGTATACCTTAAATCAGAGTGCAGCTACCTTAATGTTGGGGAAGGAGGCACCGTGGTCGAGTGGTTTAGGCGGTCAACTCGTGATCCAGAGGTCGCGGGTTCGATCCCCGCTCGGCTCGGTGTTGTGTCCTTGGGAAAGACACTTTACTCCTATTTTCCTCACTCCACCCAGGTGTACAAGTGGGTACCAGCTCTGCTGGGGAAGTATCTGGCGACAGACTAGCGTCCTGTCACAGGGGTGGTGAAAAACCATCAGTTCGCTTAACGCTACAGAAACCGGGATAAGCTCCGGCTCTATGGGCCTTCTGGCTCGAAAGAACATACTTTTTTTTACTAATGTTGGGGAAAAAGGGTCATATATGCAAAACTCTCACCATTGGTAAACCTTGAAGCTGTAGCTGAGGAATGAAAAAAGAGATTGTTTTACTATAAAAACAATAGTTTATTTTCTTTATGAAGTCATAAACACAATGCAGAGACAGAGAGAGAGTGAGTGTGTGTGTGTGTGTGTGTGTGTGTGTGTGTGTGTGTGTGTGTGTGTGTGTGTGTGAGATATTGTGATTTGAAGAGACATCTTCCATTAATTTTGGAGGGAGATGGAGGGTTAGTAAGTAAGTGAGCAAACAGCAGATAAATAATAATCAATGAAGTCTGTATCAGCACAAAACACACACAGAGGTACATTTCTGTGGTTGAAGCAGCACTTTTCACCTCTCAGGTGGCATTCTTAGATCTTTCTAAATTTCGTCTTCTATTCAGATAATAAATTGTTGGTCCTCATTTACAAAGAGGAACACACACACACACACACACACACACACACACACACACACACACACATGCACATCTGTGAATGCTTGCAAACATAAACATTTCTTTATAAAGTGTAAGTGGGTTTTATTCAATAAAGTAATGCCATTATGCATGAAAGAAATGTAAATGGCATGAAAGAAATCTTTTAAGAAATGGTTCATAGATGAGTGGTGTTTGCAAGAGACTGTGTCATCTTATGAATCACAATAATTATATTAAAGCTGGAAGTCTTATGTGTTAAAGCAAGCAGTGTGAAAGTCTCTTATCTTATGAATCACAATAATTATATTAAAGCTGGAAGTCTTATGTGTTAAAGCAGGCAGTGTGACAGTCTATTTTATGAATCACAATAATTATATTAAAGCTGGAAGCCTTATGTGTTAAAGCAGGCAGTGTGACAGTGTCCTATCTTATGAATCACAATAATTATATTAAAGCTGGAAGTCTTATGTGTTAAAGCAGGCAGTGTGCTGGTATCCTTCATTAACTTTTCTTCCTTAAAATTTTTTTTTTTTTAATCTAGTGGTTGTCGTGGAAAACCCAGCAATGGATGCACACTGCTGATGTAAAACTCAACAAAAATCCTGGACCAATTTCACCTCCTGAGCAACTTTTGGGTAAGATTCCTAGCCTTGAGAGAAATCATATTTGTGCAGCTATGCAGCACATTTCATTTAGAAACAAGAATGAGAATACTACATTTCTGTGTGGTGTCATGCTATCTTTGTCATGCAGTTTGCAAACTTCAGATTATAGCAAGTTCTAGAATATGTGCAATGGACATAGAAGTCATGTTCTAAGTATTCTGTATGATTCTCAGCCGTGTGGTCTAGTATCATCTGCCAGTTCATGATGTTTTTTATTTTATTAAAATGTTTTTTAATTTCGAGGATGATGGAATAAGCACTTATGTGCTTTAAAAAAATTTTTTTTTAAATTCAGTTTTGTAAATTTTGTCATCCATTCCAACCGGCACACAATGGCCTACTCTTCCGAAAAAAGGAACAGGTTTTAACATGTGCGCAAGATGTTCTGCGTGGGTTCACACACAGGACCTCGGTTTATAGTCTCATCCGAAGGACTTTTGGGGAGAGTGGAGTTGGCACTGATGTTAACTCCAGAGGAAAAATCCTCTGAAACAGAAATTGAACCCGGGTCAGCAGATCACAAGTGCATCATGCTAACCACCAGGCTATCCCATCCCGTCCCCCCTTCAACCCCCTCCTACTCATCTACCCCTTTTTCTTTACATTCATAACTTGAGTGCACATTTGTCTAAATCATCTTGTAGTGAATGGACATTATCATACCAGTGAAAAGAAAAAGAACACACATTAGACAGAACTATGTACTTGCTCATATGTGAAAGCATATTCACAGAATGCCTGAATATAAATGTTACACCACAGAGATATTGAATGTTGCACATTTGTGTACTGAAAACTTCTGGTGACAACTTTTTAAACTATAAACAAGAGACTGAGAGTCGACCATATCGAGGCAAGCAGTTTGTCAGTAGCACACCCAACACAAGCGACAGACTCAAATGTAAATACTTATTTGAAATTGTTATACAATGAAATGCATGAAAAAGATCACTGTTTTTATATAATCAAAACAATAATTCATAAGAGTGGATTCAAACATGTGTGGAATAATCTCAATTGATACTTTGAATATCAAAAGAATATGCTATGCTATGCTATAAAAACAAAACTTGAAGAGATGTACAGAGTGTTTTGGAATCAACAAAAAAAAGTCTTTTTCTTAGTTGAATTTTTACAATTCAGTTACTCATGTTTAGAGATTGGAATCATATCTGTTGATATGCAGGAACAAAAACTAAAGGCGAATATTCAGCAGATTTTGCACCAGCTCCCATGATTTAATGATAGAGCAAGGGAGATATACAAATATGCCTAGAGGAAAAAGAAAATGTAAGTGGTGTAACAAAATAGAAGACGAATATCACTTGCTTGATGATTGTAAACTATATGACGATTAAAGAAAAATCTTTTTATCTAATGTTAAAAATAAACAAATGAATAATATGAATAACAACGAGAATGTGGGTAGGTTTTTCAACAATGAGGACTATCTGTTAGACATTATCAGATATGTGCATGATACTTTTCCAGAAGAGTGAGAGCATAGACGAATTACATAAATCTAAGAATCTACATCTTTTAGGAAATGTTGTATATGTTTATGTTTGGTGTCAAATAAGTCTTGTTCTGACCAAAGTTTTCTGATTCTGATTCTACAGCATACATGCACCCACCCACCCAGACCATCATCATTTATTCATTGTCACATTAACTTGAAATTATTCTGTGTGTGTGTGTGTGTGTGTGTGTGTGTGTGTTGTACCAGCTTGCAGTGTGTGTGTGTGTGTGTGTTGTGTGTGTGGAGTGTTGTACAGCTTGCGTGTGTGTGTGCGCGTGTGTTGTGTGTGTGGAGTGTTGTACCAGCTTGCAGTGTGTTGTGTTGGTGTTTTACCAGCTTGGTGTGTGTGGTGTGTGTGCGTTGTGTGTGTGTGTGGAGTGTTGTACCAGCTTGCAGTGTGTGTGTGTGGTGTGTGGAGTGTTGTACCAGCTTGCAGTGTGTGTGTGTGGTGTGTGGAGTGTTGTACCAGCTTGCAGTGTGTGTGTGTGGTGTGTTGTGGAGTGTTGTACCAGCTTGCAGTGTGTGCGTGTGTGTGTGGAGTGTTGTACACTTGCAGTGTGTGTGTGTGTGTGGAGTGTTGTACCAGCTTGCAGTGTGTGTGTCGTGTGTGTGTGTGTGGAGTGTTGTACCAGCTTGCAGTGTGTGTGTGTGTGTGTGTGTGTGTGGAGTGTTGTACCAGCTTGCAGTGTGTGTGTGTGTGTGTGTGTGGAGTGTTGTACCAGCTTGCAGTGTGTGTGTGTGTGCGTGTGTGTGTGTGTGGTGTTGTACCAGCTTGCAGTGTGTGTGTGTGTGTGTGCGTGTGTGGTGTGTGTGTGTGTGTGGAGTGTTGTACCAGCTTGCAGTGTGTGTGTGTGTGTGTGCGTGTGTGTGTGTGTGTGTGTGTGGAGTTTTGTACCAGCTTGCAGTGTGTGTGTGTGTGTGTTTGTGTGGAGTGTTGTACCAGCTTGCAGTGTGTGTGTGTGTGTGTGTGTGCCAATGTGTGTGTGGAGTGTTGTACCAGCTTGCATCCAAGTAAATGAAAAACTCAAGGTGAACAAATGAAAATACTGTCTCAAAAAGGCAGATGGCATATTTCAACAACCCCCCATTTTGCATGTCAACACAGTTTCAAGGACTAGAGAAATGTCCAATCATAAATTATCTTATGACAGCAGTATGCTCTTTCGTGTGCATAGATAAAACAGCACAAATTTGTGGTCCTTGGTGTAGATTTTTGTGTGATACATAGAACAGAAGGCCAGGAGATGAACAGCAGAAAGGGCCAAAGAAATGTAAAATCACAAAGTCAGCTTTGCTTAGTATTTATTTATTCTTTTATATCGAGGATAATGGTATAAGCAGTCATGTGCTTTTTTACATCCAGTTCCCTTTATTTATTCTTTTATATCGAGGATAATGGTATAAGCAGTCATGTGCTTTTTTACATCCAGTTCCCATGTGTGTGCAGTTTTGTAACTTTTGTCATCTGTTCCCACGGACAGACAATGGCCTACTCTTCCAAAAAGTGGAACAGGATTTAACATGTGCGCAAGGTGTTCTGCGTGTGTTCACACACGGGGTCTCAGTTTATAGTCTCATCCAAAGGACTTTTGGGGAGAGTGGAGTCTGCACTGATGTTAACTCCAAGGGAAAAATCCCCTTGAATGGGATTTGAACCCTGGTCGTCGGATTGTGAGCATGATGTTCTAACCACCAGACTATCCCGTATGATGGCACAAGCACTTCGATCTTAAATGTAATCCTACCAGAACATTGAAGAAATAAGATTTTCCTGATGGCTTAGCTTGGCAGGTTGTATAACACTTGTCGTGACTGCTCAAGTCCTGGTCATTTGTTATGCGTCTCAGTTAGCTGTGTGGTGCCATCTCTCTTTTTTGTTGGTTTTACTTTTTAATATTTAACTGCTTATTGCTGATGGTAGGTTTTTGTGTACATTCTTATGACTGATTGTTTTTTTGTGTTTGTATTTTCAGTCAGTGAAGCATTTAGCCGTTTGCCGGGATTCCAAGATGGCTGACTCACTCTGAAATGTTAGGTGATGCAACTGTGCAATAAAAGCGTGATTTGGTAATCATAGCATCCAACAGTATCCAGGAGAGTTTTGCTACCAATGCTTTCAGCAGTCGAACCCACAGAGTTTTCAGTCAGGAAGAGTTTATGCTCAAAGATTTTATTTGCGCTGCTCTTTGATTGGCATTTGACAGTAATTCATTGACTCAACTTCTCTGATTATTAAGGCAGCAGATTTTGCTGCTTGATTGGTATGTGTAGTAAAAATGTCAACTTGCAGAGGTCGGGGATGGGGCATGAACTTTTGTTATTGGTTTTTTAACCTGATGTTGCAAATGGC
Organism: Rapana venosa; assembly: GCA_028751875.1. NCBI lineage: Eukaryota > Metazoa > Mollusca > Gastropoda > Neogastropoda > Muricidae > Rapana > Rapana venosa. The sequence goes on from CM054134.1 coordinate 13,479,582, forward strand.
CAGATCTTCTGATGTCTATTTCTTAGTGGACTTTGACAGTTCAGCTGTAACAAATTGCTTGACTCAGGAGAAGGATGAATGGAACTTTTAGTGGATTGTTGAAACAGTAATAAGTAAAGAGAAACGATGGGGAAAGAGGGCAAAAGAGAAATCCATCGTTGTGTATTCCTGTGTCAAAATTATGGTAAAGTCTTTACAGCTATTGAATGAGTATACAACAAAGTCCCTTTAAGAATAGAAATTGGATAGTTTACTGCAAACTACATTTGATACAAGAGAGAGAGAGAGAGAGAGAGAGAGAGAGAGAAAGAGAGACCTAGACTGCTAATGCACATTATGAAATTTTACGTGTGTGTGTATGTGTGATTGGGTTTTTTTATAATGTGTATATGGGTTGGGTTTTTTTTAACAATGCACCATTATTTGCTTTAATACAGAAGACAGAATTTGGACTTAGCGAATCTTTTGTGAATGAACTTGGTACTTTTCTGTACTGAAAACTTTTAGATCTCTTGTGCCAAAAGGCTGCTGCAAAAAGATGACATTAAAATTTTTTGATGTATGAATTGTACAGGGTAGAGAATATTTCAATGGTTAAAAGGTAGAAAGAGCAAGTTCCTGTAAATGTTAACATTAGTTAGGCTGAGGTATGAAATAAAAAAGTATGGACTTCAAATCATCCAGTAATGGGTTGTTTTTTTTTAGACTAAGGGATGTGGAAGATCATGCACTAGAGATTTGATAAAGAACATTTTGATGAAGCTTTCTAGGAAAAAAAAAAGTGTTGTGTGTCAGAGCTTCTAACATTTTCACTGCGTTGTGCTGAACTATTTCATGTAAAGCCGGTTCTTTCATGGCCATTCCTTTTTATGATTTTGCTTTATCAGATATATTTTGCCATGAAAATTCTACACTTCATTTTTTTTTTAAAAAGCTACACTTCATGTAGTATAATTACCATTTAAAACAGGGAAATAATTTCCTGTCATCGCTTATTGTGTAGTTTTTGGTTGATCAAGTACAATACAAGCTCCAAACTTGTTGCTCTTAGTATCCTTATTATTGATGATGATGTACAAATTCTGTGGAATGAAATGTTTAAACCAAAGATATGCTGAAACAGAATGATGGAAGCAATCAGAAAATTGAAAATGTACCTTAAAATCTTTAAAAGTATCTTTGTTGATACACCATAAGATAAAACCCCCAGGCAACAGAACAAATGGAGCTGTAAACAACATCTTTGATGTATGTGAAGACTATACCAGTTAAACTGCCAGACCATTTACCTGTTTCTACCCCGCATTTAAAGGACATTAGCCGACATAATTTTATTCTGGTTTTTCACAAGTTCTTGTCTGGTGCAAAAGTAGAAATATATTCTCACATGGTCAGAATAAGGTATCTATCATCTATTCATTCTTTTCTTTTGAGGATAATGGAATAAGCACTCGTGCTTTTTGTCTTTTTTTGCATTCAGTCCCCATGTACATGCAGTTTCATAAATTTTGTCATCTATATTAAATTAGGAATGGAGTCTCTCTACGTCACAGTGAATGTCAATATTTCTACGTGCTAGTCGATAACTGGCCAAGTTTGCATGTGTATATGCAGAGCGCCATGTGGCAAGATGGATTCTCAACTTCATGCTCGATAGTCAGCCACTTCACAAAAACATACACCACTTTACAAGCATTACAGATGAGTTTTGGTCAAAATAATGACATGGAAGGCGATAATCTTTAGTCTGATGATTCACTTGAAATTGACAATGATTTTGACAGTGATAGCCATGCGCAATACTTTCTGGATGCTATGCAGCAAATGAACTTTTCATCAGACAAGCGCTCTCATCATAAGAGACAGTGAGTCAAGTGATAGATATAGTGATAGCTGATGTCTGTCAAGGACTGAGGCAATAGAAAACAGGGAGGGGTTGTATTCATGGTGTAGGTTGTAGGGGGAGAGGGCTGGTGAATAGGAGTCGAAGCCCAGAGTGGGCAGGAGGGCACACAGCCATGTCAGCAGGGCCAGAAAAGCTGAATTTATGTGATTATATTGAAATATGTCCATTTGAATGTGGTCAGATTGGTACAGGTGATCCCCTAAGAGTGTATTTTCACTCTAGTTTGTCTTACATATCTGTAGTCAAGAAATTTGCTTTAGCGTCTGGCAAAAATGTGCTTAAATTATAATTTCTAGTTAGGCATGTTATGTAATGTTAAGTGATCAACATTTTAAAGATTCAAAGAGATTTAGATTCCTCATTAATTTTCCATAACAAAAATCAAAAACTTATAACACCTATTTTTCTATATCAGATAGTTTTCATGCCAGAATTTGTTGTTAATGATTACCTCTGAAACAAAGTCTGGCACTGGAAAGAACTTTAAATTATAACTTTGCTGACAGTGAAAGTGTCCAGCACTACACAAAAGGGTACCTCAATACCAAAGATCCTCCTCAACAGCCTTGGTAGAGCATGGTAGATCCACTCTGGGTAAGCACCTGTGTGGAAAATGCTACAAGCTTGGGCAATGAAATCTTTAAAGTATTCAGGTTTTAAAAAATGAGAAGCATTTGACAGCATGCAAAGAGGTCCATTTTTTAAACAGAAAAATAGAAGAGCTTTCAGAAAAAAAAATCTCCCTAGCAGTACTGATAACATGAGAGGTGACCTGTTAAATAGAAGTCATTTCCACCATTCCACAGGAATTGACCTGTGGCATGTTTGAAAGCTGGAAAAGTGGACACTTAAGGTCAGTCTTCATTTTCAATGACACTGTCAGAAAATAACCTTTTTTCAAGTACATCTTGTTGCGGTGTCAACTTCATATGGATGCTTGTGTGATTGTCAACAGATTTGTTTGACGTGTATTTTTAACGCATGTGTTTTTTGTCGGGGGCTCTTTCAGTATAAATAGCATTCCCACCTGGAAATTCTGTGCAAGAAATTTCTACTTTTCTCTCTTTGTTTCCGTCTTTCTCCTTACCATTCCATCATCTCTCTTGCTTATTTTCTGCCTTCCAGGTCCATTATCCTGCCTTTTTTCAAGCAAATCTTAAAAAATAATAATAGTGTTTTCATTGTATGACATTTTTCCTGTGTTTTTTTGTTCTGGCAGTGATATTTAAACACTGGGATGGGCACAGGATGTCAATTCTGCAGTGTTATTTGCCCATGTGGCACTTTTTTATGTATATTTTTTTAAACTTTTAACACAGCACCCTGAGGTCACCCAGTGCAATCATCACACAATTCAGGATTGTCAAGGGAGGTGATTTTTACAACTTTCAATAGTCACTACCCCCCCAAAATGATTAAATATATTTATACTATCTTTTACAGCAAGAAATGTTATTTCCTGCATTAGATAAAGTATACGCTGGGCCAGGCGATTTTTGCATGCATGCAGTTGTTTACCAAAAAAAAAAAAAAAAAGAAAATCATGATACCTCATCATGTTTTGTTATCAGTATGGCAACCACGATCTATTCTAATACACTTGTAAACAACAGCTTGTCGGCCACTCGGCCCCATCTGCTCGATCAGTCTTAACAATATTCTTACGGAAAAAGCCTTTAAATCTGCTCTATAGGCGTCCAAATCCTCTGTCGGCACACATCCCAGCATTTGTCCATAACAAAACTTATTTAGCAAACTTTGAAAATTCATGAATTTTATTTGCCTAAAACAGGCATGGTACTGGAGGAAAAGCATTCTTCCCTGGAATGGTTTGGGGGTCCAGGGGCATTGCCCCCTGGTGGGATCAAGGGGCAGAGCCTAGGCTAGTGACGACTGGCGATGTAAAGCAAAGGGAAATAATCTGCTTGGAAGAGTTACATCCCTTGACCGGTTACCCTGGGGTTCATTCCCCATCCCCCCTTTTTTTAGTTGTTTTTAATAACAATTTTTCTTTTTCGCGGATTTCCGTGAATTCATGGAGGTGTACCATGCCTGTTAAAACCATACTGATTTGGACACAGTAAAGTGTAAACAAAATGTCGGTGTCTTGTTAATGTAAAGCAGCAACTCTCGATTATGTAAACAACTATGGCAGCGCCCATAGTAAGCACATGTTTGAGGGCGTTTGCAGGCAACTGCAGTGGTGTTGAGTTAAAATGTTTGTTATAATTTTTTATGCTCTTTTGTAATCCGGGGATGATAAATTAAGCGGAATGGCTGGGGTCCTCAGCACAGCCTGGTTTATCAGCCTTAAGGAATGAAATGATTTAGGTAATGTGTCATTTAAAGTTGGGTATTTTTTCAGGACAGTGTTAGATACTTGAAGGTTTTAGGAGGTTGTTGGTTTCGAATTTGATGTGAAAGTCACTGGAGCCACTGAAACTGATTGAGGAGACAGCCCTGATATGGCTTTCGTGGTTGGTAGGGCTATAAACAATATGGAATGAATGAATGTGCTTTTTTGTATATGGAATCGTTTTTGTGTTTGTTTGGTTTTTTTAAACATATATTTGATAATTTATGTAAATATGAAGTTAACTGTTCCAGTGAGTACATTTTTGCATTAATTAAACTAAAAAATAATTACGTTGGTAATTGAATATTGCAGCAGTTCCTAATTGTTGTGATGATGTACAAATCGGTGAACTTTAAAAAAAAAATTATACTGAGCACTACTGTATATCTAGCAAATTGTTGTGATTGTCTTCCAAAGCTCTCCCCAGATCTGGTGTTTTGAAGTCTTCCAATGTTTTAAAATATCATTCATTATACAGGGCTGAAACGTATTGTCTTTAGAAGTTACAGGGGCAATATTTTTTAATAAAATGAAATGATGATAGCTTGCATTTGGTATCTGTGCACATGTGATTTGAATGTATTATCAGCATGCATCCTTGTTTATTCTGATGTTTATAGCACAATTCTGAAATTCTTTTGACAAGTGGGAATATTGTATTACAGGAAGAGAACATGAATTATAATTGTGATTCACAGAAAAACAACTAAAAACAAAAGCAGTGAGTGGTACTAATGTGACTATACTATGTGAACATACTATTTAGTTTAGTATTAAAATATACATAAAAAACACTGACATACTATGTAAGTAGAAACACTCAAAACAAACTTTGGTAGTTAATAGACAATTTATTTTTCAGTTTCGACTTTTACACCTCGCATATCTAATTTGTCAAAAGCATTTCCATGACAGGAAAATGGTGACAAAATTTCATCCGGTCAATTCTGTGCCACTTGAATGAGGCTTTTTCTGTTGTTGTTTTCTTCCCCTGGAAGTGAACAATAGCCCACGTAACCAAGCAAGAACCGTATCCACATGAAACACTTCAATAATACCAGACAAAGAAAAATGTTTTGTCACAACTACTGTAATAATCAGTAAAATGGTGCTTAACACATTAGATCAAATATATAATATACAGGTCTGACCCCAGGCTTTTTAAATAAGTCAAGAAGCATCTCGGAACATGCTTTCACAACTTCAAGTGCTTCAGAAACTCCAAGCAAGTCCTTTTTGTTTACAACCAAACATGCAACACAAGCAATTGCACAACAAAGCTCCAAGCCATACATTTAATTAAAGATAATCAGATGATTGCATTTTTATTTTTTATATTTACTTTCCTTTTCCATTCTTACTGATTGAATTTTGCCAACCTTTGGAGTGTTTCTTTTGTGTAATGATGCCCAGGTGTATTATTCCATTATCCTCGATATAAAAGAATAAAATTTTAAAAAACCAACAACCCCCCTCCCACCCCAAAATTTCCGTAACATTTTAGAAAGAGCAAAATGTTACCAATCAAAAGATCTTCAGAAAGTGGTTTCACAAAAAGTCATTGCTCAACTATACACAAGATACCCTGTGAACTGCTGAAGACGTTTGCCAACTTATTAGGTATTTTGAAAAACTCGCCTAAAGCTACTAGAATATCTGTCACAAAAATCCTATTTTAGTGGAATCCAAGACACAAATCAGATCAGTAACAGCAAAGAGAATCTCAGTACTTATTTCACTTTTAAACCATCTTTCATCACAATGGACCCATGCGAAATGAGTAATGTTTATATTAATGAATTATTTACCAGAACACAGTATGTTTTCAATTACTGGCTGCAATCTACTATTTCTTTTTTGGCTATACGTTGAAATAAAACCCACAACAAATACATCATTAGTCAATTACTACTACCCTGATCATGCAACCCAGATTGATTAAAATGACTGATTTTTATACAAAGAAGTCATGTTTAGCTTTTTAAATAAAAACACATAATCATCAGCAATCTTTAAAAAATTTTTTTTATCTTTCACTGCTGTATGTTGTTTTTTCCCCCTTGAAAACAAAAAGTATCCTAAATTTTAAAAACAATAGTGACATCTCGTCTAAGAAAAAAAAAATCTACTTGGCCTGATAATTGAATTTCTTATCCTGGATGACTAGACTGTTCTGAAATGTTCAGTGAGAACTGTAATGAACACCATATAAAGTCAATTGTGTTTCAGTTCACCTGGAGCTGATAATTCTATTTCTTATTCTGCACCTGTATGCATAGTTCCATCAATGTAAGCTTGATTCAGCTGCTTCTGAAATGCTCATATTTTTATTCAAAATAAATGAAACAAATGTGACATTTAATCAATTTTATTTAGATAATCAGTTTGGTTGAGAGACTGACCCTGTGAAAGGATTAAAAATCATTTGGAGATTTTAACACTTTTGTGCCAGAGTTTATATTATTACTACCCCCCCCCAAAAAAAAAAAAACCCACCCAAAAAACCCAACAACAAAAAACCAAAGAGGAAAATAAAAAAAGATATTGGTTTTACTGTTCAAAATTTAGGGAGAGAACTTTGAAAAATCAGACAGAAATGGGCCATGACAAAAATGTAGGTGGAAGCACCAGGGCCAAGACAACACTGTTAACACCTAGCAAGGCAGCAATGTTCAACGTTGGGTCAGGATTTCCCCTTCGACTTGGCAGCTGCGTCTTTGGCATCCTCTCTAGCTGCAACACACACAAGAACAAGAAATCTTTTAATTCTACACATTTGTATCTTTTCTTTCCATGTTTAAATTCAAAATGCTATTTCTGGCAACTTATCCATCCTAATCATTACCAGACTCGTCCGAAAAGTTATTCTGTTCATTTCCATCAGTTACAACCACCCACCCACAAAATGTACTTTGTATTTAATAAGCCCTCACACCTACAAAATGTAATTCACACTTAAAACTGAAGTATAACACTGACTTGTGACTTTAAACAAATGTGGATTGGTGGTCTAGAGGTAACATGCCTGCCTAGAAAGCAAAAAGTCTGGGTTGGAAGTGTGCAGTGGTTTGAACCCCGTTTGGAACCGAAACTCCCCCCCCCTCCATTAGACCATGAGTGGTGGTCTGGGCGCTAGTCTTTCGGATGAGACGATAAACCGAAGTCCAATGTGCACATAAAAGAACCCTTGACAACAAGAGAGTTGTCCATGGCAAAATTCTGTAGAAAAAAAGCCACTCTGATAGGGAAACAATTACAGTTGCAGATAGGAAAAGAAAAAAAATAATGGGTGGTGCTGCTCTTGTGGCAACGTCGCTCTCCAAGCAGATAAATCTGCCATGACTTAAAAGTGGTATATATAAATAATAGAATAACAAATGCTTTACAATGATAGTCTCAGCTTGCAAACTCAGTACACTTTTTAAAATCTAGTTTCTTACACATCAGGATCTTTGATGGGGCTTAGATTGTTCCAGCCACAGTCAGTCTCTTTCAATTCAAAATATAAAGAATAAAAGTCTTTGTTACACTCTTTAATTGCCTATTGAGCAAGTAGGAAGAGAAATGCTTAGCAAATTTACTTTGCTACTGCAGCTTAAAACTTTGTATCAAAATCAAAAGAAAGCACTGAGAAGAGCCCAATTCCAATGCAAAGGGCTATCAACAGAAATAGTATACCTCTGATGAGATGCATTAAGAAGCTGTAGCGCACGGGGAATGTTGGCATCACAGCTGAAAAAATGGCCAATTTGGGGCCCTTTTACTGATTAAAAACACTAGATATATCTCCCCCCAAAAAAACAACAACAGTCCTCCTTTTCGCTGAGAGCATTTTTATTTTTGTGGCTGGTCTGTGGTAAATACGCGAAGCGAGTGAATGAGGTAAGTGTTCTGCTAAAAAATGCTGCCTAGCCACCATTTTCGCGGACTCTGACAAAGCTTCAAAGCAACACGACCACTTTGAATCTGATGCGTATTCATGACAGGCAACTGTCGTCAATATGTAGGGTATCATTGTGTTCAGATTTCGTTACTGAATACAAAGATGGGTGAAAAGTTGTTTATATTTTGCTAATTAAAAAAAAAAGAGGGTTTTTTGCAGTGCACGATCTCCGACGGCGAACTCCAAAGAACCTATAGCTTAAAATAGCCTATACTCAAGGTGAAAATCAAACTAGAGGACCTATTTGTAATAATTTGGTAAAGGATTAATGTATTTCACGGTCCGTCGTTCACCCACAAACCAATGAAAATGAAGTGTTCAAATCACGGAAAGTTCAGTCACATAAGGGCATGGACTACGGGCATCGTGAACCGATCTTGTCAAGAATTGACGATCTTCTCAATAAATTTAATAAATCTTTCAATATAGATTATCGATATAATAGTTTCTTTATTCAAGGTTCACATAGTTTGTATAATTATTCATGCGATTGTTGAAAAACAAAGACTTTGAAAAGGGCGATGTGATTGTCGTTCCAACATGTGCAAACCGAACAGAAGAAAGCATGCCCCCTTTCGTCAAATATTTCCACGAAATTACTCTACAAATTTACGATAGTTGTAAAATGGGATAGTTTGAACTTATCTTTATATATTTTTTTGGTAAGGTTATATAGTTAAATAGATATCATATCTTATGTTTTGTTGAATGACTGGCCTAACCAAGAGGAGATAATCCGAGATCGCCATGACTCGAAGATTTCTTGAAGCAAACGTCAACCACAGTTAGTTTATGTTTTGACCAATTCACACTTTAGTATCATTTATGATGAATTGGTAGTGGAGTTTTGTTAATTTTCTCTGTTTAATTGTGCCTTAGGTTGTTTTTTTAAGTTATGCAATCTTTCCATAAATTAATATATTAATGAATTTCACCCATGCACAGTACATTAAAAAAAAAATTTTTTAAACAAAATTTTTGAATGATATGTACAGACTATTATAATGAAACACATCAATGCACAAATACCTCATCTCGGACCAGATAAAGAAACCGAAAAAATGGAAGAATACAAATAAGTGTACATGACATAAACATATGTGTTTCAGCTAATACATAAACTCATATACAGATACAAATATGCACATGTATGCACACACATATATAACTGACAGAAAATTGTTGGAAAAAACGTAAAAAAATAAACAAAACAAAAACAGAAAAACAACACACCACATTACAACTGCTCAGCTGAATAAAAGGGTGTTACCTTTCAGATTGCGTGGTAACAGAGTTTGATCTAATCTAATACAAAGATGATCAGGGAAAAGAACTCAAGAATGTAATTCCTTAGTTATAGCACAATGCAGTCATTTTGGATATGCATAGCACATACTGACAGCTGGGCGGGAATGGTGGTACACTGTAAACTACAGTGGAAAGTAAAAGTTTATATCCGGGTTTAGGGTGAAAAAGGAAAACCTTCATAAGGTCAGTGGCAAGGCCATCATGCAAATACCTTTCTTTGGGGAAGGGGTGGGGGTCCATACCTCCCAGAAAGTTGGAAAAACACACAACTAAAACCTGTGCAATGCGGTGCATTTTGAAGGTCCCTTTAGAGCTTATAAAACAGACTGAGCATTCACAGGCACAAAAATACAAATGCAGGTACAAGGGATAAAAGGCAGACTCAAGCTATCCTTTCTGACAAAACACAGTCCCATGAAGAATATATTTCAATGGGCAGAAAGATTCCATTTCAATTTGGTTCCAATGGTGCAGCTGACAACATTTACCTGACTCACATAGTGAACTTAGTACGTTTACACAGATACACAAAAAGACAGCAAGAGAGAGAGAGAGAGAGAGAGAATTAGTGTTTGTTCTAATCAGTTGAGTGCTTAACCCTAGTAATGCGGTTCCTGATACATTCCAGTAACGATGGGTGTAAGCTATGTGGCGGATCCCGGAATATTCCCAGATGACGTAGGTGATCGTAATTGAAAGCTCACTTTTGCTTTTTAAGGTCAGCCAATGAATGTTAAGGCCGTTGTAGGGCCGCAGAAAGGGGTGAAGGTCATTCAACACACACAAGCAATGAAGATTGTAATTGGTTAGAGTGGGTTTTTTTCAGACCAGCTGAGATCGTCTTCAAGAAAAATGGCGGCCAGCATTTGTCCCTTAATTTCTTCAAGTGTTTTTCAAGCTTTCTTACGATATTGACAGCGAGGAGAAGTTTTAGAGGCTGGATTTGGTTGAATTAAACAATGAGAGAGATGATGAGGTAAGGACTGTGGAATATTTTGTGAAATACTTGGTAAAAATTGGTTGCGATCTGACCAAATCGAGCAGTGTCACAGATTGTTTTACAATATTTTGACGCAACAAGGCTTCGAATAATTGTTGCAGACCCAAATTGATATGCTGCTGAGTACTTTGCATCACATGAAATCAAGCGATTGTTGTATTTTCGTCATAGAAAGCCACCACTTCGTACATATTGCCATGACAGTCACAATGGCCTCGATCCTTTCGCTGAACTTTTCTGAGTATCTGACAACTGATAAAGCGATACAAACTCCTTATTTTTTCAAAACTAATGTCAAGAGATAGTATTTACCTTATCATAACATTTTTGCACCACAAGAACATTGCTTATCGAGTTAAAATCAGTCCAAGGCTCTGACGGCGCAACAGTGATCGGTAGTGCACACACATTTTTTGGGTGTTTAAACATAAACACTACATGCTGCTATAAAATTACACTCATTTAAAAGCTTGTTATCTAATCTTTCCAGTGATTTATAGCTTTACACACTTAATTCAGTTTTACATATCAATATCAAGGGTTGTTTGAGTCCACCCTACTTCAAAACAATGCTAGCCAATGTTAATTCAACCAGTATGCACTGAGCCTTGCTGCCATCTATTAGTGCTACCCGGATTAATAACCTGCCATGTAAATGTTTTCCTTAATGCTTTTGCTGACTTCTGTTCAGACTTTTGAGATTACTTTTTTATTTACCGTTTAACATTCTAGAAACCTACCTTTCCGCTCTTCGTCTCGTTTTTTCTGAGCTTCTTCACGCTGTTTTCGAATGATTGCTAACCGCGCCAGGTCAGCTTGTGCTTCTTCTGTTTTGCCTGCCACGTGCATCTGCTGGTACCGCCTCCGAGCTTCTTGTTTTTCGAGTTCTTCTCTAAAAATGAACAAAAATAAACAATTCCAAATAGGTAAAACATAACAAAAATAACATCCTAACAAAAATAACAGAAATCAAACTATCATTTACAAAATTATTGTCATTCACAAAATGGCAATACAGAAAGTAAGCTATGATTTTAGGTAACGTAATATAATAATTCCTAACTACATACAACTCTTTTTAATTTAATTTTTTCTTCATATGTTTATTTTCTGCCTTTTCATGTTTTAATCCTGTAAGACTCATAATGCTCATCTTGATTTCACCACACACAACCACAGACATGTTTATTCTGTCACCCGCCTTGAAACAGCATCCATATGGAACTACTGATGTTGAACTATCTTCAGGCAACCAAGTACAACGCATCCCACACTGATGCTGAATCACTTGTGTGGTTTTCAGTGGTGCCTGCTTGATCCAGCAATATGCAAGTCCATTATGGCCACAAGGGACCAAATGATAGAATCACTGAAAGCAAATATTGCCACTTTCCCCAAACCTAAGAGCACCCACATCCCTCCTCCATATACAGAAATTTACCAGTTTTAAGATGGTTGAACATTTTTCAAAGTAGCTCTGAATCATGTAGTGAGACTTACATTAGGTTTTCTTGTGTACTGTCACATCAGTACATTAATCATACTGATGTCAATATGTGTGTGTCCTGGTTGCAAATCATACTTGTGATGGGCATGTGTGTGTTAAATATATCACTAACTCTTATTGCACAGTGCAAAATTACATAATCTAAAAAAAAATCTAAGTGAAAAATCATGAATATTTGCTAAATTGATAATATGAGAAAGAGAGAGAGAGTGTGTATGTGTGTGTGTGAGAGAGAGAGAGTGTGTATGTGTGTGTGTGAGAGAGCGAGAGAGAGAGAGAGAGAGAGAGAGAGAGAGAGAGAGAGAGAGAGAGAGAGATTATTAAAAGAATAACTGCATTATTCTCTAACCTTTCTCTTCGAGAAAGATTGGTTGTAGTAGTAGTAGGAGCATCCCCAAGTTCAGACACTTTCTTGTTTCGCTTGCCAGCAGCTCTGTTTGGATTTTCAATCGTTATCAGATGTTCTACTCCTTTTGATTTTGAACCCTCCTGTTGAGAACAAGCACAAAACAAACATCATGCTCTTTCCTTTAACAACAACAAAACTCTTGTACAAACAGGAAAGACTGGATCATTTGGTCTATTCATAAGACTTGCTGTGAAAAAAACAAGGGATAAAATTACTGGCCAAAACTAAGACTAAAAAGGACATGATTTATGTAATGTAAATAAATCACAATTTAAAGCTATTTTGAAAAAAGAAAAGATGACTCTAGACTAGATTCTAAACTAATTATCTGAAAGTAAATGAGCAAATTTTGTTGTTGTTTGTTTTGTTTATATATAGTTCGGAAGTCAAATGCATTCCACCATCAAATTTTGTTTAGAAATATGTTGAGTATGGATTGTGTATGTATACATAAATGCCAAAGAGGGGGTCTGATACAAGAAAAGGGCATAGCATGTACAAAGTATGCTGATTTGACCACTATCATATGGCTGGCACATACTTATGTGTGTGTGGAAACAATCTGAAAGAATCCTCAATAATACATGGATTATTTTTGCTGAATCATCATCTACCCTAATGAAACATTTCCATGCCATAAAACTACTTAGAAAACCAAACCTAGGTATCAAACTACGAATGCTTAATCAGAAGCAAACTGCACTAAATTTGCAATAAATCGGAACAAAAGTGACCACTTATTTAAAATTTACCACTCAGATTTTTTTAAAACATGCATAGACATGGGGGGACTAATCACACTTGTGTATGAATGTAAATAAATACAATCTTTTCAAGTTCAATCAGTTCGATCGTATCACCATACCAAAAAAAGTAACTTCAAAAAAAAAAGAGGGGTGGGTAGAGAGAGAAGAGGAGGAGGAGGAAGAAGAAGGAGGAGGAGGAGGAGGAGGAGGAGGAGAGAGAGAGAGAGACACAATTGACACAATTTTATTGCTATTTAGCAATCAAGCCATATAGCGCTGCGGCGCGGTAACAACGATATCGAACGCGACGCGATTACAATGACATGGAAACCATGGCAGTGGTGGTATGTACATCAAGATTCGATACATTATTGTCTGTGTCTCAAGTGTCTCAATTTTCAAACCAGCCTTTCCTTTTCCAGTCTACAGCCAGCGAAGTCAGCCCATGTAAGACCGGATCAGGTCCCGAAGATGATGTAACTCCTGCTCAGCACTCGCCACCACTGTCTCTGTGTGTTGTGTGTTAGTACACTGTTTCCCTTTACGAAGTCTGGCAAGCCTGACACGTTCTTCTGGCAACATGTTTTTCTCTTCTTGCTTGATGTACCAGAACACACACTTAGATTCCTCGCCAGGATCTCCATTCCAAGAGTATTCCAGGATGATGTCATCTGATTCACACATCACAATGTTTTGATCAACCGAACTATGTACCACCACCTTTCGAAACCGTGTGTTTCTCTTGCTGTCCCTTAATCGACGCTGTACACGTTTGTCAGTTAGAGTAGACACATACTGTTTCACAATACCAGCATCAGTATCAGAGTCATCCACTGTGCAGCCAACTGTCAGCTCTTCCTGCACATCAGGCACCTCAGAAGACACACAGATCTTGCTGTCTGTTGCTGGATCACACAGTAGATCAAGTGAATCTGGTGTGGCTGAGGCATTCAATTCACTGCTGACACATAGTTCTGTGTACACACTGGTTTGTTTTGCTTCTGTTTCCACATCGAGCAGGGAGTCAATGTTACACAAGACCGGCTCTTCCAAGACACTGTTATTGTCACATTGGCGACTTGCCTGTCTTTCTTGGTGTTGTCTACTTCTTTGAACATCGCGACGTCTTTGACAAGGGGGTTTCTTGCGATAGTACTGAACACGGGAGTTACGGTTCAGCACCGGGTCCGCCATTTCTGTTGACACTGGCTTGTCAGCTGGCTTCATTCGCAAGACGAACACAACACTGCCGCTCTCCCCCGCGACTTTCCAACTCGATACGACGTTGTCGATCAGCAGGGCGTTTAAAGTTGTTATTACAGTAGCTGGAAGGCCAGTAACTGACATTTTGAAGCTAAAATGCAAAAATTTGCAGCAGCTTACTAACAGAACACCCGTTCAGTTCCGAGAGAGAGAGAGAGAGAGAGAGAGAGAGAGAGAGAGAGAGAGAGAGAGAGAGAGAGAGAGAGAGAGAGAGAGAGAGAAGTTATGAGTCTTAACAAAATGAACATATACCTGTGCCTTACCTTGGGAAAAAAACACAATAAATGAAACACAAGAACAATAGTCTAACTTCATCACTGCTTTCTTCTTCTCAGGATGCAACACAATAATGAAACGCAAGAATAATAGACTTACATCATCACTGCTTTCTTCTTCTGAGGATGACGATGCCTTTTCAGCAGCAGCAGCAGGAGCAGATGCCCCATCCTCAGTTGTTTTTTCTTCCTTTTTTTCACCTCCTTCCTCCTCATCACTATCAAGACCTCGTTGTCTCTGTTAACATAAACATTTACATGCACCAACATCCATGCATGAACAATTGCGCACACAACCAACACAAACATGACCAGCCTTTAATATTAATAGTTTGAAATAAATCTGCATGTCAACTGGCTGAAAAAAACAAAACCACCACCAACCAACCAAATCCCAAACAAGTTTTTTTTAAATATTTCATTACTAAATCAGCAAACCTGTTATAGTCAAGTCAAAGTCAAAAACACTTTAGTCATCCCATGAAAGGCAATTACAATACTGACAGGCAGACTGATATGTATCATAACGTCAAAAGACACAAAAAGGCTACATTTCTTATTGGTTAAAACATTCCAAAATAATTTCAAATAAAAATGACACTCACACACGCACACCAATTGGAAACACAATGTTATAGAAACCGTTGACTAGAAAGACAGATAAACTTATTATTTAAGCACACACATACGCAACACACACATACACACATGTGTGCATGTGCGAACACACCCACGCACACTCATGCACATACACCGATGTATGAATACAATGTTTTAAGGACCATTGACTAAGAAGACAGAGACTTATTTCACACACACAAACATATATAATTATGTATTGACTACACTCAGCAATGACAATCAGGCAAGTAATTCGGAGAAATGTAAAAACTAAAAACTGAACAAAAACTAGAAGATGTTAAAGAGGCCATACGACTGAATTATATTTAAATCTCTTTTCAATGCATTATGCATTCTATTTATTTCATCACGAGTCATGGCCTGACAAGTAGTTACTACATGTCTGCAACTGTTTCAGTTTAAAAAGAAATGATCATATTCAACAGAGGCCTGACTAGACTTGAATAATCATGCACTGGTAATGTCTCTAACTAGAAAATATAACCAAAGGCTTTCAAGAATCACCTGCTACAGAATGTATTACTTCCCTCTAGCACCTGTTCTGAAAATGTCAATTATCTTATCATCAAAATGACCTCTATGATCAAGGAATGGGTGACCTTCATTCCCAAAAGCAAAGAAGAGATGACAAAGTTACTTAAAGAACTTAGTTCCATAAACTTACTCTCCATTGTCGCTCTCGTTCTTCCTTCTCAGCAGCAGCTTTGAGATCTTCAGGCTGTGTGAACTGACGCCTCTGGCCTTTATGGCTGCGCTTTCCTCCGCGTCCTCCTCCTACAAAACACAAAGGACCTATACGTGAGGAACAGACTTGTACAGGTGTCTCCCGGCATGTGACTATTTTTTTCTGTCACCCTTTCTTGAATAATGTGGTTTTTAAGAAAACAGCTGAAACTCAAGTCAAGTCAGGCCAAAGGCATGGTTCTTACACAAAAATGCCTAAAAAGCTGTCATTGAAAGATTTTATTTTCTAGAATTTTTTCTCTTGGAAACTGAATCCTTGAAAATCATTTTAAAAAAATGTTTGAGAAAGTATAAGTGGTTACCTACACTTGTTTTCCTCCACTACTATTTCTGCATTACTGCCATTATAACTTTATTTAAAAGATAGGAACTTATTTAAACTAAGAATGGTTTACTGATTGAACTAAAACCTTAGCTGTTACAGATAACTTCCCCTATGGGGATGCCGAGGACCTGTCAATTTAAACAGCATCCTCACCTGAAAATTCTATGCTATGAATATATATATACATATATTTATGTGAGTGTGTGTGTGTGTGTGTGTGTATACACAAAGGACAATGCATCTTCTTCTTCCTTTTTTGTCATGTTTCTCCCAGGGGAGGTTTGACAATGATGAGCCTTCTCCATCTCTCTCTGTTCTGAGCTTCCTCCTTATTTATGCCCCTTTCTCTAAGATCATCTGCAATACCGGTAGCCCAGGTTTTGCTAGGCCTTCCCTTTGGTCTCTTTCCATCCACTACAAAGTTCATTGCTCTTTTTATGATGTGGTGTCTGCTTTCCATTGAGCATGCCCAAACCAGCTATACATATATTAGATAGCTCAGGTCTCAGTGTAGTGTTCTACCCAGCACTCCATCTGTTGAGTGGTCCTTCACTGTCATAGTATCAATGTCATGAATCACCTCCCCAGTAGCTGATTTAAAATAATTAAAAAAAATAATTTTTATATCAAGGATAATGGAATAAGCACTCATGTGCTTTTTTTTTACATCCAGTCCCCGTGTATGCAGTTTTGTGAATTTTGTCATCTGTTCCCGCCGGCACACAATGGCCTACTCTTACGAAAAGCGGAACAGGATTTCAAAGGAGCAGGGTGGTGGTTTTTTGGCGTTGGGCCCAATGCCTGCTTGATGCCGTCATACATCGCCTTGATGTTGCCTGTGTCAGCTACGATCTGAATCTAGGAGCAAATCATTATGTTCTACTAAAACTAGTGTTACTGTTAGTGTTAGGCAAACTCTTTTGCCAAACCCCAGCTGGAACAGTGAAAGAGAACAGGCGCGACCTTAATTCCTTGGAACATCAATATTACTACCAATAATACTAATTTAGAACTACACTTATGCTACATGAATTTCTTATGAATAATAAGTTTTCTACTTACCTCTAGGCATGATGTCTACTTTTGTAAAAGTTGGCTGGCAGATCGTGTCAACGCGTTGTTGCGCTCTTCAACGGAAATGGTTGCGCTCTTCAACGGAAATGTTCCTACGTCAGGGGGGAGTTATTAAAAAAAGGTTTGAATAGTCTACAATTTTGCTGTATTTTTGGTACAAAAAGAATTAAAAAGCTACACTGACAATAGATATATATGATATAGCTTTTTGTATCGTTTAAGTTAAAATATTCTCTACTTTTTAAAAATTTATGAAATCCATTCCATAAAAGACTGAAAGACCCCTTTAGGCAACAGGAAGTAGAAACCCAACCTTCGAAGAGTAGTCTTATCTTGATTGTTCCCAAACTTGTTTACGGGTAACATTTTCTTACATTTTCTGAAAGTAAAAACCAGACAGGAAAGAGATCATGCCGAAAGTGAGACGAAGCAGGAAGCCTCCGCCGGATGGATGGGAACTAATTGAGCCAACAATAGACGAGCTAGATCAGAAAATGCGTGAAGGTGAGTTGATCAAGTATTAAAATTAAATAGACACGAAAAGATGGATGCAAATTGCAACATGATCGCGTCGTGTTGACGTTGTTCAAACTGTGAGTGTGGTACAGTGTGAATGAAGTACCTGCTAGACTATTTCCATTTTTACATGTAGTATTTTTTTATAAGAAAAAACAACAACCAGTCAAGAAATGAATTTGTAATTAAAGAGATGCCTGTACTGCTGTAGTGTGAGTACCAGAAATTTATTTTTGGGCAGTACTTTGCCAATCGGCAAGAGAAGTAGAAAAATAAGAAATGTTCAGGGTACATGATAATGATAACTAATAACTTTTTAAAAAGTTCATCCTTTGCCACATGCTGTGGGTATGAAATCACCCACATCCCCATATTTTACTCTGATCTCACTATCTCAGATCTCAAGAAACTTTAGAGTTTAGGTTTAATGCTGCTTCCTTGAAATTTCATGGCTTTAGTTTGTCAATAATTGAATAAACCCCCGTCCTACTACAGTGGCTCACATTCACAGAAAATTGTGTTTTAAAATAGGTTACTAAATAAATAAAATTATTTTTGAGAAGTGTCCCAGTAGGTCCTTGGTGTGAGCACACCCATAATCTGAAAGAGGCCATGCTTATTAGAAAGACGCCACTGTCCGTGTTCCCGTGATGCTCTGTATCAGTGTATGGTTGGTTACTTGGACACCAGTCATTGTAATAACAATCTTTGTTGCCTACTAAGTCATGGTGTAATCATCCATGACTTTGATGGCACTTTTTAGAGATTGAAGTTGTAAATCAAGTGTGTGTAATGTGTGTGTGTTTAGACTCTGTGTGTGTGTGTGTGTGTGTGTCACTGTGTGTGTGTGTGTGTGTACACGTATGTTTCAAGATGAGTTCTGATTAGTACTAGTAATACTAATAGTAGGCTAGTAATTACTCTGAATAATTACTGATGCTACTACAGTACTAGTTTTCAGGATTTCATCCCATGAAACTAACTTGCAAACATGTACCTATCCTGGTAGCTATACAGGCTATAGAATTTTTTAAAATGTACTTAATGCAAGTGTGATGTACATTTAGTTGTATATAATATATATATATTACTTGTGAGTTCACTGTATAAAAACCCCCACACAATTAAATTGAATTAATTGATAGACCAAAATGTGTGCTTGTTTTGAGGCCAGCTTCTAAGTTGTAAGGTTCATTTGTGTCATAAAACATTTAACTCTTCATTTTAATAAGATAATGACAAAAGTTACATTCTGAGTATTCTATAGTATCATTAAGCTTAATCAAACTTTTGTGCATTACAGTTTTTAAATTTGTTTAGCAGAGCTAATTAATGTTGCCTACTTAGTGAAGTTAGCCTTTACTTTTTTTTTCAGTTGTGATTATACAAACTGTTACTTTATTCTTTGTCAGTGCTTTGTGTTTCATGGCAGTTATTGAAGTATACTGTATTTATGACAGTATAGTGAAGGCATTTTATTCTGAAGAGAGTTAGTGCAGACTTAGTTCACGTTTTTAGTTGTGATTAAACAGTCCTCATTTTTTTCTTCAGCTGAGACTGAACCACATGAAGGCAAACGTAAGGTAGAAGCATTGTGGCCCATCTTCCGACTGCATCATCAGAAGTCACGGTATATTTATGACCTGTTCTATCGACGCAAGGCTATCAGCAGAGGTAAGTAGTTTCATGTGATGACTAAGCATCAGATAACCCCTACACCCCCCTTCTACTTCTCCCCCCATACAATGGCAGTGTGGATTGTTTTGCTCATGCAGTTTTTGTAATGTTATGAAACATTGAGATGAACATTTTGTGGATTAAGATGAACATTTTGCACATTAAGATGAGCATTTTGCATGTCAATTGCCATTCCTGATATTGTATTGGACTGGATTGATTGTACTGTATTGTAAGACTCATTCACTGCAGATGGGGTGGGGGGGGGGGGGGGGGGCCTTGATATTGGGACAGTTTGCTTCAAGGTTAGTATGTTAAATTACAAGAACCCTGTACAATGTTGTATTGTGCTATTTTTTTTTTATAAGAATCAAAATTGCAGAATGTGATTGAAGTAAGGAAATATATAGAATCCAACAAAATCTGACAATGAGGATTTGAATCTTGGCAAGTTTGTTTCCCTAGTTACTTACCTCACGCCTACTCCATCTTTTCAGCCAGTTGGAGCAGGTATGAAACCATGAAACTGCTCTCTATAACTTATTTTAGTTGTTTATCTTTGTTTTTGTTTCAATCTCTGATTCAAACTGGCAAGGGGTGGGTGGGATAGCCTGGTGGTTAGAGCTTCATGCTTGTGATTAGATGGCCCGTATTTAAGCCACTACCAAGTCGTCTGTTCAAGGGGATTTTTTTCCTGGAGTTAACATAGTGCTGACTCCACTCCCCTGAAAGTCCTTAAACCCACAGAACATCTTGCACACATTTTAAACCTGTTCCACCTTTTGGAAGAGTAGGCCATTTGTACCGGTAGGAACGGATGATAACATTTACAATAAACCACATGCACATTGGCGTCGTACTTACACATCACCCCTGAAGTTGGAATGTGACTACCTTGATTTAATGTGGGTAAATGGTCGCATGCACAAAGTCACACCATGTGTGCCATTGGTGAACAAGCTGTAGCTGAAGAACCAAGTGTGTTTCCAAAGCAACCAAAATACTTAGACTGCTGTTGTGTATTCTGTTGCCACAAATTTTTTTTCTCATATTACTGTTGTTAATAACGTTACTGATTTTCCCCTTTTGATTGGTTTATGTGGAAAGTGTCACTTCATGTGTTTGACACCATCTTTTTAAAAATTTTTTAAAGGGGTTTTAATCTGTTATTATCAGAGTTATTAAACTATACAGTGTGAAACAAGCAAACCTGTAGTGTACCTTGAACACACTTTTCTCTGACAGAACTGTACGAGTACTGCCTGAAAGAGAACATTGCTGACAAGAACCTGATAGCAAAGTGGAAGAAGCAAGGCTACAAAACTTTTCTGCCTTCTTTTACCAGGCCCCGGGGCTAACTTTTTACGAACTGCATTTGCAAATACCAAAGCAAAGTTTGGGGACAAATGAGTACATACTTTTTTGCTTTTATTTTTTAACAAAAATTAAAGTAAAAAGCATTTTGGGGCCCCTTTCCATTGCATCATAAGTCACGGTATATTTTTGACCTGTTCTATCAAGCAAGGCTACATTCAGACTATAAAAATGGGCTTAATAAGAATTTTAAAAAGGTATAATTAATATATATATATATAATATATATAGGTTTTGTTCTCAGAAACATTGTGCCATAGGTGTAACTCACTGGAAGACCGAAATGTTGTTTTTTTTTGGGGATGATTGGGATGCTTTTTACATTTGGGTGGTTTTGTTTTAAAGAAAAAAAATTTTAAAAAAGAAAATCCCAGGTTAATTATTTTCAGTAAATTGAGCATTTATTATGAAAAAATACACAAACAAAATGGGGATTTGTGACATGAAGAACACACTGAAAAGGGGAATGTTTTTAAGCCCCTTTTAAAAAAGTTTTTTTCTTAACAAAAAAAACACATCAAATCTTTTCGATGTTTCTTATCTTTGCAAAAATAAATTTTTAGCTCAGGTTGAAGTTTATTATAAGGGCGCATAAAAATTTCCGTTACGGTTGCTACGCGGGTTTTCCAATTTTGGTCTATTGTAATTTTTAAAAGCACAAAATTGTTCAGAAATCGGGGAATGTTTTCTTGAAAAAAACTAAGGGGAAAACCTGTATGACATGGGAATAATGGTGCTGGCGAACTGCGGTTACTTTCCTCTAAAAGTCATGCCGATCCCAAAACACGGATGGTTTCCTCTTTGCGGAGCAACTGACAACGTAAATCGTATAACTCCCAGACAAAGGTCACTTGACCGGATTTCCCAAGTTAGAGCCTTCCCTTCACCGGAAACTCCTGGAATGCAATTTTTCCCCCGTTATCATTTATGAGTGGGTTTAAAGACTCGGGTTTCTTTGCTTTCCCTCATCTGGGAAACGTCTCAACGTAACGTTTTTTGGGGCGCACATAAAAGGGTTTTTCGGTTTGTTCAATTGTTTTATATCGTTTCATTAGAATATTTCTTTGTAAAAAGAGTCTTTTTTCATTATTAAAAATGAAATAATGTAATCATAATTAAGACAAGAAATTTTTTATTTTTAATGTAGTCACGGACTTTCGTGTTTTCCTTGCAAACCAAAAAACCAGCTACACTTTCTTTATTTTATAAAGACAGGACACTTACAGGGGTAGAAAATGTCATCAGAAGACACACACTTTGATTAAAGAAAGCAACTGTTCCTGTGTGGGGTGAAATTTTAAAGCGTGATCTTAATAAAATAGATCTGGATGTGAACAGTGTGTCAGTTGCATCAAGAGACGAAAGCCCGATAGTTTCCGGAGCCGACCATTCAGGATTTTAGGAATTTTTATTATTTTCATGCATCAATGATGTTTTTCGCTTAAATAACTAAATAACTGTGTGTTAAATACTGAATTTGATTTTCAAACTTTTAACAGTGTGAGACAGGTTACAAGAGTGATGGGTGACCCATGGATCAATGCCAGTGATCAATACACTTTTTGCAATTGATATGTATAAATAATATTTAAATGAGTACACTTGTTTTATTTTTCTAAATGGGATTGTTTTATTTTCAGCCGTTTTATTCTTGACTCATATTTGCCATGTGCATAGTAGATTTCTCAGTATTTTGTAGAGTTGGTTTCCATGTCTCAACTGTAACACACTCCAAAATGAAAAAATGTATCACTATCACAGTATCAGTGGTTTGATTTCAAATCCTTTCTATTTTCTTAACTGTAATTGTTCTGGTGTCAGTTATATTCATTTTGACTCATGTTTGCCATGTCTATGGTTGGTTTCAAGTTGTTTTGTAGACTTAGATTCCACGTCACAACTGTAACGGACTCCATGTCACAACTGTAACGTTTTGTTTTCATTACATAATCAAATGCAATAAGCAGTATATTGTTCTGAACAGCTGCAGTGTGCCTCTTGTGAGCAAGGATAAGAAGTACTTCATGCCTGACTTGAGCTGTATATTCCAATAATTATGGAGACATGAGAATGTGAAGTTGCCGTGAGCATGGAGGACTAATGTGGATTCTGAAAACTGCAGAAAAAAGCACATTCATGATCATTTTGGACAGTTTTTTCATATGGGAACCTTTTCTTCCTTGGTTTAAAGTAATTTTATACCAGGTTTTAGAAAGCATGCTGTTTTTTAAAGACCTCAAAGCTCTTTTTTTGGATTCCATGTCACAACCGTAACACAGCAAAAAATTATGTTTTTAATCATCTATTACAGCAAGATGAATTGACTGATCATCTTTTCCATTTTAGAAAATGATGTATATTGAAATGTTGTACTGTGTGACATAAAGACATGTATGTACAGTGAAATTAATTTTTGGGTCTCTATGTCACAGAAATAGCACATGTTTTTGAGAACAACCCATATATATATATATATATATATATATATATATATGTGCAAAGCCTGGCACACATTTGAGCCTGTGCTTATATCACGGGCACATGCATCCATACATACGTGCACGCATACATGCACACACACTCACACTTATGTTCTTGCTGCTGTAAAACTACTCACATGTGATGAATGTGTATTTAATTTGAGGAAATATTGTGAAACCTGACAGAATGTGTCATTCAGTTTGTAAGAAATCTGACAGAGGTTGTCTACCTTAAAACTAGGTGTGTACTTATGGAAACGATGTATTATTGATTCTTAGCTTTCTAGAATTAGTTTTCAAAGTTTGGGTAACTGTTAAGACTTGCAAACAATATTAACAAGATAAATGTATATGTTTCAGGGCAAGATTGTGGAATGCATTCACTGCGGATGCAGAGGCTGCTCTGGATGAGTGGGGTCTTTTCGAGTTTTGTTTTGTTGTGTTCTTCAAGTGGTGACTTTCATACTGAACTTACTTCAGCTAGAATCATCTTTCTTGTGAATCATTTTGTTTCAGGGTTATGAGTCATTTATTGAAATTTATTTGTTTTGATTTTTTTAAAAGAGATCCAGTCATTAGAGTACTGTGTAAAGTGACAAAGAGTAAGAATATTAAGTGTGGCTCTTGTATACATTGTAAACTGACCACAAATCAGCTGAACACAAAGTTAGAGTAGAAGAGTGTCAGTCTGTCTGCAAAGTTTACTTAATAATGAGAGCCTCTCATATATAGCTCATAGAGTATACATTTGTCCACAGCATGAATTTTATGGTGAATTTTATATACGGGCACCATGGTTGCCAACATGATTAATCCTTTGCTTAGGTGTGCACGTTGTTTTAAAATACTTAAGTTCATACCTTGGAGACAAATATGTTTTGCGAGATATTTTTGGTTTCAATTAAAAGACATCAAATGCTAGGATAGCGAATCATTTTTGAAAACTTAAGGCAACCAAAATTGTTCAGGAGCATGGTAAAGATTAAAGTCTCTGTATCTTTTGTCTTTGACATGCTGGTGGACAGTTGTTCTTGGCCATATTATTTGTATTTGAATGCTGTAATGTGTGGAATTTCTTGCCACATTTTGTACACAAAACAAAAAAATAAATAAAGGTATACAGACAGCAGTACTTGAAATTCGGCTGCTTCTAATGTAAATTGGTACAGTTTTATTTTGTCAATCTTTTCACCTACAGAATGCAAGAAACTTCCAACTATTATTCCAATGCTCCCAGTACCATTTTCAGTTTAGCCACCACTTTAAGATAAAATGATGAAGTAAAGCCTGCCACATGTTTAATACAGCGACTTGCAATAGTTTGGTTGGCATGCATTCCAGTTTGTTTCATTTTTAGCTGTGAAATTATTACTGTAGTGCATTCTTTGTGTGATTTGGCTCACCACAACCTTCTTCACAATGTAAAGTGTTTTTTTGTATGTAGTACATTGTAAATGTTTAATGCAGATAAACAGCGTGTCTAGAAATACTGAATCAGAATAGTTGACCGCATGTAAAAACGTTTTATTTGTATCAAGTATAAAAGTTATTTGATGTTGCATTTCAGCTATTCTCCTAAATAAAGAAAAGATGGCCAAACATTTTGTTGTGTCTTGATGTTTTATACTGTAACCATGCACACATCTGGCCAGATTGGGAAAGATGATATGATGATTATTCACACTTTGTAAGTCTGTTCATTCAAAAGTGTTTATCAGAGACCACTTGTCTCCCATCACCCCATTTGTATTATGCTCTAGCCGCCTGGGCCTAGTGAGCAAAAGATCATCAGCTGAATACTTGAACCTCATCAGAGGCTGACTTTTAAAAAAATTATGTTTTAATTTATCATTTAATTCTTTTATATTGAAGATAATGGAATAAGCTCTTATGTGCTTTTTTACATCCAGTCCCCGTCTGTATGCAGTTTTGTAAATTTGTCATCTGTTCCCACCGGCACACAATGGCCTACTCTTGCGAACAGCAGAACAGGATTTAACGCGTGCGCAAGATGTTCTGCTGTGTTCGCACACAAGACCAGTTTATAGTCTCATCCGAAGGACTTTTGGAGAGAGTGGAGTCTGCACTGATGTTAACTCCAGGGGAAAATATCCCCTTTAACGGGAATCAAACCGGGTCGTCAAGATAGCAAGCGCAATGTTCTAACCACTAGGCTATCCCGTTCCCCCTGGGACTGGGATTTTGAGGGGGCAGGGAATGATCTGACATAATTATATTGTTTCTAAGTGGTACAGTAGCTATTTCTGTCGAGTTTGGATGATACAGAGATGTTAAAAAATTCTAAAAAAAATGTTAGCTCTCATGTAGTTTCAAAACAAAACTAGTTCTTTGTCAGTAGGGTCCTTATCAGATGTGTAATTAAATGTGCATGTTATCATGTTGTCCTTGGTTTTATCACCTTTCCATCTGTCTTGATTTGACTCTGCTTCAAGATTTTCATGATTGTACTTGATCTTATCACAGTGACTTTCGTTTAATGTAACACAGTGTCATGATCTTTGCTTCGCTGATGCTCTCAGAATACCTCATTTCAAAATAAGTCACTACTTTTCCAGTTTGAAAGCTTTGGCCTGAAATCAGCCTCTGAAAAGTCTGGCACTCTAAATCAATACACTCTGTCAAAACATATGGTAAGGCTGCTTTACAAATAGTTGTATTGAATGCTTAATGACATCTTGAAGGTTAAAAATTACATTTCTGAGTGCTACTCCAACTAATATACATTGTGTGACTGTAAGCCATGCATGCATACACATACATCTTTTGATACAAACACAATTGGTAAAATAATATTTTATTTCTTGTGCACTCACCAAGAAAAAGACATTTTATGTCAACATAACACATTTGCATACGAAAGATTCAGCAACTTGGAACACTTACAAATCATTTACATCACAAATGGATGGCAGCCATTCTTCAGATGCCAAAAAGTAAAATTTCAAAAACAGGTTTTACTCAAATGCTTTTCTGGATTATTACTGGTATTTACATAATGATGACATTAATTTCGCTGTCAGCAAAGATACTAGTCCTGTAAATATGGGTTACCTGGCCCTTTCAATGCCCCCCCCCAAAAAAAACACAAAAAAAACAACCCCAACCAAACCCAAAACAACCACCCCAAAACGAAACAACAAACAAAACAAAAAAACCCAACATTTTTCTGATATCTTTGATCATTCATGACTCTAAACTCAAGCCATAAGCCTCATCTCAGCATGGGGATGGGATAGCCTGGTGGTTAGAGTGATGTATTTGTGATCTACTGACCTGGATTGGAATCTTGTTCGAGAGGATTTCTGGAGTTAACATCAGAGCCGACTCCACTCTCTCCAAAAGTCCTTCGGATGACACTATAAACCGAGGTCCCATGTGCGAATGCACACAGAACATTTTGCGCACACGTTAAACCCCGTTCTGCTTTTCAGAACAGTAGGCATTGTGCGCCAGTGGGAACGGATGACAACATTTACAAAACTGCATACACACGGGGTTTGGATGAAAAAAAGCACATGAATGCTTATTCCATTATGCTCAAAATAAATAAAATGGGGATTTTGTTTAAATGTTTGTTTTGATAATTTTCAGCCGGGTTAAATCCAGGAAATGAAACTGTAAGAGTCACTGTAACAGGGATTCTATTTGCAAATTTTGATTTTTAACAACAAATAAAACTTGCAAATTTTGCTGTTTAACAACAAGCAAAACTTACAAAGTTGCTTTTGGGATGACTCTTGGTTTCATGTTCTGCTTCAAACAGACCGAAAAGACTTTGAGAAATGACAGCTGATGAAAATAATCACAGAACTGTAGGAGTGGGGCTTTTAATTTTTTTTTAATAGTTATATTGTTTTTATATAAAAGAATGACAGACACTATAGCTGAGTAGTTGAAGACAGTTTGACTTAAATCCCATTAGTCCATGAAGTTGTGGGTTCAAATCTTGGTGTTATCTGGTGAATTAAGGGTGGGTTTTTTTTATGATCTCCTAGGTCAACTTCCAAGCTCAGACATGCCAGCACTTTAATTCCTTGCATGTACATAGACACATGCAGAAGATCAAATGTGCACAGTAAAGATCCTGTCATTCATTGTTAGCGTTCAGTGGGTTACAGCCCGCGGGGATGGCGGGGGCCTGTCTGGAAATTCTGTACGAGGAATTCCCTCTTCTCTATCCTTTCTTTTGTTTCTACCTTGTTCCTTCTCTTCCTGCCACCTCCTCTTTGTCTACTTTTCTGCCTTTTTGGTACATTCTCCTGCCTTTATTCCAGAAAGACAAAATATAGCAATTCTCTCCCTCACTTGTCAGGCACTTAATGGCAGTGCATCGCATTTTCGCTCGTCTGAGCATTTGATAAAAAAGAAGAAGTTTTCTTTTGAACTTTCAATCATTCAGTCTAGTGCTTTTTAAAAATTATTTTAACCCTTTCCCATTTTTACCCGCCATAGCCCGCCACTGCCCGCATCTATTTATACCCGCCGCAGCCCGCCGGACATCATTTCAGCCTAGTGGGGAATTTCCCTCATGCACTAAGCTCTACCTAGTACACGCACACTATGAATGAACATTCCACTGAGGTCAGCATAAACTAAGGAAGGAATGGGCACCAAATTTAGTGCTACACAGCCTCCCGTTCACAAGAAATTGGCCAGTGACTGGCTTTGTCTCTCCCACGCTTTCTTGTAGCTAAAAATGGCAGCAAAGATTGAGCATACAATTTGGGAGGAATATACAGATGTGGAAATTGAAGCTATTTTGGCTCAATTGGAACAGTTCGAAAGAGAATAAAATGTTGAATCCGATGTTGAAGTAGATGTAGAAGAAAGAGATAAAATAGGAGAAGGTAGTGAGTCGGAAAGTGATGCTGAGGATAACATTCCGTTGGCTTCATAGCAGACGACATGGTGCGGCGCACAAGTGCCTTGCACAGTGCAAGACTTCATGCTGCCGACTGGGCCCGCACAAACTCTCCCACTGAATGCCAAGCTCTTAGATTACTTTGTTTTGTTTGTGCCCCAACATTTTTTTCAAATTGTAGCAGATGAAACTAACAATTATGCCAGGCAAAAGATCGCTGTGAAAGGCTTAGTCATAGATCCATTACAGACAGAAACAACACCTGATAAAATTAGGGCTTACCTGTCAGTTTTGATCATGATGGGGATCAAGCGTTTGCCAAGGCTTCATCTCTACTGGTCTACTGATTTGAGATTTTCTGAGTCACGGATCAGTAATATTATGACGAAAACCAGATTTCTCAAAATTAATCAGTATTTTCACCTCCAAAACACGCCAACACACCTGGATGCGACACTGGGCTGTGACACCTGCATTGTGACAGCCATGTAACTGGCTATTGGTGAAGGACACACTAGTGTCTTTGTAAATAGTAGGCGTCAGCATATATTTGTAAATAATGTATATATGCGCATTAGTCAACGTCATTTTCAATATGTTTGAATACTTTCCACTGAGGAAGTGTAGTCTTGGTGACCGTAATTTTGTGACGTGTGAATGTTCGATTGGATTACCATGACAGTGGATGCGACAGAGGACACATTCAGGCAGGACCACACATATTATTTTAAATCACATACGTATATTGTGCATGTTAGAGGGTAGTTGTAGACTAACAGCATGATGTCACTGCAATGTTACCTGTATTTGGTGACGAAGAGGGGACAGCAGCACGACACATGTAGGTAGGACACACATCTTGGGGTGCAGAACAAAGTATGACATCATATCAATACTTTGGCCAAATATGACTGCTCTGCGAACAATAGTAACTGTACAGGACTATGTGTACTTAAGGTACCTTATTCTCTGAAAAAAACAGCGTAAATTTCCGAATACTACAGAGAGTTTCTCTGTAAAAAATGCGAATGGTAAAGGGTTAAACTGGTTTCAAATAAAAGTTTTGTTTACACTCCCCAATCTAATTTTCCATTTCTGATCCAAGGGTGAGCTTTGCACAACCCAGCATGTTTCTGCACCCGGTAAAGGAAAGAAACATTCAAAACTGGTGCACAAAAAAATGTAGAGTTCATTAATCACTGTTTATTACTAAAGAAAAAGAAGTGTAGGAGAACAAGTGCAGGTAACCAGTTAAATCTCTCAAAACAAAATAAGCAATATCTTCCAGTGACTTGGGAGTTTAATGTTTGCCTTCTTTTAAGTTATGGAAGGTGGCATCACTGCATGTGGAATATTTCATATCTGCAACATCATATCAGCCAAATATCCATTCAGCAAACGACAAATTGCAAAAAAAAACAAATGCGTAAGTAAAGCCTCAAATGCATATGTATGCATACAGAATATGTTGTGTTTTCACGTGTGTATACCCTAAGGGGGACGGGATAGCTCAGTGGTCGGAGCACTCGCTTTCCTCCAGCCAAGTTAAGCAGCGTCGAGCGTGGTTACCAGTTGGATGGGTGACCGTTTGCGCGCCTTGGCTTCAGTACAGTTCCCCCAGCTGTAAATGGGTACCTGCCCTCTTTAGGGTCAGGGAAGGTAAAGCAGCGAGGGAGAGGAGATGGGCGCCGCCCTCAATATGCTGGCCCTAGAGAAGTGAGGTCTCTGACGCCTTGCTCCCCTACAACCTTATAGGTTATGGGACTCCTTTACCTTTTTACCTATACCCTAAGGGGATAAAGGCTCTAAAAGATCTTAACCAGAGTTGATCAGAGGGAATAAAAGTCACTCTTAATCCACCGGGCATTCTTGAGTTGGAACCAGTGACTTAAAAGGATTTGTAAGATCACCTGATTACTTCTCCATTCAACTACCTCACCAATAAGAACATGAAGCATTTTCTGGATGCATTGGGCAAACTGAGGTAGCACACCTACCAACAACATTATCTGTCAGGACAGATAAACAGGTTACTGCTAAGGAGCATAAACATACAGGTGGTATAGCTTACAGTTACAGCAGCAGCCACAACTCTTCATATTTTTACCCTGATGATTGAACTTGGATTGTTTTTTATTTTATTTCGTTCCTTGGCTAGTGCTCCAAGGTTCACCACGGGTAGAATTTAAATATGGAACCATTTTTACCCACCATTAAGGTATCCGCATTCTGACTTCCAGGACAGTTCTAAACATGATAAGAGCATGCGTTATAAGAACAAAAATCTGTTCCTACCAGCACAAAATGGCCTACTCTTCCGAAAGGCAGAACTGGTTTTAACGTGTGTGCAAGATGTTCTGCATGTGTTTGCACACACAGCCTTGGTTTGTAGTCTCATCCGAAAGATTTTAGAGGGAGTGGACTCAGTACTGATGTTAACTCCAGGGTAAAAATCCCTTAAAAAGGCGCCTCCATTGTGGTTCAATCCCAGGCCGTCAGATCACAAGTGCAATGCTCTAACCACTAGGCTCTCCTGCCCCCAAACATGTGAAATGAGTAGAAGCATCATAAGTTTGTGTCATGCACATCATTGACTGTCAGATGGTAGTTGTACTTCTTAAAAAAATCCCTTCCATGGATAAAAAAAAATCCAAACATTTAGCTGCATTCACATGTGCACAAATACACAAACTTAAGAACACAAGCATGAGCTTGCCCATGTTAACCCCATATCATGGGCTAAACTAATGACATCCTATCAAATAAAGTAATGCCCTCGTTTTATAAGGTTTCACAATGCCATTTCATCTGCAATCTCTATGTGAACTCTCTAACTCTGTGTATTGTATCCAGTCACCAATCCCATCTCTTTGTGAATTATCTTTGTACAGTCACCAATCCCATCACCAGTTCAGTTAGGGATCTGAACCACTTGCCCAAGAGCAAGACAAATTTATAAGGAACACCCACTTCCCCACTGCCTAGAGAGTCACTTGCAGTGTCTGTCGTTGCTCTCACACATCACTGGCTACAGCAGAGATAGATTTTCATGTGCACCATACACATTTACTCATTTCATCTATTCGTTTTGCATAGGAATCTTATCATACACACTTGAATCTTTAACTCTGTACAATGATATTTATAGACTAACTTCAAGAAAAATAAAACCGTATTTTCAGTAACTACTCTTCGTGACATTGTCTCATCATTGACTGTTGTACACCTGTGTGTGTGTGTGTGTGTGTGCGCGTGCACGCATGCATGCTTGCGCATGTATGTGTATGGGTGAGTGGTATGGGTATGCGTGTTTTGTAAGAAGAGCAATAACTAGTAACATATATACATCAACCGAAACACAAAGTTGTATACATTGAGACAGTTCCAACTTTCTAGTCTAACCATTCACACAAATTATGTGTGTGTGTGGAGGGGGGGGGGGGGGGGGGGGGCAGCCAAGTGGTTACAGTGTTGAATAGGGGATTTTTACCCCTGGAGTCAACATCAGTACCGACTCAATTGCCCTGAAACTCCTTGGATGAGACAATAATTATACCAAGGTCACCTGTGTGAACATACATTAAAACCTATCCACCTTTTGGAAGAGAAGGCCATTGCATGCCAGGAGGAATGGATGACAAAATGTTCATTAAGAAACGCATGCACACTAGTGTCATGTTTACACATCATCCCCAAAGTAGAAATGCTGAGACCTTAGTGGTGGGGAGTCACATCTGCTGAATTTCGCCACTGGTGAACCTTGTAACTGTAGCCCAGGAACACAGGGGAAAAAAGGCATACAGAATGTCGTCACAGAGAATCTCTCCAAGATGTATTTCTGAATCCAACAACATATCCTTTGATTTGAAAAACACAATAAGACAAATCAGTTTTCAGAGCTCCTTAATGACAGCACAGAAAATGAATAAAAACCATTTCACAGTTTTCTGTTATCAAAACTACAGGCACATACACAGGCACTTTCGCATGATCAATCACAACTTAATAAAAAAAAAAGAAAAGAAAGTATTTTACACATCTAGGGACATATTTTGTCTGTGTTAGCAGGCACTTTTTCTCACCGTACTTGTAAGGCATACTTTATTTCTAGAACAGTTGTAGAAAGAAGGAAGGACCAAGCAAACAAAACAAACATCATTGCATGAAATAGGTGTGATAGTGAAAGACAAAACGTACAATGCATTTTGAAAGACACACCACAACAAAGCTGACAGACTGAGATCAAGGAAAGTCACTAATAAGTTAATGAAAAGATGCCTGTGAAACATTCCACAGATCAGAAACTTGTGTAGAATAAAGGAGAATCTAGAACAGTTTCAATTGATCCATTCCATCAGAAATTGTTAGATGCGTCTTACTGTTTTGGTTTTATCAACTTCAAGGAAGCACCAGAATCCATTGCCGCTGTACCCACAAAATTGATGCTTATGAGCTGTAAGTGTCATATTATTATACATTACAGTCACCAAGCAAACAGAAACTGTCTGAAAGTCCATAGCAGTCCTTTGTGTTCATTGATTCAACAATCAGGATCTGTAAATCTTGTCCACATCATAAGAGATAAAACCACCACAAGTCCACCACTTCACTCTACTCCAATCTTCCAGTGTTCTTGAGCAAAACGCAGTGCAAAGTAAAACGACGGTGAAACAGTCTCTCCTGGGTCTTCATCCCCATCTTTCAAGCAGCGGGCTCGCCAGTCCAGCGTGACCTCTTTGTTGTCCACCTGCACACTGACCCTGACCTTGCCATTGGGAAGCAGTTCTGTCTGAAAGGTCAGAGTCGTGCCCTTTTTGATTGAGGGTAGTTTGGTTTTCATTTCTTTGCCATCCACAAACACTTCTCCTGCAACACAAGACATGCATCATGTTCACAACAAAACGATAATTATTTCAAAGCAAGTTTGAAAATGTTAATCCCTGGAACATAGCTATCTTTCTTTTAATGGGACTGATCATGTCTTGTCTTCTCTCCTCTTCCCTTACTTCCTGAGGAGTCACTGGGGCACTACACTGATAAAACCTCCATGAAGTATTTTCAATTAAAAGATGATGCATCCCACTCCTGTTTAGGTCAGATTAACTTGGTGTTGATCTTTACAGACTGCATGCTGAGTATGTTGTGCTATCTTTTTACAGACTGCATGCTGAGTATGTTGTGCTATCTTTTTACAGCCTGCATGCTGAGTATGTTGTGCTATCTTTTTACAGACTGCATGCTGAGTATGTTGTGCTATCTTTTTACAGACTGCATGCTGAGTATGTTGTGCTATCTTTTTACAGACTGCATGCTGAGTATGTTGTGCTATCTTTTTACAGCCTGCATGCTGAGTATGTTGTGCTATCTTTTTACAGACTGCATGCTGAGTATGTTGTTCTATCTTTTTACAGCCTGCATGCTGAGTATGTTGAGCTATCTTTTTACAGACTGCATGCTGAGTATGTTCTGCTATCTTTTACAGCCTGCATGCTGAGTATGTTCTGCTATCTTTTTACAGACTGCATGCTGAGTATGTTCTGCTATCTCTTTACAGCCTGCATACTGAGTATGTTGTGCTATCTTTTTACAGACTGCATGCTGAGTATGTTGTGTTATCTTTTTACAGCCTGCATGCTGAGTATGTTGTGCTATCTTTTTACAGACTGCATGCTGAGTATGTTCTGCTATCTCTTTACAGCCTGCATGCTGAGTATGTTCTGCTATCTCTTTACAGACTGCATGCTGAGTATGTTCTGCTATCTCTTTACAGACTGCATGCTGAGTATGTTCTGCTCTCTATACCATCATCAGACAACATATAGCAAACTCTTCCATGAAAAAAACAGGATGAGTTTTTAATGTGTACACGACTCTATGAATGAGTTTGCACAAGGGGCTTTGGTTTATGGTCTAATCCAAAGGCAGATTGGGAGCTAGAATTGGAATTAACTCCATGAGAAAAATCCTCTTACATCAACTGTTCAACAATGGTTAGAACCCTAGGTAGGCAGACATGCAACCATTACTAAGATAAGATCATGTGTAAAATACCTACCATAAGTGTTCACGAAAATTGCACCTGCCCTATTGCACGAGTCGCTCTTCTCCTTGTCACACACAATGGCCAGTCCGTCGCCTGGGGAGACATCTGCAGAGTCCAGGAAACGCATGATAAGTGTGTCCCCTGCTGTGTAGCTACTGCCGGCTGAATACAGAACACATGTTAGTCCTTCTCCTGTGCGAGTGGCAGTTCTTTCTTCGTTGCTGAGACTGTAGGCTTCTCCTCCATCTCCCCATTCTGCAACCAGTTCCAACCCATATCACTTTCTTTGAAAATAGCAAATGAAAATGTTTCCAACACAGCTAATTGAGATTAAAAATCTGCCGCAAAACTTTTTATTTTATTTACCACTAACAATGAATATTCATTCTACTAGTAACCAGCTTTTTCAGAATGTATCTAAAGCCAGCTTGTACTGGAAACTGGACAGCTTGGACCATGATGTCAACCAGAAAGGTAACTCAACTAAAATATTTGCTGCACTGTAACAGCAGATATTTTCAGTTTTATTACTTTGTGTATTTAAAACACATGGCAATCAGATTCTTTGCTTAACCTTCATAGGAAAGGCTGTGATATAACCTCAGCTGGTGGGA
The DNA here is from genome assembly GCA_028751875.1 of Rapana venosa. NCBI lineage: Eukaryota > Metazoa > Mollusca > Gastropoda > Neogastropoda > Muricidae > Rapana > Rapana venosa. The sequence goes on from CM054134.1 coordinate 13,514,666, forward strand.
TCTTTCATTTTCTTGAGACATATCAGATTTCTCTGTTTTCGGCAGTACAAATATATTCCCAAACACGCATGAACAACACACAAGCTTGGTTTGTCATTTGACTAGTTTATAGTGGATAAAATAGTTGTTATTGGAGTATGTTTTGTCAACACCTTTTCTCAAAAAAGATCTATGAGTTGAAAGAATAAAAACACACAAACCGTCTCCAAGTAATGGGAACAAGTTGGGTCCCTATCTCTAGTTGCTATTTAGAATGCTCAGAATTAATGTACACTGCTATATGAATGATCTTGCTTTGATAATGACTGTTAACAGACTCTGTGGTAGTCTGGTTTTCCTTTCTTTATCAATTCATGTTGTTTTCGGTTGTTTTATTGTTGTTTGATTGCCATAAATATTTTAAAGCAAAAACATGAGAAATCTCAACATATTACTCTTCTCATTTTGTGTGTCTTCATGCCTATTTCATTTTGACAAGCAATTATTTTCACTGAAACATAGGTCTAAAAAAAATTAAATGAAACACTCCTGTTCAAATACAACAGTCAAAATCAGGCACGTAAAGCCACTCAGGCCAGACTCCCAGGACAAAAAGCATTCAAGCACACTAGCATCTCACAGAAACATGTTTTCAAAGCAAAGCCTTACGATGGTGTGGAATGGTGGTTGAAGCCACCTGAGGGAGACTCCACGAGCTCCAAGGGGCACACTTGTCACAACGACCACGGACACGAAACGAGTAGGGAGCGCCAGTGCGTAGATTTTTGACAGTGAAATTGGTAGATGGGCCTTCGTAGACAGTGTGGAAAAGTAACTTGGCCTCTTCCTTGCTGTCAGCCTTGCTCTTTTTTCCACAGGCATACTGCAGCATGAACTCACTGAAGTCACAGTCCTCCTCTACCTGTGGACATAGCACCATCTTACTTTAGTTGTGCACTATGACTCATATCAATTTCTAAGAAGGAAAGTGGCAGGACAGCTAAGACGTTCACCTGCCTAAAAAGTAAACTGTGGCGATCTGGGTTAGATTCCCAGCCTTGCCCTTTCTTTCAGTTTGACGAGAAAACTGAACTGAATGTGAAAGTCCTTTGGATGAGACTATAAACCAAGGCCCTAGGTGCGAATGCAGGCAGAGCATCTTGGGCACACATTAAAACCAGTTCTGCCTTTCGGGAGAGTAGGCCATTTCATGGTAGTAGGAACGGATGACAAAATTTTTGTAAACACACGCACACAGGTGCCATGTTTAGACACCATCCCCAAAGACATAATACAGCTATCTATCTATTTGGGTGCAGCTTCACCACAGACCAAAAGCTAAAGCTTGAAGGTGAAACTAATGGAACTCTAAAGAAGAACTAAATTAACATCCTAAATACATTGCAGTGTTATATATTTGACAAGGCTATATTCTCTGCTACTGAGGCTCTGTAAAAGAGAATAATGGCTCCTGTCTACAAGATGTCAAGGCTTAAGTCAGTATGGCCAAGCAAAAGATGATTCAATTAAACAATATTTGGAAAGACAGAAGCATACCTAAAGATCTCAAAGTTAGAGATGTCAAAACACTCATCTCGCCTGTTTTACTGTATGGGTCAGAAGCCTGGACATTATGAAAATTGGAGACAAAATAAAAGCAGCTGAAATGTGGTTTTACAGGTGACTTCTAAGAGTCAAAATGTCAGATACATCATGAACGAATGAAAGCATTCTTGATGAGGTCTCTGTGCCAAGACAAATGCTAGCTGAAAGTGATAAATGTAAACTGAGATATGTTCATCAAGCAAACAGAAACACAAACAAATCCAATGACAACAGTTCTCCAAGGTAAGGTTGAGGGTGGAAAGAAAAGAGGCAGACCACCAACATCCTACATTGTCAACATCACTGAGATCTGTGGTTTGGGAGGGCTACAGGAGATCACAGAGCTCAACAGAGACAGACAGAGAGATGGCGAACCTTGGTAGCATTGAGCTCCTACAATCGACAGCTGCAATGGAGACAGGTGAAGAAATTCTCTGCAAATTTTAAATCAACAAACCAACCCCCCCCCAAATAAATTAGTAAAATCTCCATCAGACATTTAAAAAATGTCTCCTGTGCACATATTTAGATCTTTATTATCTCTCCCCACTGAATAGTTAATCCCACAACCCACATTCAGAGCAGGATTACCTCTCCCCAATAGACCGTGACACCCCCAGGTTTCTCGTCAGTCTGTATGATCTGCACAGGGGGCTGTTTGAGAACTCGCGCCTCCTGCTCTATCAAGGTTGTCAGCTGCTCCTGGAGGTTAGCACAGGTTTCCACTGTGAAGAACGCCACCTCTGACGGGCTGGGCAACTCTGGGAAACTTCCAGACATAGTAACAAAACAGTTGTAAGAACATTGGACATGGGCTGTCTGAAGTGGACACAGAGGATTCTCATATATACCATAATGTATACATATGACTCTCCACAACATGAGTCGCGTTGCACCTCAGGTAAAGGTTTAACTGTTAATATGCTACTGATATACAAAAACAATTTTTTTTAAAGCTATTCAATGACAAAAGAAAGAAAAGAAAATCAGACAATACTATGAAAAATTATAAATTGAAATGCTTGACTTTAGGAAGTGACAAAATGAGAAATTGACAAATTTTGCATTGTAACAGGTTGCTAAAGGAAAATGAAATTCTGCTTAATACTTTAGTAGAAGGTAGAATAAAACTTATAGCTTTATAATCAATCAAAACCTCACAATCAACAACCCGACCCCCCACCTGCCGAAAATCACTCCTAACAGAAAAATGAGTTTTGTGCAATGCAACTCATTTCGTCATGATGGAGGATCACATATTTTCATGCATACACATGTATTCAGTCACCTTTTCTCTTTTCCATCCATACATCTTACATATCCTATGAATCACTTTGACTGAGAGAAAGAGAAAAAAGAACAAGACCTCGTGATCAGACGGCTCAGGTTTGAGCCACCACCGAGACTGTTTGGGGGGTATTTTTACCCTGGCGTTAAAACCAGTACTGACTCTACTCCCACAAAAGTACTTTGGGTGAGATTGTAAACCAAAGTCCTGTGTGTGAACGCATGCAACACATCTTGCGCACACATTAAAACCTGTTCTGCCTTTTAGAAGAGTAGGTCACTGCGTGCCAGTAAGAGCACAGAACAAAATCTAAGCACACATACACATTGGTGTTTGTGTTCAGACATCATCCCCAAGTTGGGATCGGGCCACCTTAATGGTGGGAAAAAACAGACACATACTTGACTATCTCACCATTTTCTTTTTCTTTTCGTGTGAGGGCAGGATGAAAACAAGTTGTATAAACTTAATCTTTTACCCTCAACAAAGATCATTTTGACTTGACTTGACTTGACCGTTGGTAAACCTAGGTGCTCTAGCTGAGACCCCCCCCCAAATTTTTTAAAATATATATTACCACCAAAGCTCATGATACGATATACATTCAACATCAGGGAGACATAACACACAGAGACAAACAAAACAAACAAACTGTGCACAGCACCAAACTATCAGTACCTTGCCAGGCATTCTGTGAGTGGGTTCTCTTTAAACTGCAGGATCTTTTCAACATTCTTCTCAGGATCTGAAGTCAGGATTGTGCCACCTGAAAATATCACACACACAATATGATACGTCAGCCGAAATCTGACTTTGTATTTCAAGATTACATTTTATTTTCCTGTCCCACCTACAGGAAGAGGAGTTAAGTTGCAAACTGTGTCATCAATGAAAGTTAAACCTAGTGAGACTGGGAACTAGCATAACATTTGATCAGATGTTTTGCTGTGTGTGTGTGTGTGTGCATATAATGTGTGTGGGCACATACGTGTGTGTGTGCATGCATGTGTATGTGCACAAGTTAATGAGGCACATATGCCCTCCCCCCCCACATATATATATATATATATATGCAAAGATTCCACATCAGACTAACTTCACAACCCTACAAACGATTAAATCCCCCAACAAAATACAGATGATCTCTATTCACTGACAGAACCTGCATACCAAGATTAAGACTGCTCACCCACCTTCTTCCATGACAAGAGTGGCGCTTTCCACACTTTTCTCGATCAGCGTCCTGCATTCTTTCAAAGGCTGCAGGGCTGCCACCTTCATGCACTCTACTTCTTCAACCAGCGAGTGAAGCCGGTCGTCCACAGCTTTGTTGATGGCATCCTTGATACTACCAAAGTGAGATGTCAGCGTGGCTATTGTCTGAGCTTCAGAGCTGCACACCTGAAATCACCACCAATGTATATTGTTATATCAGCACATAGTCATAATTCTGGCAGTACAAGAGAAGGCTTACATGAACATGACATGATTAATTGATTATACTGATACTGATAATATAGAAACTGTCAAGGAACAATCCACATGGTAGTACATAAAGATTTAACGGAATAATGCGTTGAAGCACACAGCACAGATAAAAACTAAAAGACACTGAATGAACAAAAGCCTGAAGAAAAGAGTTGATTCCATTGTGGAACTGCACACATCATGAAGCAAAAGAGAGAGAAAGCTTAACTGAAGGGACCCTAGGTTATTATTTTTGCATAAATCAGATGAATGATTAAGCTAACTACTTTGATTTGAAGAATCCCCACAGCTGAAAACGATCCACAAACCTAACCTAGGTAACAAAGACAAGAGTATGCATGGCTGATTAGAGGCTTGTCAGTTTGGAAAAGAAATTAGGTCCAAAGGACCACTCCTCTACACATTACTGTGAGTTTCACAATTTTTGTTTATAACAATAACAATAAAAAATGGATTTATATAGCGCTATATCTTGCAAAAAGAAATCAAAGCGCTTGCATTCAACACACCCATACATACAACCAATAACACATAACAGAGTTAACAAATTCAAATGTACATACATGCACACACACACACACAAAGATTATACACTTTGGCAGGGTGGTGGGATTTTGGCTGTTTTACTAACTTTTAGGCAGGGATAGATTTGAGATGAAACATTAACAAGAGGGGGAAATCAGATTTGGAATAAATATGTCTTGAGGCTGGATTTAAGTGTCATAAGTAGGCTTTTGGCGAAGGGAGAGAGGGAGGTTATTCCAGATCACTGGACAAGAAACAGAGAAAGAGCGATGACCAACAGTGGATTGGTTGAATCTCGGTATTATAAGCACAAGGTATCTGCAGCAGAGCGGAGGAAACGAGAAGGAGTGTATAGCCTATAGGTGAAGACAGTCGCAGAGGTAGGAGGAGCTGTTTTGTGGAGACATTTGTAACAGAGTGTACTGATCTTATAGTTAACTCTCTGTGGCACAGGCACCAGTGGAGAGATTGCAAGAGAGGAGTTATGTGCTCAGATTTTCTCAGAGTTTATGTACCTTCAGATTAGTATAAACCAAGATTTCGTGTGCGAATGCCTGCAGAACATTTTGTGCACACATTAAAAACCTATTCCACTTTTAATAAGAGTAGGGCATTGTGTGCCACTGGATGATAAAACTTACAAAACCGCATACACACAGGGGCTGGATGTAAAAAAGCATATGAGTGTTTAAGTATCGTGTAAGTTTGTAACAATGGGTTCCTTTAGTCTCTCAGGAGGATGAATAGAAGTTTATTAATTTCCTTAGTATGCCAAAGGATACACAGTGTTCAAAAGCAGACTGATGATCATTATCATCAGCTTCTAACCCTATTTTTCGGTCTTTTCAGTCCTCTTGGATCAAGGAAAAAGGCATGTGAAATCATAATTTCACGCCATCAAGGATTTTTTAAAATCCCAATAATATTAAGGTATTCATTTTTCATTCTCTAGGATCAGAATTTGTTCACACACACTTCAAGATTCACCATTTCACCAATGCCACACACACACAGAGCTGAAGGTATTTTAATTCATAACATCCCCCCCCCCCCCCCCCTCCCCCCCTCCCCTCCATGCAAAACAAAAAGGGCCTAAAACAGAAACAAACTGAAAAAGTTCAACGAGACTGGTCATAAGACATTGCAGGTCAAGCTCTTTGTCCTTGACACTATAAAATCCTTTAAAGTTTACAACATATTGCTAGTATAAAACTCGAAAGAATATCCTTAAATATTAAATTAACCAATCATGCACTAAGACAAATTATGCTCCCCCCCCCCCCCCCCAAAAAAAAAAAAAAATCAAAATGCATTTCCATTTATAAATAGAAATAAAAAGTCCACTTATGACGGGTGATTTTTTAAATTATTATTCAGGTTTGCCTTAAGCTGGTAAAGACCTTAAACGCTGAATAAGAACTGTCATAAAAATGCTACAAACTCCCTCTCCACTGTTTTTATTTCTCTTCATTGTCCTTTATGCAACAACCAGCCAAGCCGACAGCCAGCTAAGTCTTATAATCCCCTTTCACTGCTCAGATTTTCCCCCCTTTTCTGTTTGTTCTTCCAGTTCAAAGTGGCAAATTGGATGAATTGCATAAATGTCTGTCAGATATTTGTTTTTAAAAAAAGGCGTCAAATTGTTTACATGACAATACTATAGATCTACAATTATCCGCCTACAGGACCAATAGCAAAAATAAAGCAAGGAAGATTAAACCGATTAACAAATGAATACATGCTGCCAATATTTTTGACAGTTGATACAAACACCAACGCAGTGATAGTATACCTACATATGTATATGACAGGTATCACAATATCAAACAACACAAAATACACACATGTATGAACTACACACACACACACAGTGACACACCCACACAATAACAAAACCTGATAGTATATGACTTTTTCTTTTGTTTTTGCAGTGTACCCCCTTTCTTTATTAGTTATTTTTTTCTTTCATCTTTTTTTTCTCATTCTATTGTCGTTGTTACTATCATCATTGTTGTTGATGTTGCTGTTCTTAGATCGTTTGATGATAAAAAGCAAATTTATTTTATGTATTGCTAATATATATAAAAAAAAATCTGGAAATAAAGATTTGACTTTGAATTTTCACACCAACACAGTGATACACACACATACATATATATGCATGCAATGCACACGCATTCACGCTCACTTGCACGCACACACACACAAGACAAAGCAAACTGCTGACAGTAATAACATCAAGTTATACACACCAAAATGGTATGCATTCAGCAATCATGCTTAATAAAAACAGTACTTGTATATTAAGAACTTTAATTAAGCCTAACTTCAGTAGCAAGACTAAAGGGATTTAATAGTTTTCAAGAACAACGTAACCTGTTCTTCCAGTTCAGTAAGTGAGTCCAGAAGCATACACAGCTGCTGTCGATAGCTGCAAGCAGATTCCACAATCTCCACTGTGTTCTGAATCAGCTCCTGAGTTGCCATTCTTAGAAGCTCTTTACAGGCTGTCTGGTATCAGTTCAGAAATCCTGTAATGATAAGGAAAATATTGATGCAGTACTACTACTAGTACTACAGTACTATTATAAAATATATAAAAAATGAGATGATGCAAGCAGCACATCATAATAATAATATATATATATATATATATATATATATATATATATATATATATATATATATATATATATGTCTGATATCAAATAAAGTATTCTGGCTCATTGTACATAAAAGAGCTAAGAGCTCAACAAAATAGTTGTCCCTGATAAAATTCTGTAGAAACAACCTGCATGCCCACATTTACTGCACTTGTTTTTTTCTGTGAAGTGTTTTGTATTCTAGTCATCGTTTTCTGTTTTTACTTTTTATTCCTCTTTTAAAGAGCATTGAGTTCACTAACAACAGTTGATTAAAAAAAACAAAAACCAACACCTATTTTTATGAATAAGTGCACTTTTTTTTTTTACAGTCAGTTTAGTACAGGGTCTTTTATTTGGCTTTGTTTGGTTGGTTTTTGTTCAGTTAGTTGGTTTTTGTTGTTGTTGTTTTGTTGGGAAGGGGGTGTGCACAACTTGTACAATGCATTAAATTGTGTTAATCAACAAATGAGTTGTTTTGAATATTAAACCTCTTTTAACAGATCAATATTTTTCTTATACATTAAAAAGGCCTTTAAACATTTTGTTTTGGTCTGTCATAATTGAAGTATGCTTTCATTCTTTTCAAAGGGCCTGCGTCAAGTATTGTTGGACTGCATCTGACCCACTTTTCTGCTAGGAATGATTTTAGGCAGATGGTGGTTAGGTTACAAGTCAATTTTGAGATATTGATTGATTATGAAACTGTTAGAACCTATAAGCTTTCTTTTATGTGGTACTGAAACCATTATTATTATTATTAAGGTATAATTTTGTTTCCTTTAGCTTTAAAAAGCATGTACAAAAAAAACAACACCCCACCCCCTCATCCTGAACACCTATATTTTTTTATTTTATAAATTTATATTTAAATGATGCAAATTCATCAATTTCTAAGTCTAGCATTCTAATTTTGTAATTTGTTACAACCTTCCATAGAGTTGTCTGATTTCATTTTCAATCGAATTCTTTTAATTTTAATGAACAACTTCTTTTCCGCTGCAGATTGATAACAATTAAAAATTGACCTCTGCCTGGTTCTACATGACTCATCATGTGTTGGAAGGTCACATATAAGATATAACAACAAGAAGCACAGACATTTTTTGCTTGGTAGATTTTTGGAAAGTTTTAACACTGGCTACTTATTATTTTTGTTTTTGAATAGACAAAACAAAGCAAAAACTTTGCAAGACACAAGATTGGAACATAGTTTCAAGTAATGCTAGTAGTTTTTATTTTATCTTTTAAAACACACAATTCTTTTAGGTGAAACTTCCAGATTTTCTCTAAAGTTTAGAGAAAAGAAAGTTGTCTTGAAACCTGAACTTTACCTAAAACTATGATTAACTATCATCTATTTTGCACCATGATTAGCCTATTGTAATATTGATTAGGCCTTCATTATTAATTACATAATTTAAGTGACTAAACAGAAAACCTTGCCACACTGAAAATGAAATGGCCAGTCTCTGCCACCTCCTTTTTCAGAATAAAATAAATTTCATATCATATGAGTGGGATTCCTAAATGGGCATATCTAATCTGTGGGTCTTTAACTTAAGTTTAAGAGATGAAAAGAACAGTAGCCTACTAATACTTAATGTTCACCAGTACTGATGAACACTATCTTCTTATTGCTGGGGTGCAAGAGGGTGGGTTGGGGAAGGGGAAAAGAGCGAGAGACAATGACAAATTCTTTTATTTCGAGGATAATGAATCAATATTAATGAATAAGCACCCATGTGCTTTTTACATCCAGTCCCCGCCCTTACGGTTATGTGTGTGTGTGTATATATATATATATATATATATATATATATATATATATATATAGAGAAGAGAGAGAGAGAGAGAGAGAGAGAGAGAGATCAAATGAGAGATGCTTTCATTTAGACTGATAATGATATTCCAACACACATTGCTGTATACCCTTGTGTTGTTACTCTATTTCATTATTTTAAAAAAATCTAACAAATAGCTACTGATCTACCAGTTATGCAAGACATGCTCACTAAAACCGCACAGAAACTTTTGGCCTTGCATAAAGTGAAGAGTACAAGATTGATAGTGGCAGCAGCAGATGAGCATCCTCTGAATTCTGATCCTCACCATCCTTACATTCCTCTTACAAGTTTCATGCACCAACAGCTCAACACAGCAAGGGTTTTGTATCAGCACTTCAAAACGTACCTCAAGGCAATGTGGAAATAGTGTTATCAATAAAGCTTGCAGCATTTATGGCATAAAAGTTCACAAACATTTTAGTTATGCACTAGCCTACAACTTTCGGACTTGCCACATCTCTCACTGCGCTTCGTGCAAGCTTCGCATTTTAACAATGAACATAAGCTTGTTCAATAATCTTGCTATAACTAAAAGCACTCCGAGAGTGCACAAGTACAACTGAACGTGTGCCAATACGGAAGCTGGGGAGAATCGTGAAATCACGCGAATGGCGTGATGCTGCGAGAAACAGCTGCGGTGTACATAGGTAAACGACAACACTACGGATAAGGTACTGTGCAAGAAAATCATAGTTTAGTCTGCTTTGTATTCCTAGATTGTGTCGTTGCCTCTTTAACAAACAGTCTGCAATTTTTCTGTAAAGTCGTCGACGTTAAATTGTTTATCGTTGGCCTCATATTTTACAAATCGCAATTGACACACACTCAGTGCAGTGCAAGTGTTCTTTTGTACCAATGTTGGTAAGCCAAACACATGTATTAATACTATTTGTGGACATTTATTTAAAACTTATACTAACATATCAAACTCTTCTGTAGAATATTAGACCTGTCACTGTCTTAATCGATTATGATTGTGTTATTTCTGTGTCGAAGTGAATTATTGAATGCAAACAGAACGTTTACTTTAAAAAAACATTCTGTTTGTATGCGATGATTCATTTAATTTGATATGGAAATTTTAGCATACACTGACAGATAGCTCAGATACGGATTATGAAAATTCAAAAATGTGCCACTAAGCCTCTAGATGCAATAATCTTTAGTTCTTGATAATCAGGAAGTGAAAATTTACAACACACACACACTCACTCTCCACTCTCTCTCCTCTCTCTCTCCTCCTCTCTCGCTCCTCTCTCTCTCGCTCCCTCTCCCTCTCACACTCTCACACACACACTCACTCAGTCAACCACTGTATATATAGGTGAACCTCTCTGTGTGTGCACACATGCTTGGGCAGCATGCACGTGCACAGGCACACACACACACACACACACACACACACACACACACACACACACACACACACACACACACCACACACCAACAGTCACAGCACACACACACACAACGCACACACACACACACATACACACACACACACATCACAGTACACACACACACACACACACACACACACACAAAACATGCTCTCTGAACCTCTCTGTGTGTGCACACACACGCTTGGGCGCACGTGCGCACACAAACACACACACAACAGTCACACACAAACACACATGTGCACACACACACATGTGCACACACATAGGCACATGTACACACACACACACACACACACACACACATTCACACACACACACATGCAAACATTTCATATAAATATGCTCTCTCTCTGTTTCAGTAAACTTTGTGTTAACAACCCTTGAGAAATTATAAAGATCATGAATTAATTTAAATTCTCTCTGTCTGAGCGAGTCTCTCTCTCTCTCTCTCTCTCTCTCTCTCTCTCTCTCTCTCTCTCTCTCTCTCTCTCTCTCTCGAGTCTCTCTCTCTCTCTCTCTCTCTCTCTCTCTCTCTCTCTCTCTCTCTCTCTCTCTCTCTCTCTCTCTCTCTCTCTCTCTCTCTTAGTCTTATATCTTACTCAGTGTAAGTTACTGATTGACTGATATTTTCTTCATTGTTTATGATTTGATTGAATTTTTTCTTTTAACTTTAACTATTTTAACTTTAAGTCTTCAGTTGTAACAACTAACATGTTATTTCGAGAATCACTTGTTTTCATGTTTTTTGTTTCACTCTTCTTAGTTATTTATACTAATGTTTGAGTTTGACTGAGGGTTGTAATATTAATTATGCTCTAATCGTATTAGTCTATAAAAACAAAATTGCTTGGTAGTGGTTGGCTTGTCAGTTGAATGTTATTTATTTATTAATACTTATTTTAGAATACAACTTTAAGTCATGGAAGATTTCTCTGCATGAAATTCAGGCTGATTTCCCCATGGAGAGCACGTGTCCACAAGAGCGGTGCCTGTTTTTTTTGGTTTTTTTTTGGTCTGCAACTCGCCGACTATTTGTTTCCCTGTCACTAATAAAGTAATATCAGAGTGGCTTTTTTTCTAATAATTTTGCCAGGGTCAACTCTCTTTTGTTGCCGTGGGTTCTTTTACATGCGCTAAATAATTTTGTGTAACACACGGGACCTCGGTTTATTCAATTATTGTCTCATATGAAAGACTAGTGCCCAGACCACCGCTCATGGTCAAATGGATCCATGGGGGAAAAGTTTTGGGCCCAAACAGGATCAGACTGAGAGTGAGACCACAAAAAATGTGAATGTTTGCTTGTTCTCTTAGTGTCTATCAGTATCACTACAGTATCAGTATCACTCTCACTCTGTTTCTCTCACTGTCTCAGTTTGTTTTTCTGTTGGCTCTGTCTGAGTTCCTCGGTCTTCCTTTCAATCTCTCTCAAGTCTTTCAGTGTGTATCACTGCACAGTGTGTGTGTGTGTGTGTGTGTATGCGTGTGTGCACATGAGAGAGAGACACACACGGACAGACACTGAGACAGACAGACACTGAGACAGACACCAAGACAAACACAGAGACAGATGATACAGAAAATCTCTCTCTCATTGTCTGTCTGTCTGTCTTGTCTGTCTGTCTCAGTGTCTGTCTGTCTCAGTGTCTGTCTGTCTGTCTGTCTTTGACTCTCTCTCTCTCTCCCTCTGTCTGCCTCTCTCTCTGTGTCTGTCTGTCTGTCTCTGAGTCTCTCTCTCTCTCTGACTCTCTCATACTGTGTGTGATAGTCATACTTTTTACATAATTTTAGGGATTGAATTATGAATAAATCAAAGAATGAATTATATTTTAAAATAATCTTTTTGAACTCCTCTTCTCTTGATGCACTTCTGCTTGGTCAGTTTAACCAAAGAATGACAGTATGTATAAATTTATAATTGAACTTTACCTTGCCCTACAAAAGTCTGAGAGTAATATTTTCACAAATACATAATTTACAAAAATTATTCCCATCATTGTGGAATAAATTTGAATGAAATCTTGAGCACAGATGAGGTGTGCTACTGCTATTGTTTGGAGATTGGGATTTAATATTGTTACATTTTACAGTTTACTGTTGAGTCAAAGCTCTATGTTGTAGAACTTTAATAGTTTGAATCAAAAGTTCAGACTTGTGTGGTCTCCATGGGTTAGTTTTTCTGAAGGCTGTCAGTGTCAGCAACTCAGTGTCAATAGCATTGTTAGGGAGAGTTATTAGTCTGTAAGTTTGAAAATAATTGGAATGTAGATAGGTCATAAAGAAATTATTTGGTTCGTTGGTATTGTCATGGTTTTTGTTTGGTGATGTTTTGGTTTTATTTCAAGCTTGTTTCTGTCTTTTTAATTTGTTTAACAAAAAATGGATGAGTTGGAAATTGAATGTCAAGTGAATGCAAGAAGAAAAGACTTATGAAGCTGTCAAAAACTGACAAAGTGTTCACACACTTATATTCACACACACACACATATTCACACACACACACACACACACACACACGTACGTCTGGATAATCAAGAAACAGGTTCAGCTTTTGTTATACCATCTTTAAAAATAGAAAAATCATTCTATGTTGGTAAACATCATTCGATTTTTACGGCGGAATTAGTAGCAGTCTTAATGGCTCTAAATTATGTTCTTGATTTGCCATTGTGTATATTTCAAATCCTTATTTGTGTTGATTCTAAGTCGGTATAGTATGCTTTAAAATCCTTGTGGTACAAGACAACTTCAAACATTGCATTAGAGATTAATCATGTCATACACCTTTTAACCTTAAAAGGCACAAAAGTGACAAATGTCACTTTCTGTTGGGTGCCTTCACACAGTGGATTCTTTCCAAATGAGTGGGCTGATAGAGCTGCTAAAAGAGGTGCAAAGCATGAACGGAAATCAGCAACATTGCACGTGCCTTAGTTTATCATTACAAGAGGGCTACCACTTATTAGAACAAACATCATGGAAAAAAGTCACAGAAACATATCACCTAAAAGAGATTTCTAAACAGATCTGTCATCAAAACTGATAAAGCAAGAGTCGTGAGCCATTCTAAGGCTTGCTCAAATATCTCCACAGCACGAAGAGTGAATAGTTTGTTTTATAGAATAAAACTTAATGCATTCGTAACCAAATTCAGTAGACACAGTAAATGTCTGTGTGGTGAGAATATTTCTAATACTCATATAATATTTGAATGTAAGAATACAAAAGCTTTTTTACCCCAATTTTCTGAAAACTCCCTTAGAAGCATATTCAATAACTTGAATTTGGCATTTGATATTGCAAAAGGTCTCTGGCATAGTCCTATTGGACATTTGTTATAGTTTCATTAATGTTAATCACTTTTTATGTTTTTGTTTCGGTTTTTAATTATTTTTTTTTATTGTATCTTTTGCTTTGCAGGTTTCTTTTCATGATTAGACTACTTTTCCCCCCTCGCTTTTTTCAGTAGGGCCTCCACCACCACCTCAATACTCATACACCCCTTGTATATATGTGGTTTTTTTTCTCGTCTAATATCACAGAGTAAAAATCGAAGACAACAACAACAACAACACACACACACACACACACACAACACACACACACACACACACACACACACACACACACAACACACACACACACACACACACACACACACACACAGAGCTTGTATAGTAACCTTTTTTTCTAACCATAAAAATAGTTTAAAAAAACTATGATTTCCCTACTAAGTACTGTACAGAGGAAGGCTAAGATCTTA
>CM054134.1:13531705-13656705 GCA_028751875.1 Rapana venosa
TTTACAAAACCGCATACACACGGGGACTGGATGTAAAAAAAAGCACATGAGTGCTTATTCCATTATCCTTGATATAAAAGAATAGATAAATAAAAAATAAAAGAATAGATAAATAAACACACACACACACACACACACACACACCACACACACACACACACACAACACACACACACACACACACACACACAGAGTATAAATTGTAGTCAGGACAAGTCAGAAATATAATACTGTTCAGTCATCCCATGAAAGGCTCTAGCCTCTTACACATTACAACATTGACAGACACATACTGTGACATAGTGTGGTATATTTGACACTTTCAAATCCAGCCTCAAGACACTTTTTTCCTATGGTCTAGGAATCTTCCTCCATCCTTACACCTATGCAATCAGCCTCCTCCATCTCCATCACCTTGCCTTAGTTAACTGTGTGTGCGTGTGTGTGTGTGTGTGTGTGTTGTGTGTGTGAAGTCAGTCAAGTCAAATTTTTATTTCCAGATGGTACATTGAATAAGCAATGCATTTGCTTTTTTTAATCAAGCCATCTATCTAAGAACAAATTTCTTAATGATAATACTGAAATACTACATTATTAAGTGTATTAATGTGTGTGTGTGTGTGTGTGTGACTCTGTGTGTGACTCTGTGTAGTGTGTGTTTGTGTGGTGTGTGTGTGCATAAATCTCAAATCTATTAATCATACATTGTGAATGGTCACATACAATAATACACATGCATAAATCATTTGAATGCAAGTGTTTTAATTTGTTTGCTACAAGATTCAATGCTATAACAATTCCAAATGTTTTGTTTTTATTATTAGTAATATTACACACTCACTGAAACTGGTGACAGACAGACAGAAAGACAGACAGACAGACAGACAGACACGCACACACGCACGCACACACGCACGCACGCACGCACACACACACACACACACACACACACACACTCTCTCTCTCTCTCTCACTCACTCACTCACTCTCACACCACACTCACTCACTCTCACTCTCTTTCTCGCTCACTCTCTCCCCCTCTCACACACACACACGACCCGGGTTCAATTCCCAATCAAGGGGGCAGTTTCCCCTGGAGTTAACATCGGTGCAGACTTGACTCTTCCCAAAATGTCCTTTGGATGAGACTATAAACTGAGGCCCCGTGTGCGAACCCATGCAGAACATCTTGTGCTCACGTTAAATCCTGTTCTGCTTTTCGTAAGATTAAGCCATTGTGTGCTGGTGGGAACAGATGACAAAATTGACAAAGCTACATACACACGGGGACTGGATGTAAAAAAGCACACAAGTGCTTATTCCATTATCCTCGATATAAAAGAATAAAATGAAAATAAAATAAAAATAATAAAATAAACACACACACACACACACACACACACAGACACACACACACATGTGTGAAAGCGTACACAGATAAAAAGATCGTGGGAGGGTGTTGCTGTACTGTGATGACACATATTTGGTGGCAGATAATCACAAATTTCTAACACTAACAGAGATTTGTTTTATCATGGATATATTGTGATACAATGGCGCATGATACAATAATATACTAAACTGTGCAATACAATACAAAGTATTATAAAAGTCATTACACTTTAGTTCACAACATACCGGAAAGAAGAAAATACTGTTCATATAACACTTATTATTAAGTGAGGGCGGGATAGCCTATTGCCGTAGTGGTCAGGCTCTTAGAGCTTTGTGCTTGCAACTTAATGGCCTGGGCTTGAGCCACCACAGACACGCCCGCTAAAGGGGATTTCTTCCCCTGGAGTTCACATCAGTACTGATACCGCTTCCCCAAAAGTCCTTTGGATGAGACTATAATTTATAAACTGAGGCCTCATGTGCAAACACAGGCAGAAGATATTGGGCACACGTATGTGAAACCCATTCTGCCTTTCAGAAGAGTGTACTGACTTGTCTTAGAATACTTTGTATTGTTGGTACCGTAATTGTGGGTAAATGGTTGCATAATTATGTAACATCTTACTATTGGTCAACCATGGAGTTCTAGCCAGGGAATGAGAAAACAAACAAAAAAGACAAACAACTTTAAGTGGGATGTTTTGTTGTATCAATTTATTATCATCATCAACAGCAGCAGCACTATCATCAGTATCACTGAATAAATTTATTGTTGTTGTTTCTGTTGCTGTTGTTGTTTTTGATAATGATGAGGATGATATGTATGTTGTTTTATTAGTGGTGGTATTAGTTTCATTTCCCCTGTATCTAAAGTAGTAAATCTTAAGTCAGTTGCACATGTTCTGTAAACTATACACTCGGTGTATAGTAACAAACACTGGCAATGAAATGGTGAATTATTAGTAAAGCTGACTAGATAAGGGCAGACAGGCATGCACAGTATTTCTGATCTCATTATTAGGCACTACCAGTGACCACCATTGGGACATGCTGTTGGAAAAGTTCCATGGCAGATATACACAGTTAGCCCAATCAAGCATACCTTCTGACCCCTCTTCACCATACTGTACAGCCCTTATCAACAGCTCCTGTTTAATGCCTCAGATCAAATCACAGTGTGGTATGATATATTGTGTGGCAGTGCTGATCACAAAGACTGGCATGGAGGATTTTGAAATAAGCTTTAAAAAATCGTGTGTACTTCAAGCATCAACTGTGCCATGTAATTGTCAACAAGAAATGCTTTTGGTGATTTATTTTGTTTACTGTAAATTTATGTAGAAGTAGACAAGGTGTATTTAGTCTGTGCAGAGCAGATGAGAAAAAGTGTGTGTTCATTTTGTGCATGTTTACTCCACAGTTGGGTTGTAAAGTACTTAGAACAATAGAAGCACTGACACCTTACCTGTGCCTATGGAGATCATGTGCTACATGCCTGCATATATATTATATATACATGTATGCACACACATGCATGCATATTTAACAATACATCATTTTTGTATGCACAATAATACAAACATGCACACAGAATTACATGTGTGCAAAGTTGCACCAACACACGCATTATACAACGCCCCCCCCCCCCCCCCCCCCTGCTGGCCCCAAGTGCAGACGCTCTGTATGCACACACACACACACACACACCACACACACACACACACACACACACACACACACACACACACACACACACATCACAACACGACACACACACGTAAACTGAAACACACACACACACATCTAATACACTAAGTGACAACGTAATAAGACAACACACACAAACACAACACACATCCGTATACACACACACAAACACACACACACTCACACACACACCTGTACCACACACACCACACACACACACACACACACACACACACACACACACACACACTGTCAAATACACTGTGGCTGTCAGTCAGTACCGAACCGGCAAGTTGACTGAAAAAGGAGACTATACAATCGCTGATTATGGAGAAGTGTACAGAAAACGTGACTGCCAATTTTTTGGACAGTGGAAACTGTACCACATGTCATGCTTGGCTGGATTTACGCTGACACACCCACAGTGGCGAATGAAAAACAAGTCCCAAGTGGGTGCATACATGGACAAAATGTACACACAGGCACAAAACTGCATGTAGTTCTAACTTTTAAACATTACAGTTACACCCTCCTACATATGCATGTGCTTGAGAGAGAGAGAGAGAGAGAGAGAGAGAGAGGTGGGGGTGGGGGGTGGGGCATAGTTCAAGAGAGAGAGGGAGAGAGAGACTGAGAAAAAGTGTCTGTCATTGTCAGTCAAGGTAATGCAGGTGTGCAGGTAGGCCAGAGCATGTTGTTTTAATCTGTGTATCCATGGCGGATATTATCAGTGGAATGTTGCTAGATTATTAAATTATGGGTGTATCGGACGTCGGGACAGAGAAACTTCGTGCCAAGCGCAGTATATCACCAGCCAAACGGACTAGGTACCAGGTTTTGTATATAGAACTGTGTCAGTGTGAGTAAATGAACTCTGTTTTTGGACTTTCAGTACAAATGCCGTTATTGTGAGTGTGTTTGTGCTTTGCTTATAAATAATGTGTGAATGTGTGATTTTGAATGGTGAGTTTATTACCGTTATGCACATGCTTCAAAGTGATTTTTTTGTGTGTGGAAAAGCTTTTATTAAAAGCTAACTTAGAATTTCTCTGTGTGAAATTTGGTCTGATCTTGCCAGGGAGAAGGTATAAATATGGGAATGAGGTGAATGAACTGAGTGGTCAGTTGTGTGTGTGTGTGTGTTTGTGTGTATGTGAGAAAGAGAGAGTGTGTGTGTGTGTGTGTGTGTAACTCAGTGTCCCCAGACTATTGAATCACATGTCATGGTTGATTATCCTTTCTTCTTGTGTATGTGTGTGTGTGGTATTCTGTTTCAGTGTTTGTGTATGTTTGGCTCTGTGTGTATATGGTGCATGTATACATATACGTGTGCATGTTTTTATATAAGTGCAAAACCACACCATGAGTGCGTGCGTGTGTGCATGTGTGTGCATGTATGCGAGCATGTGTGTGTGTGTGTGTGTGTGTGACTGTTTTGGTGTTTGTGTATGTTTGACTGTGTGTGCTGCACACACACATGTGCATGTTTTCATGTAAGGTAAGTGTGAATGCACATCAGGAATGTGTGTGTATATGTGTGTGTGTACAAGTGTGTCTGACTGTTTCTGTGTTTTGACTCTAGTCTGTGTGTGTGGTGCACACACTTGTGCCTGTTTTATATAAGTGCGAATGCACCTCAGGAGCTGCAAGAAATGGATCCAATTAACATTTGGAGCTATGGATTTAATGTGGTGTTTTATTTTAACATACTGATTACTATAGATGAGCCCAAGCGTGAATGAGAGAGAATGATAAAGACAGTGCTCAACAGTATAGTATAGCAATTCACTGAGCAGTCTAATCAAATTTTCCTTGTTCACTTTTCAGATGCCCAAGTCATCCCCATGTGAACATTCCCCTTGCCTGTGTCAGTGGATTATTACCATTTGGTGATATCCCCATGCAATACATGCGTGGTGTGGGTTCCTGTCAGCTGTTTTTAACGACAATCCCTGGAACAAAGTGTTCAAAGCAAACAGCAAAGTGAACGCCCATGTGTGGAACAAAAAAGTTATTATGTATGGTGTGGAAGGCAACTGAAGACACAGAACGGGACCAGCATGAACAGCTCTGCTGTAATAGGGGAGAACTGAAGATTCAGGTGAGGAGTGGATTTTTGAGTACAGTAGAGCATTGAGTCACAGAACCCCCCCCCCCCCCCCCCCCCCACCCCACCCCCATGCACCCATCAGCCCCACCCCTCAACAACAACAAAACAAACAACCAAAACAAAACAACAAAACCAAAATACACTACACAGCAAACCAAAAGCAAAAAACAAAACAAAACAAAAATCCCCCAGACAAATAACATCACTTTTTTCTTCTTCTGTCTGATCAGTCATTATGTGCCATCTTTTAGAGCTACACTCATTCTTTGTAACCATTTTAGATGTAAATTGCAACATCATTATTAATACATGTGTAACTCCACTCTGTTACACATACACATACTATTTTACACATTACAGATGCATCCATGTGTCAATCTATTCATCTATGCAGTGCATCAGAATAAGGTCATGTGCATATATATACATGAGCAAACATCATTCACATGTTTCTATCTGTGACTGTCAGTGTTTCTGTCATGAAGCGTGCCAGTCTGTCTACAGGTATATCTTTCTTCTTCTTCTTCTTTGAATGCTCAGACAGCAGCTGCTGTTGCCTGTCCTATGAACGAAAATGCGCTGTGCTGGTGTTAAACGCCTGACAAGTCAGGCCCAGTGCAGGTCTGTCCTCTCTCTCTCACACACTCACTCACTCACTGACTCACTCACTCACTTACACACACACACACACACACACACACACACACACACACACACACACACACACACACACACACACACACACACACACACACACACATCTAATATCACTAAGAGTGAACAGACGTTAAATTGAAGACACATACACACACACACAAACACAGGGCAAGATTTAATAACAGATTTAATCCTTTCTTAGCTTTAGGGTGTTGAGGATATATATATATTAATATATATAAATCCATGGTGCTAACTTCAGCATAAGAGCCACAGATAAAAAGGCGGTGATAAGAAAATCAAACAACCAGTTTTTAGAGTTTCCATGTTTGATAGCCAAACCCCCCCCCCCCCCCCCCCCCCCCCACACACAAAATTGTCGTCAGCTTTAGATTTCTCATTTCCCACTTTTAAACAAATTATAAACCTCAAAATCTGATCTCCTATTAGTGGTGAATAGAATACTATATCTTGTAATACTATTGGCATTCCATTATCAGCTGACAATCGTTGATAGGTAACCCACATGAGGATATTACCAAATAGTAAAAATTGAAGGCTTCTCTTGTTTCTGGGGCCTCAGTAACTTTCAAGTTTGCTGTTAGATAATTAAGGTTCCTCTCTTTCTTTGTGTTTGTGCTCTCTTTTTCTCTCAGGTATGGATGAAAAAAAAAAAATGAATCCAAGATTAATCTATTACCCCCTGAAAAATAAGATTTGTTCAGATTTATTCATTCAGACTTCTTTTCATTTGCATATTTCCTTTCAAAACAAGTTACGGATGTGGTAGGTTAAGTCCTGTTATTAACATTTATAAAAGAAAATTTAAAAAAGAGGCTCTTCTTCAGGACTTGCTAAAATGTATACTTTAGGGTTAGGTTTGTGAATAGATCTGTGTGCTTAGCCTGGGTGTGTCTGCAGGAGTTGAAAGCCTGAGTGTGCAGAAGAAGAGTGCGTGCGCACACGCGCGCGCGCACACACACACACAGTCAACACACACACACACACACACACACACACACACACACACACACACACACACACACACACACACACACACACACACACACACACACACACACACACACACACACACACACTCACTCACTCACTCACTCACTCACACAGTCTCTCTCTCTCTCTCTCTCACACACACACACACTCTCTCTCTCTCTCATTTACTCTCAGATTACTTGCTCACTCATTCATTCATTCATCCTTTTGCTCACACACACACACACACACACACACACACACACACACACACACACACACACACACACACACACACACACACACACACACACACACACTCTCACTCACTCACTCACTTACAGTTACACCGGTCAGGCACGCATACTATCTTTTATTTTCTGGTCTCTTACTGCTCCACAGTCTCACACATGGCATATCAGATTTCGTGTTAACCCTACAATCACATTTGACACTTAAGCCATGTCACTGCTTTGTTCACATGTACCTAATTCTTTCTCCAAGCTTAGTGTGTGACATGTTGGGAGGTGCATATTTGCGTATAGAATTTTCTTTCAGAGCAAGTATTTGCAATTTCACTTTATAATAGTTACTAAGATGAATTAGTATTTTTTAAAATTTATGCAGGAATGTCAGTATTGTTCACTTTCGAGGGCATAAAATGTCCTGGCTTGAAGAATGTCTGTTGTTCTATCCAGGTGGGTGTGTGTGTGTGTGTGTGTGTGTGAGTGCATGCTTGTGTGTGTGTGTGTGTGTGACAAAGAGAGAGAGAGAGAGAGAGAGAGAGTGTGTGTGTGTGTGTGTGAGTGAGAAATTAACAGATTTTAAAAGCATGTTTTGTTGGCAATTTTCCTGGATAGGATGGATAAAAATGAAAGGAAAAAGTGAACAACTAATTATCGTTTTGTGTAGTGTAAGAATGATAAACTTGAACTGTGCACATACTTATGTAACCTGTTCATAAATGTCAGATGAACTTTGCTGCTGCTGCTTTTTACTGTACATTTGGCATTCCAGGGGCAGGGAATTTGAAGAATGATTCAACATTCTGTCTTTGATGTTTAGTGTTCTTTCAGTAATAGATGTTTTTAGTGTCTATTTTAGGTAAAATGATTTTAAATTTGAGTGATTTGACTTTTTTGCCATGGAAAAAACATTTCGATATTGCCCTCAGGGCATCAGTTTTGAGTTCTGAATATTGTGATGTGGTTGACTGCTGAAGTGATAAGATCTGGGACTGACAGAGAAAGATTGAAACAAAATTTTTTGTTGCAGATTAAACCGGTGATTGTGTCAGCACACCAAGGGGGCCTAAAGGGATAACACCAGATGCCATATCAGAATTCGTCGTTACATAGAAGTTCATTGAATATTCTTACCCACCAGTTCTGTGGAGATTCTTACATGGCTGTTTAGGAAATACTCTTCATGTATATAGATCATGTAGTGTCAGTGCCATATACAGTGAGAAACCGTCCATGCTGCCCATCTGGCCTTTATTGTCACCTAACTTGATTGGCACTGATTGTACAAACCAGCACCCTGGCTGCCACACGCCATTCCTCCCGCACTGACTCTGACCCAGAGCATGTGGACGCCCAGCCACCTTCTGCATCCCACCAGTACTATTCCATGGCGCCCCCTTACTCCCGGGCGCCGCTGCCCACAGAATCGGGGGATCAAATGCTGGCGGCCAATCTGCTGCCAGCCATGTACCCACAGCTGCCCAGCTCCCACCCAGGAATCCCTGTGGCTGGACACGGGGCTGTGACCAACCTGGCCATGGCAGGGTACCAGCATCATCATGCCACAGAACCGGGTGTGGTCACCAACAGACTGGCCATGGGTGGGGACGGACTGCCGGACATTGTCCACTCCCATAGTGTAGGCCATGCTTTGCCCCCTCGCCCCAACCATCATCGCTCTGGCAACACGGCAGCTGGGGCTGTCAGCCGACACCAGCGACAGCGTCAGCAGCAAGGGGGTAACAGCGGCCATGGGAGGAGGAGGAGTGGAGGTAGAGACAGTTCAGGCCATTCGGGACAGCAGCGGCGAAGAAGTCGTACCCAGTCTTCCTCCTCAACACAAGCGGATAGTGGGACATGCAAAGAGCCGTGTGTGAAGTGCATGATAGCAGTGACCTCCATACGCTGGGTGCTGGTGGTGCTGTCCATTCTGGGGGTGCTGTTTGTGGTGGCGGGCATCATCATGGCTGCCTTGCATGCAGTGGGCAACGACTTCCTCATCTATGCCTTGGTCTTCATAGGTCAGTATTCATTCATGTGCAGTGTGATTTATCTTAATGTAAGTAATTCTTTCTCCAACTCCAAACTTGTTGAGTATAACTGTATACTTCTTTTCGTGTTTGTTTCTTGTAAATAGCATTTATAACTTGTAAACAAAATTCCGTCATGACCATAACATAACCTTTCCTTTATCAGAAATTTTCAATAGGTGTGATATATGAGTTTCTTCAAAGAGAGAGAACCTATATCTATGAGGTGCAGGATTCAATCACATTCAAGTTTTTTGTTGTTGTTATAAATTATTACCCCATTTCTGATTCTTGAAGCAATGGCAAACAGCTGCGAGTGAGCGTAACTAATATGGATATATGGCAGCGAAAAGGCTAATGTTTCATTGGGATATTGTGTTTGAGACAGGGAAAAACAAATATTGAAATGATAAATTTCAGCAACACAGTAAATTAAAACAAAAATTCGTTCATTTCAAGGATAATGGAATAAGCATTCATGTGCTTTATTTAAAAATCCAGTCCCCGTGTGTATGCAGTTTTGTAAATTTTGCCATCCATTCCCACCAGCACACAATGGCCTACTCTTCTGAAAAGCGGAATGAGTTTTAACGTGTGCGCAAGATGTTCTGCATGCATTTACTCACGGGACCTTGGTTTGTAGTCTCATTTGAAGGACTTTTGAGGAGAGTGGAGTCAGCACTGATGTTCACTCCAGAGGAAAAATCCTCTTGAACGAGATTCAAACCCAGGTCAGCAGATCACAAATACATCACTCTAACCACCAGGCTATTCCGTCCCCCAGTAATTAATACCTTCACCATTACAGCCTGTGCTATCTCCTTCAGCATGATAATATCTGCTGTCTGTGGCTATTTCCTAGCCTACAGCCTAGACCACCACATCTGATCCCATCCTGTCATCTTTCTTTTCCTTCTGTCCAGCTGTACTGTAATAGTATTAGTAACTGATCTCTAGTCACTTATCCCTGTCAGATCTCTGTCAGCCCAGTAAATGCAGCAGTACTCCCCCAATAGTTTACTTCAGTGAAGTAGTGAAGCAAGGAATCCTTGCTGATATCTTATACTTTATAGCAATTTTTGAACGCTGGGTCTTTTAGTGATGTCAGTCATATGGGGGTTATTTGTACTAATGATAAATAATATAGATTTCTCACTTTGCAGAGAAAAAGATAGATTAGAACTTTGTTGATTGCTGATTTGATGGGGTGGTTTAGCTGGTTATTGATGTACCAACAAAGTTTGTACTTGTAGTGAAGATGATTCAGTTTGATATGGTCTTGATGCCAGATTTGTTATTTTTGTATTATTCTACAATACACGTGTAGGGGTGGGTACTTTTTTTTTTGGGGGGGGGGGGGGGGGAGGGTATATAAATAGTACCACCAAAGTCCTTTTTAGCTTCTCAGCCATTTTTGATTTGACTAGTAGATCTTTCTGAAGTAGAGTGGCTTGAAATCAACTTGATGGTGCAGTCTATCTATCACCTCCCTGGAGCTAAGTATAGAGCTCTGCTGTCAGATTGACACACTGCAAGTGTTCCGACAGTCGACACTCTCCATGTTCTTTCATTCTTTGAAGTGCAGCCAGTTTACCTAGTTGTCAGACTGGTCCCCGCTAAGTGTCACAGGGCTCACTGAGGCTGTGTTTTCATTACCAACAGCTGTATATTCCGGTCAGCTAACTGTTGATCCATACACGTATACATGCAGTATACATGTGCCATGTTACCATCTGGCGTTGAGCCAGCAGAAAGGAATTTGAGGAGAGTTATCCATAGACATTTTTTTTTTCAATGTAAAAATCATTGGCTAAGCACTGTTTGGTCTACTGTGATCAATTATGCATGTATGTGCACATACACACTCACACACGCATTCATGCACACAAGCACACACACACATACATGTATACACACACATTATGCACTTGAGTGTGCACTCTCTCTCTCTCTCTCACACACACACACACTGACACACATGTACACACACACATTCATGGGTATAAGGAAAGCACTTATATGCGAGGCAAAAGAGCAAGAACTAATTAATATTTCACTATTAAATAAAAGTACTAGAGATTGATAAATTCTATACATGTTGTACTAGAAAGATCAGTGGATGCCAGTTGCTGTCGTTCATGTCAAGCTTGAGTGATTGCTAAAAGACGGGGATTGAAAAGGATTTTTTAGCTGGAGTTTGATTAGAGCAGTTGAGTTAGGTGTGTGTTGTGTGTGTGTTGTGTGTGTGTGTGCACACGCGCGTCATGCCTTGCAGGCAAGCATTCAAGA
The DNA here is from genome assembly GCA_028751875.1 of Rapana venosa. NCBI lineage: Eukaryota > Metazoa > Mollusca > Gastropoda > Neogastropoda > Muricidae > Rapana > Rapana venosa. Next base: position 13,543,132 of record CM054134.1, read on the forward strand.
CAGACATAATCATTGATGCATACATCACACTGGTATGTATTGACTTCCACTGTTCCAGACATTATCACTGAAAGAAAATGTACCATTAGAACAGCCTGATAGGTCTATAAATTTGCTATAAAAGTATACATAGCCAACTATCCATAATTTCATTGTCAGTCAGTCATGTTTGTGTAAAGTTTAGGTTGGTCTTTCATGGATGAGAGCTTCGTCGTCATATGTTCCAGTCTTCCAGTTCCACCCATTGCCTTTGCCTTTTTTTCTGTGAACTTTGTGTATACATAGAAAGTGACTTCTGAATTTCACCACATGTGCTTAACTCTCTTGTGGACCATGTGTTCTTCATACATGTGCTAAATTTTTATGCATGTTGCACTCTGTTCCTCAGGTTATTGTCTCATCTAAAGGATTATCCCCCAGACCACCTTTAAAGAATTACTTAATTGAATGGGTGTGGAAAGGGTGTAAGAACAAAACTAAATCTGGATAATATTCAAACCACAAATCTCTGTTTTCTTAAGTAGAGACATCTGCAAACCACGTATGATTTTCCTTTGATTTTAAACCTTTGAAAGAAAAAAATGAAATTCTTAATTTATAGAATTCATCCTTTCTCATGAATAAAATGACCATCCCTACATTAATCAGGATCTTTTGAAGCATAAACAGTACATGTAAGGAAAAAAATCATTTTGACAGGAATATATAACTCTTGGTGACCAGTGCATGTTCATAGGCCTGACTCTTTTCTGATGATATGATATCTATAGTCAAGTTAAAAGGAAAACTTTACAAAATAATCCGTTTTCCAAACCGGATGTGGAGTGTCAGAAGCTTCATGTTTATCTTAGTTGCATTATAAATCATTCTCATTACAAGTACAATCTCCGGGTTCTCTACTCCATCAGATAACTTTAGTTTAGTTGTGGTCAGAGAGATCCTTTGTGAAATGTTTGGAGAAAACAGAATCAGCGTTTCCCACCTGATGCAGAACTGCCACTGAGAATTACAGGAGCTGCCTGCATACAAAGTTGTGCAGGATCTCTCCCTCACACAGACACATACACATACACACAACACACACACACACACACACAACACACACACACACACACCACACACACACACACACACACACCACACACACACACACACACACACACACACACACACCACTCCTCTCTCTCTCTCTCTCTCTCTCTCTCTCTCTCTCTCTCTCCTCTCTCTCTCTCTCTCTCTCTCTCTCTCTCTCCTCTTTTCTCACAGTCTCTGTCTGACTCAGTAAATTCAAAACACCAGTAGCAAGAGAAATTTGCAATTGAAAGATCTATAGATATAGGTCTGAAGGTGTTATTTCAATGATCCCTTTGCCTCTACCTGGCTTTAGGCGACTTTAGTTTACAATTCCATTTTATTTCATAGCCAACTTCACACACAGGCAGATCTATATCTATACATGTGTAGCCTTTTTCCAACCCCATCCTCTGTCTCCCTGTCTTTGTTGCAGGCCCCTTCTCCATTTCAACCTTGAACAAGAACAAAACCAACAAACTGTTTCATACAACACATGCCTCAGGTGATGTGACACATTCATGGCAGGCCAAACAGATTCGTTTCCTGATATAGGGATGGGGACAGGATAGCCTGGTGGTTAGAACTTAGAGTGATGTATTCATGATCTGCTGACCTGGGTTCGAATCTTGTTCAAGAGGATTTTTGCCCTGGAGTTAACATCAGTACAGTATGACTCTACTCTCCCCAAAGTTCTTCGGATGAGACTTTAAACTGAGGTCCCATGTGCAAACGGGTGCAGAACATATTGTGCACATGTTAAAACTCGTTCTGCTTTCTGGAAGAGTAGGCCAGTGTGTGCCGGTGGGATCGGATGACAACATTTACAAAACTACAAACACATGGGGACTGGATGAAAAAAACATATGAGTGCTTATTCCATTATCTTTGAATTAAAGAATAATATATAAAATAAATAAAAATATAGTGTGCTACTTATTTTATTTATTTTATTTTATATTTTATTTTATACCACTTTAAGTCACGAGATTTCTCTGCGTGAAATTTGGGCTGCTCTCCCCGGGGAGAGCGCGTCACCACAAGAGCAGCGCCACCCTTTTCTTTTTTTTTTTTTTCTTTTGGTCTGCAACTGTATTTGTTTCCCTATCAGAGTGGCTTTTTTCTAAGAATTTTGCCAGGGACAACTCCCTTGTTGCCGTGGGTTCTTTTACGTGTGCTGAAAATTTTGTGTAACACACGGGACCTCGGTTTATCGTCTCATCCGAAAGACTAGCGCCCAGACCACCACTCATGGTCTAATGGATGGGGAAAAATTTCGGGCCCAAACGGGGTACGAACCACGCACACACCCGACCCGGACTTTTTGCATTCTAGACAGGCGCGTTACCTCTAGACCACCGATCTACTGTGCTAGTTTAAGTGAACTCATGCACGCATGCGCATGCACAAAGTGACAAACACACACACACACACACACACACACACACACACACAGAGTATTAGGCAGGGATGTACCACATTCGACACACACTACACGCACGCACGCATGTGCACACATGCATGCACGCACATACAGACACACACACACACACACACACACAGAGACACACACACACACACTCACACACACACACTCACTCACACACACACACTCACACACACACGCACGCACACACACACACCACACACACACACACATACACACACACACACAACCACACACACACACACACACACACACACACCATTTTCTGAACAGTCTATGGAAAATGTCTTTGAAAATTCAAAGCTAGCCTTTGCCATTGCCAGATGTTTATTGCATAGTCCACTTGATTATTTATTGTAGTTACAGTATTGTTATTTCATGTTTCCACATTGTTGAGTTTACATTTTGCTGCTGTTTAAAAGTATTATCATTACTTTTCTAGGTTGGTTGGGGGATGGGGGGGTGGGGGGTGTTTAGTTTGTGTGTGTGTGTTTTCCAAAAAACAAACAAACCCCAACACATGCTATTTCTTAACCTTTTCTCCTTCCACTCCTTCTTCTCCCTTCTTTAACTTCCACTATACTTTCTATTTCCCTCGTCTAATATCACTTAGAGTGAACAGACGTTAAATTGAAGACAACAACAACAACGACAACACACACACACACACGCACACACACACACACACACACTCACACACACACACTCACACACACACACACACACTCACACACACACACTCACACGCACGCACGCACGCACGCACACACACACACACACACACACACACACACACACACACACACACACACACCACTCAGAGACAGAGACTGAGAGAAGGTAAACTCTTCACAGAGAAATATCACTTTGACCTTTTTCTTTAAGTGTTTTATGAACCCTCATAAAAGCTTCCTCCCCTCCCCACCCTCCAAGGATATACTGTTGCAATACAGGTTTGCAGATATATAGTCTTGATTTTTAAACTGCACACAACTCTGGTTGCCTCGCAAAAATTTTCACTTTACACTGTCTTATTTTTTATTTTTGTTAATTGTTTTTGATGCAGGGATCACACGAGAAGATGTGAGCTCTGTCTGCACCTTAGGATCAGGATTTTGATACATCATTGAGTTTGGCTGTTGTTAGTTTTGTGTAGCCGGGGTTTTTTGTTTTGGGGTTGGGTTTCTTTCGTTTCTTGGCTAGAGGTATGATGAGGTTTACCAATGGTGAGATTTATGCGTATGCGATGGTCCTCCCCCCCCCCCCCCCCCACACACACCACCATTTAGGTAGCCGCATTCTGTCTTCGGGGATGGTTTCTAAACATGACACCTGTCTGCATGCTGTTTTTGTTTCCTGTCATCTGTTCCTACCAGCACACAATGGCCTACTTTCCTAAAGGGGGAGTGGGTTTTTAACATGTGCACATGATATTCTGGGGCCTCAGTTGATAGTCTTATCTGAAGGACTTTGATGAAATCATTTAGTTTGGGTGTTGTTAGTTTTGTGTAGCATTTTTTTTAATACTGTTGAATGACAAGTCAAACAGTGTTGAGGACTCAGTGAACTTTGTTTTGTTTGTTATATATGTGTTTTGTTTGTTTGCTTTTTGTGGAGGAGTCGTTTTGGTTTTTTATATATACAAATGTAAATTATGTTCAAGAATTGGGAAAAAATTGGGAGGGAGGTTTCTATTATATTTTGTAATGTATGGTTCTTTCTCATTCTCTGTGCCTATCATGTATACGACCTGTTGATATTTTTCCATTTCACTTTCAGTTTATTTGGGCCAATGGATAAAAAAAAATGGATCGACCTAGATTTCATTTTGGGTTCCAGACTTGACAAGGTCTCAGTGTAAAGCAATTATAGCCTTTCGGCATGTTTCTTGAAAGTGTCAAATAGTCAAGAAAACAATTGTTTCTATTCATATGTTTCATGGAAATATGAAGTCAGGAAAGCAACCTTGACAAGTTAGCATTTTTGCGTATTATTTTTGCAGAGTTTATTACTTGGTGAGGCAGATGTGATTAAAATTTGTACTGGTTCAGTGCAATCCAGTCATACTGTTTATAGCCCCTCTGACCACAGAAGCCATAATCAGGGCTGTTAGTTACTCCATGAAAATTTACATCTTTGGTTAGAACTTGGCCACTATACACATTAAAATAAGAATTAAAACCAATGCTTCTGTTGTTTTTGTATCCTGGCCAACTCGAAAGGTCAACCAAGGACAGTCACTGCGTTGCGAGAGGACATATAATGAAGTAAGAAAATCAATAGACTAATTTACTATCCTCAAAAACCAACCTTGTTTTTATTTAGTTTAACTTTTCAGAAGGATAGCTGTGAGTATTCTATGACTTTTTTTGGGCTTACTATCAATGTATCATTGTATGCTACAAAGAGCTGGCATGTTCATTTACAAAAAGGATGATATCATACTGTTTATTGCATAAATTTCAAATATATATTATATATCAACTGGTGTATATTGAAAATACCTGTTTGGATTTCAACCTTGCTCAAATTCTTACAGAAAAGAAAAAGAAAAAGAAAATATGATATGACAGGAGGTGTACATCAGTTACTTCAGGTTTTTGTTCTTGTTCAAAGGCCCGCTGTTGTGTTTTGATGCGTTAAGTTCAAAAGCATCTTTGTGAACCTTGTGTTGAGCAGTGACAATGAATCAACTGTACAGCGTGTTGCCAGTGAAGTCAGTCACCAAGGACCAAGCCTAGCTTCTCCTCTTACTCTTAGTGGTGTCGCACAACAATCCTGACCCTGCCTGTCCCCCCAAGGCTGATGTCAAGATAGACAAAGATAGATAGGGGAGCGAAAGAAGGGATTCAGGTTAGGAGAAAGGGATGGGAAGGGAAGGAAAGAGAAGATCAAGAGAGAAGAGAGAGAGAGAGGAGAGAGAGAGGGGTGGGGGGGGGGGGGGGGAGAATGAGATTGAGAGAGATGGGAGGAGTAATCTTGTCACACCAGCAAACAGTTGCACTTTCTTCTTCTTTTATTTTTTATTCACATGTATGCACATTACTGTGCACACATTGCTAACTGTGTGTGCTTGCACAAGTATGGGCAGAAATTTGTTTCAGTTGGCGGGCTTCCAAAAACTGTAGAATATTCATGATTCAGCTGTCCTTTGGCAAAGTTATAAATTATATATTGACAGTGCATACATGGGGTTGAGTGCAGAGATGTGTTTTAGGAGAAAGTCTAGCTAAAAATGGCCTTTACTTTTGTCAGTGCTGTCATATGAATGAATGAATCATCATAATTTTGCTACCTGTAATGTAGGGGAAATGTGAATCTTTTAACTCAAACTGAGGGTGAAAGAAAACCTCACTCATGTGTTCAGTTTGTGTGTGTATGTGTGTGTGCTGTGTGCAAGCTCTCAAACAAATGGAACCTCACTCATGTGTTCATTGTGTGTGTGTGAGTACGTGTGTGTGTGTGTGTGTATGTGTGTGTGTGTGTGTAACAAGCTCTCTGAAGACAAGTTGAACGTTTTTTTCCCGTCAGAGTTGGAATCTTAATATTGAAATTAGCGGTGAGCAAAACTGTTGCATATAAATGCAAAATCTCACTGTTGATAAACCTCAGAGCTCTAGCCAAGGAACAAACAAAAAAAGGTTTATCAGAAGGAGCAGGAAAACAAGTGTAAGACTGCCGGATATGAGTTTTATCTCCACTAGACCTCCTTGAAAGGCTCATTGTGAGTTTGAAAGCTTTTAAAACGTAACAAGGGGGAAAAGAGAGACAGGCACAGACACACAGACAGAAATTGCAGATGAAAGTTTTTATTCTCTTTGATACTATGATAAGGTCTGTTCATTAAGATGACATGTTTTTACCCCATCTTTTTTACATTTATGCAAGAATTAAAGATAAAGTAAAGGAAAAATTAAATCAAACCCTTCCAACAAGAAAGCAAAAGAATTAGTCACAACCGACTGGTTTTTGTTGTTTTGGTTTTTAAAAAAAAATCTATATATTTCATCAAATCAAATTCATAACAGGGATGGAACATACTATAGCCTAGTGGTTAGAGCATTGAGCTGGTGATCTGATGGCCTGAGTTTGAGCCACCACTGAGCCACCTGTTGGAGGGGATTTTTCCCCTGGAGTTAACATTAACTGGCACCAACTCTTCTTCCTCAAAAGTCCTTTGGATGAGGCTATAAAGTATAAACTGAGGTCCCATATATATAAATAGATATAGATATATGTGTGTGTGTGCACATGTCCCATTTGCAAATGCATGCAGAATGTCTTGCATACAATTGTTCCGCCTTTCGGAAGAGAAAGCCATTGCATGCCAAAAGAAATGGTTGACAAAATGTTTAAAACGCATGCACACTGGTGTCATGTTTAGGCATAATCCCTGAAGGTGGAATGCAGATACCTTAATGGTGGGCAAAAATGGTCACATATGCAACATCTCACTATTGGTGAACCCTAGAGCTCTAGCTGAAGAACAAAACAACAAAAATCACAACACTCTTAGCAGGCTGTAGGAGGAGACAGAAGGAGCACAGCAGAAAATTGTTTTTCTCTATCAATATTGACAGTCACTGAGTGAGTCAGGTAAGTTTTCACAACACCATGTGAGCTTTTTACCATTATATATCCACAGAGAGTTCCGCGATACCTAAGGGGCATGTTGTCATTGTGGGCAGGCCTTGGTGTGTTGCTGGTGGCTGTTGTGTTTGTGACCTGGAAGACAACGCCGCCAGGGTCAGAGCCCATCCATGCTTTGTTCAACATCAGCAACAATTCTCCAAGCCATCGCCGGGAGCGTCGCCCTCGCAGGACACGCCGAACACGGGATGGTCAGTGGCACGGAGGTATGTTGAACCACAGGCATAGGAAAGGTGCACCAGTGTGGCCTGGTTGTTTTCATGACCATAACCAGTATCCACTCTGTCTCTCTGTGTTTTTCAGACGGGAGAATGTTCTGCCTTTTGGTGGAATTCCACCTTTTTGACCCTCTTCAGGACCAATTTTTAGATCAGAAACTGCTTAAAAAATTCAAAAAAAACACATGCACACTAGTGTCGTGTTAAGACTCCATTTCCGAAGTCGGAATGCGGCTACCTTAATGGTTGGTAAAGATGGTTGCATACACAAAAATCTAACCATTGGAACAGCTCTAGCTGAAGAACGATAAAAGAAAAAAAAAGATCTCTGTGCCATGTTGGCTGGTTTAAAAAAAAAAGAAGTAAAATTCAAGTGGCAAATTGTTGGTAGACATGCATACTCCACCATTCCTTTTCTTTTCCTGTGATTTTGATAATACATGTACCTGCTGCATTTCAGGCATGCTGTACCCAGAATTCCAGTACCGACGTCCCCCGCCAACTTATGCAGCCTCCATGCAGGCCTACCACGCGCAGATGATGGATGCCCAGTCCAACAACAACACCATCACCCTCACCAACAACAACAACAGCCAGGACAGCTACAGCCTGCCTGGCTCCCCCCCTCCTTCTTACCGCTCCAGAGCTTCCACCATCCACTCTGGTGTACATATCACCTTCCCCCCGGGACACGACTCCGCCCCCAACTCCCGCCCGCCCACCTACCGTTCCAGGTCGAACAGCCATCCCAGACCCCGTTTGTCCATGGACGACACAGACACCTTTCCCTCCAGCAGTGCTCAGGCCGATGTGTCGTTTGCTGGCCCTGTCCTGACAGCGGACGATGTCCAGCAGATCATCGGCACCAGTCGCAGACGTCAGAGACTTCCTGGGGCAGAGGCGGGTCACGCCCGTTCTGCCTCTCTGGATTTGGCGCAGGGTTCTGAAGTTCCTCAGCACCAGAGGGTGTCATCGCTGGACCTTCACATGGCCAGCGGGGCCCAGAGTGTGAACTCTCCGGATAGTCAGAGGGGGGCCTACAGCATAGAGACGGCCCTTGAAAGAGAAAGGAATGTCAGGTCTCCTCCTGTTGCCCAGGCTGAGGTTTCTGAGGCCAGCTCTGCAAAACCACAGCATCAGGGTGTGCATAAAGCTTCTGCAGACAGGGCCCAGGGTGTGGAGGCCGCTTCTCTACGAGGAGCCGGTGGTCAGACTGTTGAAGAATCCAGTGTTCACCTTGTGCTTGACGCTGGAAGGAGTAGGACAGGCGTGGACACGGGCAGTGAACCAGACCAGTATAACACTGCCTTATGAGTCCTGCCAGGAGTGGCGGGAGACGTCTTGCCAAACTGCACTGCTGGATCAGTGTCTCTGTACTTAGTGTTTGGACACGTTGACTGACTGTCGCTTGGATGGACGGCCTTACAGGGACAGGTAATGGATGATGTGTTAATGAGTGGTTCAGCATGGATGGTAAAGTCTACGTGTTTCAAATGTTGTCCATGAATACATGTTGGCATTGGTGTATGCATGGGCTGTTCTTGTTTTGTTTTTTTTGGTGGGGGGTGGGGGGGGGAGGTCTTTTGGTGGTATTAGGTAGATTTTTGTGTGTGAGAGGGATTCATATTTTTGGTCCCATCTGAATACTTATATATACATGTGTATATAATATGTATGTAAATATTGACTGAGCAATGTGTGAACAACTGAAGGGTTCAGTATATTTAATCAGTAACTTATTTTTATGAGATGTAATCATTGAAAAATCTCTAAGTCTTTGACATTTATGTGATCTTTAGTATTATTATTTTAGCATTTAGTATTATTACTTTAACCTTTTCAGGGATATAACCTCCCAAAAATTGAAAGAGAAAGCAATTGTAAAATAAATCAGTTCAGGTTAGAATTTATGAAGTTGAATGAGTTGACAAAGGCGTTTGATTTAAGCAATGTGATAAGGACCTAAATATATATGTTTGTGTAGATATTGTCAGTATCAAACTTGACTATACTGCCATTTTTCTTAGGAAAGAGATTTGAGGATTATCTTACTAGCATATCCACAAAGCTACGCACGACAAACAGTTGATATAATTCACCTAGAACATCAGTGAATGAGTGTGTTGAAAGAAAGGCTTTCAGATGACCGTGCTTTCTCAGTGGTGCCTGTGCTTTCTCAGTGGTGCCTGTACAGTGTAAGTGGATGAATGTAATACGGCTTATATTTGTTTCTGTTGTATGATTGCAAATAGCACTTCACTTTTTTACTTGGTATTAAAAAAAATCAAACTTGGCATACAAAATCTGTCTCATGTGTACATTTATATAAATTTTCATTTTCTACAGCAAGGCTGATTTCTTTCTTCCTTTTTTTTTTCCTAATCATTTTCAGTCCATGAAGTGTTGACCTGGGGGGGGGGGCAGCAGGAAATCAGCTGTTACTTCACAGTGGGGACTTATATCCATCATGACTGCAACAATAGACAAAGACGTTAGATTTCTATAGATTCTTATTCGGTGACCTCAGATAAAGAAGTTTAATACCAAAGACAACGAGGCACAATGAATAAAAGTAATTATTTAAAGTACTACAGTTTTCCGAAAACATATATATACTTATTTTTATCTCTCCCATTTTTTATACGGGCAGAGAGAAGCAAAAAAAAAAAAAATTGTAAGCGAATCAAGGGGCAAGAAAAAAATTTCATAATCAAATTTCCTTGAATTTGTGCCACATTCACAGTACGTGAGGTTTTATGTGCAAATGTGGGACTGTTATGGAGATGTGAAAGGTCACATCATTATTTGCCTGAGCAACAGCAAGTCGTGCTTGCTTTGGTTGTTCGAAGTGTAAAATCATGCCATAGACAATGTCTGAAAGGATGACTTCTTCTTTCACTGAGGTATTGCAGGGCTTGTGAGATAGGCCTTAGACTTCAGCTCCAGACACAGCTCAAACCCTTGGAATAGATATTTGTCAAGTCCGTACGAATATGTCTGGCCACATTGTAACACTGGATAGTGACTTGATGTTTACTTTGGTGATGACTGCTTAAATGTGTATCCCGTTGATACAGATTTATTTCATTCTGTATTTTTCTATTTTTATACAAGGTATTGGAATGACATGTATGTATTATAGATGGTCAATGGCTTGGATTTCACGTGAATGGTGGTTTTCTTTTATGTGTGTGATTCTTTCTTCTTTTTTTCTTTCTTTTTTTAAAAAATATTTCATATTCTTTGCAAAGTTCTATATTTTCTCCTGGGGGGTATGAGGGAGCTATTTCACTACATATATTATTCTTTGTGGAGGAAAGTTTTCATCACCTTTGTTTTTGCCTGTCTCCTCTCAACCCTCCACACCCTTGCTGTTTTTCTGTTCTTGGTCTTTTTCATTTTTTGTTTGTTTGGTTGGTTTTTTTAATTTTTTATTTATTGGGGGTTGGGGTGGTGTCTTTCTAAATATCAGCCTAACCAATCTGTTCACCTTTTTTTTTAGAAAAAAGTCCAGGCTTGCTCATTTTTTTCCCTGCAAAAGTGTAGATTGGATTAGTGATTATAATGCGTACTTTCATAGTAAAGTTAAATACGATCCTAAGAACCATTCTGCCTGTCAGTTTTTAAATCATAGCATTGAGGAAGCCATAACTCCAGGTTCAGTGATTGGCTTTGAGACAATTCATTGCAGCCTGTCAGCACATGGAAAGTATACACTAGCCACTCTGTATTGTAAGGCATATAAACTGACATTTATTGATAAATGTAGTTCCCTGTTTTGGTATTACCTGTGCTTGCTATGGTCTGTAGGTTTCTGCTTGGTTGGTTGATAGGCTGAGGATTTTGGGGTGTTTTTTGGATGGTGGTGGTGGTGGTTTTGGGGGTATTTTTGTGTGGGGGGTGCTGCTGTTTAAAAAAAGAAATGTCCTTGGTGTTGTGGTGCTGGTGAGCTTACATCAGAGGCGTTTCCTGGTATTTTATGCATAACCTGTGAAATTTTAAATGTGCTGGATTTCTTCACCATATGCTTGTAGGTTTTACCGTTTAAATTATTTTTTTAAAAGGTTTATGGGGGTTGATTGACTTGATATAAATGTACAAATGATCTTCATGTACTGCGTTCGTATTTTAGTCCAGACATGGCGCTGGAGCTGGTGTGACTCTTTAAAAAAAAAAGAAAGAAAAAAAGGTTGTCTATAATAAGTGTCTGTATAAATGGGGCCACACCAAAAATATCATCATCGCATAAATGGAACAAAAGATAGCCCCGTGAAGTTAGAATAAATACTCTCCACAGCTTATTATATGAAGTATAATGAACGTTTGCTTCCCTTTTCGTAAGGGAGACTGTAAAGTCACTTTACCACCACAAAAAACAAAAAAAATGGTGACCAACCCTTTGGCTACTCACCTGTTTAAAAATTTGCACTTTTCCTTCTGTTTTATCCCCATTTGGCTCTTGTATTCATACCGCATGTACTAAGGCATCCACAGAAATAAAAACCACTTTTTGTGAAAGACTAGCCTCTGACTCAAAACTGGTGTGATTTTGCACAAATTCAGTAGATATGAATTAAAAAAAAAGTTCAGCAAACACTGTACCCCGTCAGTTCTTTGTCGTCTGCTAGCTTCCTTACTGCAATATGTATGCGCAGGGTCAACGCTGTAGGAACACAACTAATCCTCATTTGATGATCATTCCCAACTTCCATGTGACCACCTGGTATTGCTCTATGTCTTCAATCCCCAAAATAAGTACACAATGCATTTTTTCATACATTAAAATATCTGTGAAAATCACCAAAACATTTTTCAACTCACACTCTATAGAAGATACCACATGACCCGCAAGCTAATACAGGTGTGTAGCCTTTCTATGGAAAGGGAAGTTAATGCAGGGAAGAAGAGAAAAAGGGGCACAACTTTAAGAAATGCTGGCTGCAAAATAGGCTGAGGTCTCTCACTGTCCTTTCACCTTCCTCCCCCCTCCTCCTCCCTCTGCAATCAACTTTTCCTCCACTCCCTTACCTTTCCTATCTCCTTCCACTTCTGCCTGTGTATGTGTGTGAGTGTAGATCTATATATAACAGTTTGAAAATGATCTGTTCTGTTACCAGAAACTGGTTTGTGTTTTATTCTTGTTTTGTTGAGCAAAGTTTGATAAATACTCTCTGTTGCTTTCAGATTTCAACTCATTGTTGTTAAGTATTTTCTTTTATTCTCAGGTTTCTTTTTCATTGTTGTCAACTTGTATCTATTTCATATAACCTTCCTATCTTTGTCAGTGATTTCATTTAAATTGCTATTGAGAAAGAGGGACAGAAAGAAAGAATGAAAGAAAGAAAGACAGAGAGAGAGAGAGGCAGAGAGAGAGAGAGAGAGAGAGAGAGAGAGAGAGAGAGAGAGAGAGATTCTGTTGTATATTTTATCAAAAGAACAATAATCATGTATAAAGTGTAGAATATGGTGTTGAAGTTATTTCATACAGTTTCTATTTATAGTTTGTTTATTTGTAATGGTATGATGTTACACTATTTTTATGTTTCACAGATTTTGCACACATTTACTCTTGTTTCACCTGTGAAAATGTTGATCTGTTTCCTTTATCTGCAAGTTAAAATGATTATAACATTTGAAGTTTTCATTATTATTGTATTCTAAAATTGTTATGTAAATCACAGAAACTTGGTCTAGACGTAAAAGATAGGAGGAAAACAGAAATTGAAGGGGTGGGCTGCATGCATATTTTCATAATTTTTCAGGTGAAAATTGTGGAATTCAGGTTCTGATTACATGATCTACGCATATGACTTATGTCTGAAATTGTAGTTTTGTTATTTCGTAAGGTGTAATTCGGTCATATACCTGATAATAACAAGGCAGAAATCGGAATAATTCTTTTATTTACTTACCAGGCTCAGAGGGAAGCCTCATTTGTATAAACCAAACGCTGTTACTCAAGTATATGTCATGGTCCTTCAGATACCAGTCTATTGATATAGGAAAGGATTTTTCTCTTGAAAACATTTTGTTAAGATATTAAGTAATATTTTTTTAGACATTGGAATTTCAAAAGCCATACATATTTTAAAAAACTTTTTAAAAATGTATTGTTTGTGCATACACAAATGAAACACAAACTAACAGACTAATTCAGACAGAGAACAAGGACCCTTTCTTCAAAATAGACTTGATCAGTTAGGGGTGGGATTTTTTTTTTTGTCTTAAAACATTTCTCTGTGTGTTTGTGTGTGTGTGTGGTGTTTATATGAATGTTTCTCAGTGTTTGTGTGTATAGTTTTGTGTGTATAATTCAAATTGCTATATCCATGCCCCCCTCCCCTTTTCCTATCATCTTTTCCTCAATTTTCTTTTCTCCCCATGCTGAAGTCACACCTGTGGATATGAAAATTTGTGAATGCCTTCTATAAAGCATTATTCATTTCTTCTTTCATCCATTCATTTTCTACGCAGGTACTTGAAATCTGGAATTTTCTTCTGACTCAGGTTAGGTCAGTGTGTCAAAAATCTGTGGCACACATTACAGAACTTAAGCTGTGAAAATAAGGAACATACTGTCTCTGATAAAAACCCAGCACTTTCACTGCAAATTGCACAGTCTCATGCACAGTGACATACCGAAGTTGGATGTGCTGGGCCCGATTTGTCAGGGGCTTAATGGCAGCACAACACATTTTCGCTCAAATAACAGTCAACAATAGTTGCTGTCTGAGCGTTTGATGAAGAAGAAGGAAGATACATTAGGGGTATTTGTGTAGTTGCTTTTGGAAGTGTAGTACATTCATGTAAATTGCACTATTTGGGCCATATTTTTGACAAATTAAATATTACTCTCAGATTTTAAAAAAAAGGTTTATTTTAAGCACTTTTAGGATTTACAAAGCTATTTGTCCTTAAATATCTCAGTTTGTGTGTGTGTTTTGCCTTAAAGTAAGTTAGTGAACGCTAAAAACAAAAACACTTGACGCACACACACAGAGGCTTACCTCAACAAGGTATCAGTATCCATCAGGTAATCCAAAAGAAAGAATCGCATTGATTTCACACACAGTAATGTTTCCTCAGGCCCAGGAATCTTTTTGGAGTAAAATTTGCCAATATTGCCTCTTTCAGCGTGTGTATCGTCTTTGTTGCTATTTTCATCTTGAAAAAGCAATGCATGGTGATGTGCAGAAAAGTCCAAAAGCTGACAGTTAAAGGGAAAGAACTCATTTGAAAGGAGACTGGTTCAGCTAACAGTACATGGTAGTTTCCCTTAGATTGAACACATGAAAGTGTTTTTAAACACCCCCCAACTAAAATTCATGTGATATGAATAGCTACAACCCAGCATTTTGACATGCAGTAAGCATCACAGCTTGAGGTATGACACAATGTCATTGAGTTACAGTTCTGCATTCAGCTTGCCTTTCACACTTGCATGAATAAAAAAGAAGCCACAGTAACAAGACTTGCCTTGGGCAGCTGTAGGCAGGAAAAAAAAGTTTTATAATGAAGACATGTATTGTCATTATGTTTGAATGGAAAAGCAGACAATTTGAATGGGAGATTGGACATTGTGAAAATCAGGCAATTTGAATAGAAAAGCAGACAACTCATAAATAGACTTCTCCTTGAAAAAGAAATAGAAATGGAGACTGACTCTGCCACTTACGATATTTTTGTTTTTGAAAGAATGCGCTGTTGTATGGCAATACAGTGCTGTCCATGAACAAAAGATTCCACATTTCATTTAAGCCTGTGGGTTATGGTGAGACTGTTTTACTTTGCATTACGTTACAATATGCTATAATGATACGTTATGCTACATTACACTACACATTATGTTTTGGTATGCGTGAATTACGGTGTTGTACATCTTTCTCTGTTTGAATGGCATATGCTTACAGGATTTTTTCTTCTTCTACATTTGTAAATTTGATTTTAGAAACTGAAAGTAACAAAGATGCAGTATTGTGCTAATTAGATGTAAAAATGGACTGGTCAATTTTCATAAATGATTGGTACCTGGGCAAAAATGTGAACAAACTGTGAAAACTATGTGCACTGGTTGTCAGTGCTTGTTTAGTGAAGGTGCTTGTCTTACTCTATGGTATGATTTTTTAATTTTGGGGACTGTTTTTACTTCAGAACAAATACATTGAGTGCAGAAAGATTGCTGTTTCTTTTGAACATTTGTACATTTTATACTGTTTTACAAATTTATGTCTGAAAAATAAGGTTGGATGTGTATGTTCATGTATGTGTGTGTGTGTGTGGAGGGGAAGGAGTTGTTGTTAATGGTTTTTTGTTGTTGCATTGTTTTATAAATGATTTACTGTACATTGTTGTATACTGGAATGAATGGGTTTTTTGTCATGCTACACATTCCTTATTTGAATGTTCTGTGTGTATTATATATGAATATAAACTGTCAGTGACATTTTTGGGTGGGTAAGAACATGTTTGTCCCTTTAAGTTAGTTTACCTGAAGCTAAGAGGTTTTTTATTAGTTAAGGTGGGGAAGGGGGTGGATGGTGTTAAGAATAATTCATCAAAATGCATTTTGCTAAATTCACAGATCATTTTTGTCAGGTAGCATTAGGTAATAATAGGCGCATTATTGTCCCCAGGAATGAGTAAGTTTGAAAATAGTCTTGGAGGTAGGAAACGCGAGTTTTAAATTGAACTAAAAGCTTATTGAACTGATAACAGGTTTTTAACTTGCCACCTTGGCACAGTGATTTAAATCCTGTAAAGAGTCATGGTTGGTTTGTTTGTTTGTTTGTTTTACTCTGGCCTGCTTCTTCCCAGAATGAATGTCCTGTGGGCTTATTGGGAAGACTGGGACCACACGTTCAAGCTTCATCTACTTCAGGGATGCAATTTTGAGTCTTGCTCAAATTATCTGACCAACTTGCTGGTGTCTGTGTCTTTTGGGCCTGGTTGTCACTGGGATATATTTTGATAGTAAGCGTAGAGTACATCCCTGTCAAGTAGTCTCAAAGCGAATGCACTTCCACAGCAGCATCATGTCATCCTCATTGTCACTGATCATCATGCAATATAAGAAAACTGTCTTTGATTTGGTGGCCCCAGTTGCTCTGGTCTCACGATGACCTCAGTTTCAGTTTCCCATACACTTCTTTGCCTGTGGTGAGATTGTGTTAAAGCCTTTGGGCTTAGAGGTTGACAGGTTGCTGGAGGGACGTTGTAGTGGTCACCACTCAGGTGGGTGTCTTCCTCCGCCTGGCTTTGCAACTGAGCTAATGCTGTCATCATTAGGGGGCTTAGTAGGTGGTGTCCCACATATGTAATGTTATCTCAGAACAGACACCAGTGGACACCACCAAAGTGACCCAGCAGCAGTGCATGGCCCCTGTGGCTGGTGGCCCCTTGGTGGCCTGATATTGATGGGCTTGCTGTGGACTTCTGATGCAACATAATGAATCTGGGTATGGCTGGGGCGGGGAGATCGAAATGAGGTGGCATTGGAACAGCAGGGCAGGAAGGTCACAGAAGAGAAGGTAGCAACATTAAAAAAAAAAAAAAAGGTGAGTGGGAGGGGGGGGGGGGGGGGGGGGGGGTGTTATCTACTGAGTCTTTAAATTTGAATTTTAAATTGAACTATAAAACTTCTTTAACTAATAACAGTTTGAACTAATAAGAGTTTGTTTTTTAATTTAATTTTTTGTGTGGTATATTTAGAACAATTGGTCAGAGTGTGTCTTGCTAATTTCACAGGTGATTTTTGTCAGGTATCATTAGGTAGTGTAGATGTATACGTTATCCCAGGTGTGAACAAGTTTGAAAATACCTTATGAGATATGAAACGTGAGTTTTGAGTTAAACTAAAATAAAAAATAAAAATAGAAAAATCACACCAAAAAACCTCACCTCCCACAAATCTGCTTAAGAGGCGTTCATGCACTTTATATTTTGGGACAAGATGAGTACCATGTGTATTTTTGTGTGTGGTTTAGTGGTTAAGATTGTTGTTTTCTACTTTTCTTACAAATAATGAAAGTGCAACATAAATTTTCTATTCATGGATGAAAGAAACTCATACAGCTTGATATTGAAAAAGGAGAAGAGGTAGGCAGCAAGGCATCAGTTTATTGTGAACACCAACGTGACTGGGGCAGAGTGGTTGTCTCTGACAGCATACCCTTTATTTAGAACAATTTCTGCGCTCTCTCTCTCTCTCTCTCTCTCTCTCTCTCTCTCTCTCTCTCTCTCTCTCTCTCTCTCTCTCTCTCTCTCTCTCTGTATTGTCTGTCTGTCTCTGTTTCTTTGTCTCTCTGTCTCTGTCTCTGTCTGTCTGTGCATGTCTTCCGATTCCTTGTTTTCTGCGACATCTTATCGCTGCTACTCCCACACTGCTCATCCCAGTCTCACCATACACAGCCATATCCAGGCTTTTTCAGTCACACCCTTACAGCCAGTAGATCTTCACAGAGATCTTAGCAGCGTAGAGTTGCTGTTTGTTGGGTTGTCAGTCTGCAAGTACTGCTGTGAAATCACATATTGCCCTTTATATGCTGATAGTGGCATAAAGAGAAGACGAGTTTTGACAATGGCCCACCTAAACCAGTCGGCCTACCAGACAAAGTGCTTTCAGCTCTTTGGTGGTCCTTTTCACCAACTGTCAACGTCATTATGGAGTTTTCTTTGAATCAACAAGAATTTGGAAATTTAAACCCATACTTTGCCAGTGAACTGGGAGTAGAATCATGGCCATGTTTCAGTTTGTGGTATTTTTCATGTGATGGTTATGTGCAAAATCTGGGGTTTACTTTCTTTCTTTGAAATTCGTTAGAAGTAGATTGGAGGACAAAAGATAACATTTGGATGGCTTTTGGACAACCTGGGTGTTTCATCTCAGTGCTACTTTGGCAAGGAAAGGGTTTAAAAAAGCAAAACAAAACACACACAAAAAACCAGAACGATGTATGAACTATATTGATAAATCTCCCATTGACTGATTTTAAACTCATTGTTCAATTGTATATCAATATGAAGATCTCCAACAAGACTAATTGAACACCCAGACTGCGCTTTGATTTTTAAAAATTTACAAGATATAGTGCTGTCTAATTTCAGTTTATTATTATTATTACTGACAATAAACTTTCAGATTCTAGCATATTGCAAGGATTTTTTTTCACTGTGCCTTGTGAGTAATGAAGAGACAGATATTTGATACCAAGTAGTGGTGCTTCCTATCTTACTCAGTCTCAAAAGCACAGATACATTTTGATGTGTGCCATGTAACAAGCTGCTGATGGCATAATTACATTCTCTTTGAATGTAGGGACTTCCATAGTTAAAGGCTTAAAGACCTTGCTTTGTGACAGCCCGTCATATGTATATTTCAGTGCTCTTCTCTCTCTCTCTCTCTCTCTCTCTCTCTCTCTCTCTCTCTCTCTCTCTCTCTCTCTGTCTTCTCTCTCTCTCTCTTCTCTCTCTCTTCTCTCTCTCTCTCTCTCTCTCTCTCTCTCTCTCTCTCTCTCATATGAGGCTATTTTGTGTTCCTGAAAATATTACAGATTTTTTCAGCAGATCTGAGTTTCTTTTTGGTTTAAATGTATCTGGCTTTTCTTGATCTTTCCCAGTATGATAGTGGATTGCTCGGCTTTTATTAATTTGTAAACAAACTGTTTTCTGCTTTTAGCTTCAATGGTTAGATTTTTTAGTCTGTACATTTCCTGCATGCTGAGTTTTAAATCAAGATTTCAAATCCATGCTCTGCGAGTTGATGGCTTTGATTGGTTTCTGACTGGAACTGCATACTTAAGTGTTACTAAGTATTATATCACACACTGTGTGTGTGAGCGTGAGTGTGTGTGAGTGTGTGCTTTGTTTCTTCATGTGCTTCTGCATGTGTGTCATGGTATTTCCCTGCCTCTTCTCCATACCACCACCTTTTAAAGTTACTTTTACCCCAAGCGCTGCAGTCATGCCTTTGGGCGTGAAGTTTTTACATTGTACAACAGAGATTCACTCATTACCATCTCATACTTAGAACATTGTGTGTGTTTGACAGAGTCTACATAATAATTATCACAATAGCATCCTAATCTGCAGTATGCTAAGGTTTGTCACGCTGGGAATTTTGAATACTATGAAAGCAAACCAAAATGGGAATATTATGTTTTGCGTATTATGCAGGTTACTGAGATCATTCAATTCCTAGGCTTCTGTTTGAGTGAGTGGCTGACCAAGTTCAAGGTGAGGGTTTCAGAGAGATGTGGTGGATGAACCATATAAAATCTTCTCATTAATCATTCATCAAAATATGCGTGTAGTATAGATCTGTTCAAATACCATATGCTTTTATTAATGCAAAGAATCAAAAGCTAGAGAAAAGTGTCACCACCTCTTAACAGAATCTTTCTGTTTTTAATATTTTGTTTTGTTTTTTAGTTTTTAGAAAATTAGAACAAATCATTTAGAAAAATTAAGGTACATATATAACAATGTCTGTGCATGTCTGTGTTGATGTAAATGTAGCCAACCGTCTGTACCCTGAAGATCATTGCCAGCATGGTATTTTTCAGCTACATGTTTGTATCACTTCCCAGAAGACAGTCCACTTTACTAACAGAAACCATTGTAGCTGAGGTTTCCTCAGGTGGTGCCTACCTACATTCTGAGATGTGATATAAATCAAATGTGTGTGTGTGTGTGTGTGTGTGTGTGTGTGTGTGCAGCAGTTGTAAAATAATAGGGATGATACATTGGGGAGAATGATGGGTGGGTAGCTGGTGTGCAGGTTCAAAGGGAAGGGGTTTGCGTGCTTGTTCGGGTGTTTTACTCTCTTTTTTATTTGTTTTGTTATGTGTTTGATACAATAATCTTTATTTCACCACCATTAGACCCTGCTTTCTTTTATTGATGAAGTCTTAACACCTTTACTAAATTGTTATAAACGACGTTTCCGCTTTTTTCATTTGGTGACAAACCTTCGCTTCCAGCGCTACAATGCTTTGAAATATTTGGTTGTGATGTTGTGCCTTTTAAATCATTTGATTGGTAGTTGCAGTCAAGATCCATGTCTATTTTGAATTGGTTGTCACCTGTCCATGCTTCTGTGAGGAATCAGTTGGATGAATTGTGCTCTGCCATGCAGTTTGATTGATTTTATACCGTGGAACAATAATTTTGGATGCAAGTGACATGGTGGTTTACTTGGTTTTGTGTAAATGATACGCTACCAAATTGATAACGCTATTTTTCCAACATGATTGAATAAAGTGTCACATGTACTTTATTTACTATATGAGTATGGCGTCTCATATTTCAGAGCACATATCTGTGAGAATGAGAGAGAGAGTGTATGTAAGAACTTATCTGATCAGTACAGTTTGGGCACTGGTATTTACCTTTTCCATTATATAACATGTGTAAAAATCACAGATTTTGTTGTTATATGATGAAAGGAGGGTGGGGGTGTCTCCTTTTCTTTTCTTTTTCTATGTTCCTCAGCTGAAGTTGTGAGGTTCACCAATGGTGAGATTTTTACACATGCATCTGGTTTTTTCCCCCACCATGAAGGTAGCCGCATTCCGACTTTGATTAAGTTTTATTTGGAGTCCTGTATTGTATTGTCACAAAAGTCTTATGTCTTGATGGGATAGTTGTGAAAATACTGCAACTGTAATTTTACATGCAGCCATATTTTCTTCATTAGATATTAAATTTATGTTAGTTCACTGTCAGTATATTCATTTTGACATATACTGTACAAATACTTTTTTTTAAGCTAGCCTTCTTATTTACTCATGATGTATTTTCTGTTGGTATTGTGTTTTATTACTTTGTGATATATGTTTTCAGTTATATGTTTATGTGGCTTGTAAACCACATGAATTTGTGTTTATTGAGATGATAAAGTATTGGTGTTGAGTTAAGTTTTTCCCTCCCTGCTTCTCCAGAATAGGATTCTTCTCTCAGTTATGTCCCTTTAGGAAGTATCCTCAGAAGTCCAGTAAGGCTGCCTATATGACAAGGTACTTCATTACAGCCATCTACACAAACTTCTCATGCGGTATTTACTTACAACGTCATTGTGATTCTGAAGTGTGATGAGTGAGACAGACTGCACAATCTGCATGACCCCCAGCAGACTGTTAAGCTGGGGAATAGCTAGCAACAACATGGTGAAGTTTGTAATCCTGTCGACATACTTGTTTCTGACCTAGTAATATGAATGGTGGAAAGGGTTTTGGTTTTATCTTATTTTATGTGTCGTTGATGTGGTTTCTTCCACAATGTGGTGACTGTCCTGGGTTGACCGTTATGGTTGGCCAGGGTGTGAATACAAGAAACGACACTACAGTTGGTTTAAAACTCTGTTTTAATCTGTTTATTGTTGCACAGTTTTGACCTGAGATTTTTTTTTAAAATGACAAGGTGACAGCCCCAAAATGGCCTCTGTGGTCGGCAGGGCTATAAACAACAAGACTGGATTGTGAGATAGGCACAAGATGCTTTTTTCAGCACTGTTGTCAGCATGCATCACTCATTCCTTCATGCACTGACTCAAATGAATTAAAACAAATAGGTTTGTGGTTCCATGTCATTTTATTAATAACACAAATCTGTGACAATAATAATGAAAGTAAATCCAGTAAAGTTCTGTCTTTGTGTAAATACAGTGTATACTGATTGTAGCTTTCATTATAGACAAACTGAAAATAAGGAGAAAGGCTGCCACATTTCCTTTCTCATTAGTGCATAGATTAACCTTCTTTTGTGAGCATGTTGATATACAGTGTGTGTGTGTGTGTGTGTGTGTGTGTAAATACTTCCTGCATATTATCAGACATGGCAGTGGCAAAGATAGCGGTACCTCATATTGAATGAAAACAGATTAATTAATGATTTACTTTTGTGTGCTTATACACATATGCACACAAACACATAAAAGTTTTACAGAAGCAGACTTAACTATGCATTATAGTTTCCGGTTAAAGTCATCCCTTAGAATAAAGAAATACTGGCATAATAATAAAATCACAGCAAGGAAAAAGATAAGTCACTTCGACAAATGATACAATATTTCACTTGCACCAGTTACCAACTTCATTATAAAGGTTCCCCCACACCATTTCAGCCATGTAGTGAAACTAAAAGTCAAATGACTTAAAACCTTAAGGGTTTGGTTTTTTTCTGTTATTTTATTTTCAGTTATGAACACAAAATTTATACACATTTATATACTGGCTTCCACTTGCTTTGTTTCTGCCTTACATGCCTGGAGCCTCTGTTTGTCAGTGCCAGAAGAAAAGATCCCATTTTAATTTCCTACCTTCAAATCTCAGTGAGAATAAAATTTAAAAAGACTTATAAATTAAAGGCATAAATACGAGAACCGAAGGTGGCTTTGTTACATTAAATATACAAAAGGGTATTATTGAGAAAACTTTTTTATACACCGTCCCTTTTTTTTTATTTGTTAACTTTATCTCTTTTTTAATATTTGTTTTTATATAAAAGTGCTGAATATTGATTAACCCCCAGAAAGAGAGGAAGCAGCCAGTCCTACTATTCTGATATCAACCTTTTGGCTTCGTTTCTCAATCTATGTTGTTAAACAGACTAATATGAAGTGGCAGACAATTATATTATGTTTTGTTTTATCAGCAATGGCAGTCATAAAACATGTCTTGTCACGTTCTGACAGTGACAGAGTTGTTCTCACACCTTGTGCACACCTGATTAAATAGAACCTTACATTACAAATGCATCTTTGATCTGCAGAGCAACAGAAAATTGTTGATGACAGAAATGAATGAAATGTTAGTAACAAAGAAAAACGTTTTCTTCATCAAACATTTCGCTGAAGAAAAGATATCATTCCTGGCACATTTCTGATTACAGCAGGGGTAGTGATAAAAAAAAAGGAAAACAGTAATAACAATTATATGTTGTAATAATAACCAGAATATTTATTCAAAGCTGAGACTACTGCAACACATCAACATATACACAATGTACAATAATTCATGTGGAAAACAATGGCTCAGATTTTGGATGACAGGGCAAACAATTTTCAGTGGCAAGAGAACATGATAAAATGTGGCAGCAATAAACTGGAAGATTTACAATACTTGCATATGTATGTATGCAGTTTTCCCTGCACAATGTATGTGTAGTACATTCCATTTCAACCTCTTTTTTTTCACAACAGGCACTGACCTAAGAAAACAACAAAAAAACCAACAAAAAACTATGCTGAAATCTTAGACTGACTGGCAAGGGTTCAGCTGTTTTGAAGAACAGTCTGGAAAAAGGGCATTGAATACAAACCACTGTTTCTTTTTTGGTTAAATAAGTTCTATCAACTGTCATATAACCAGAATGGTACAGAGTAGCATATAAAACCATCCAATCCTTGCATGATAAGAAATCTGTCCAAAAAGGAGCCAAGTCACTGCATGTGCCAGGCCTTATGATCACGCATTTGGAGAGACATGGAAGAATATGTATTGAAAGAACAAGACATACTGGACTTGAGAACATCTGCAAGATGTTGGAAATTTCTACAGCGTTGTGCTTTAACCTGTGTTACTTCTTTGTTACACATTCTCCATCAGCTGTGAGCACCCAGCAATGCTAATTGATAGTAAGGTGCGACCTAAAAATGATTATTGGTGACACTTCCTTAGAACATGATCATGAGGACTTCGTTTTTTATTCTTTTGTTATCGTTGTTGTTTACTTTTCCATCTTTTTAACAGATTCAAACAGTGATAACTAAATAACAGGTTGATGGGAAAGTTTTGCTAAAAATGCTATCATATATCAACAAAGTTTGGTGCAGGACATCCAATTGTTTGCAAATCATTTCATTCCTTCATCAAATCCAAGTATGTACCATCTTCCTAGCCCCTCTGTCCAGTTCAACATTTATCATATGCATGCAGGGTTGTATGGGTGTTCAAATGTTTACAGATAAAATGAGACTTGCAAATTTATGCAAGTGTTCAAAAGTTGCTATTTTGAAATGAGACTTGCAAAATAGTGAAGTAATATTCCTGACCTTCTTCAGTATAGTAACAATTTGATGATTAAGTAGTTATTACTGCTGCAAGGAGAAATAAATGCATGATTCCAGAATATGCCTCATTGAGACAAGGGAGGGAAGCAAGGGACCACAAAAAGAAAGGTACATCATAATTACAACCATTCAAACTCCAATACGCAGTCTGATTCATAGTCTGGTAATGGTATGAGGTTATTGAGTAACACATCTGTAAGGCAGCATCAGGTAACATTTCCAGCCAAATTGTGA
The DNA here is from genome assembly GCA_028751875.1 of Rapana venosa. Lineage (NCBI taxonomy): Eukaryota > Metazoa > Mollusca > Gastropoda > Neogastropoda > Muricidae > Rapana > Rapana venosa. Next base: position 13,567,817 of record CM054134.1, read on the forward strand.
AATAAAAACAATCAATAAAAAAAAGGTATGTACAGTCAGAGGCTGCTGCCCTCAGTAAAAAATCAATGCATTCTAACACAAACATACAGCATGTACAGGTTTTCAACAGAAAAGCAAAAATCAGTTTGGCTAATGCTTTTGATCTCAATGCTTGCCATCGACTGCCAATAATTGTGACACAAACTGGGTGGCCTTAAATATAATGTATGGCAGTCGACACGGACGCACATGGTCATGCCTAATGTCATATCATGGTGAGGGGAGGAAAATTATGTCAACAAAAGCACATGTTCATATCATTCCGTCCAGTAAGCACACAACACATAATTATGAAGCGAGTTAATTTACAGTGAGGATGAACTTAGTACAACTTCATGAGGCAATGATAACTGGACAGGTGGGGGAAAGGTGGGCATCAATCACATTCATAGTACAGGCCAGTCTGGATGATCTCTCTTTACAACTGAATGAACGTTTGACAAAAATGTACAAGCATACAAACATTGTGACATTTACTCCTGCCCTGCCGTCTTCCAACCCATTCAGTCCAAGGGCCACAGAAATACTGCATCAGATCACGTCATAATTTGGACTTGAGGTATATGTCGAGATTTTAATTTTTTTTTATACAGATACTGGCAGAAACTAAAACCTAAGACGAAAATACCCCAAATTGTTGTTAACTTCAACTTGCATCTGAGTTTAATATCCTGATCTTAGTGACACATTGCAAAAAGGACCACCCCAAAAGCACCCTTTTCACCTGTTTTAACTACAGTATACAGAACTGAATTGAGCAAAGTGTTGATTTTATCCATCCTAATGGAAAGATTCAAATGTAGGACAAATAACCACTGATTTTTTTTCTATTACATGTGCTAAATTTGCACGCATTTTGAATAGGTATGTATATTTTCTTAGTCATGTTTTGTGTAAGAATGGCTCTTTTGGTTGGGAGAAATGGGGGAGACATATTTTAAAGATATATCTAAGAATATCAATTATAAAAGCATGGCAGTAAATGAAAATCACGAGAACACATTCTGAAGGGAGTAAAATCAAGCACAAACAAGGAACCTCCCCCCGCCCCTAATAAAAACAAAACATCAGAACAACCAATAATATGAACCCTATGTAAATGATATCATTGTCTGCACATAAGTGATGAAAAAAAGGCAGTGTACACAAGTATTTCCAGATGCCTGAAGCTTTACTTTGTTTATTCGCAGGGACTCTGACAAAGGGACAATGATTTTAAAGATTCATCCATTCCTTTTAATCTACAAAGAAGCTGACTCTATGGCAGAGCTGTACATTTTGGTTCACAAGAACAATAACCAGCCAAGTATAAAAGTACAATAACAAATGGAAGGAAATGGTAACAAAGATTTTCATTTTGGAGATACCCATTCTCTTACAATAAACCTTTTGTTATTTTCTTAACAAAGTGTGATCGAAAGGAAAACAGCACAGATATTATGATAACTTGGTCAGTTATAAATTTTGGGGTACTTTAAAAAATCAGATGTAATATCTTCTAAAGAAAGGGTTGGAGTACAGATAGTACTCCTCAGATAATGTGTGTGTGTGTTTGTGTGTGTGTGTATGTGTGTCTGTGTGCAAAGTACAAATCATTCCTTATCCCAGGTTAGACTACTGCGACACTTGTACAAAATGTGTTTAAACACGCTGGGGTGCCATATTGCGTCTCTCAAGAGTATTGTACTAACCACAACAGTTCAGTGATGAGAGTGACACATGAAGCTGACAGATGAGTGAACACTGACTTAAAACTTTAAAGAGCCATGCTGTATTAAATGCACATGGTGAAGATGCATCATTCTTGCTTCGAGTCAACTTATACTTTGGTCTGAAAGCATTGATATGCCCTTCTATTATATCTGCAGGGTCAACTACATACATACATCCTGTTCAACAACCTATATAATTCGCAGTGTTAAAAAAAGAAACTGATTTCGTCAAGTATTCCTCATAAAGGGTACAGATATCAAGAAAAAAAAGCGGGTGGCAGATATTTACACAATAACTCCCGTTACATAGATTTTTTAAAAAGGATAAAAAGATAAATCTTTGAGTACTGACATGATGTAATAAAGGTAGCAAAAACGTGGTTACTTAATTTTTAAGGGACGATAAGTGTCAAGACCATTTAGGCAATATTGAGGCCATATCTACTCTTACTTATGACTACCTACAAAAAAAAAGACGATGTCAAAATTCACAAGCTGGGGTGAATGGGGAACTGATAAAATCCAAGATCTCGAAAGTCATCATTCGTCAGGAAACACCTATTCCTTTGATTCTGTCTTTAACGAGTGTCTCATTGGCTATCGGGTAAGACAACTGAAATGTCCGTTGATAAAACTGTACTGAGTAGATGTTTCTTTAAACACAAAACTGGAAGATACAATGTCGTACACTTACATTGATTATTACATACTTGTATAAAAAAAAATGAACGATTTAAAAATCACATAAGCTAGGAAGGGATATAGAAATGGCATACAAAAACATTCCAATGAATCTTACGAAAAGATATTTTTTCGTCAGAGAAACAAGTTACAATTCTTTGAGTTTCTGTCTTTATTCCATTGATAATTCATTTGGGTAGTGGGGAGAGAAACAACTGAAACTGTGGCCTTTTGATTAAAGAACATGAGTGATCAGTGCTTGCCTTTAAACACATTCTTCAAGCTGCTTCATGCATACGCACACATTCTAGCACATTGCAGTTATTCTTCTCTGGTATAAAATAAACATGAACGATGAAAATGATAACGTGATGATCCTTGCAGATGAAGTGACGACGATGAAAACTGTGACGAAGAAATGTACCCAGTCCAGTCATGGCCAACAAGATATTTACAGCTTGATACGCACATCGGTCTTCACCTCTGCAAAGGAAAAGAAAACAACAACAAACAATTAGCTTATTCACACTGATGGCATCTACATTTCATGCTAGGTATCAAAATTGTGTTTACAAGCATGGGAAATTTTTTTTTGTATGTTGAAGAATCAGTCACTTTTGTCAGTGTTAGGTGGATTGCAGAATCGTCAGAATGCTTAGAGTGGCACCAGTGCACTCAGCTATTCAGATGATCAAGCATCTCTTAAACAGATTGCGTGGATAACGTCATACATAGTAAACGGAATAGTTTTCATACAGTAGGACAACTTCACTGAACACAAAAACTGAAACTTCAGTGTATTCTATGTAAGCAACGATTTCCCCCTGTTTAAAAAGGAGAACACAAACAACAAATGCAAATAAAGTTGTATTTAAAACACGAAATGCTGAAGCCTAGGCACAAGCTGCTGACTCCAGTCTTAGGCTCTGTGTTAAAGGCTTGTTGATAGAGGCTCACCTGCAAAAGTGTGAAAGGTCTGTCTTCTGCATCATGATTATGATTCAACACTGCTCAGTACTGCAAGCTTTGCTCAATAGATGTCAGGCGTTTCACAGCTCCTTGCTCAATTCAAAGTTGAAGCTTGTCACAAAATCTCGAAAGTTTCCTTACACAATTTCCACTGACCTAAGAATACTCAATAATTTTATTTTCCATGTTTTTTTAAAAAAAAATTCTGTATGTGTGGTTTCTAATAATAATGATAAAAAAACATAAACAAAAAATGGACAAAAAGAAAATTGATTTAAAGTCTGGACATGTGAGGTGTGTTCAGACACTCTGAAGTTCTTTGTCCTGGTACATCTGTAGACAGCTGACTGCAGACACACCACGGTAGTCGTTACTGACCCGACTCCTATGGTCAACAGTGCAGGAGGCATTAAAGACAGTAAGTTAAAGTCTTTGAATTTATTAACAACGACACCAACATCACCACCGCCGCTACCGTTACTATCGACAACAAATTGGAAGAGAGCAAAATTTTGAAATGTCTTTTCGTGGCCATATTTTTTTTTCTTAACACCATCATTTGTAAAAGTGGCAATTTTATTTGGGGTACCCAGGAGTTGAATCTGTACAATAAGATTATGGAACTCGTGTATCAATCATGCTTTTTGAGTGCCCTTTGTGTGTGTGTGTGTGTGTGTGTGAGAGAGAGAGAGAGAGAGAGAGAGAGAGAGAGAGAGAGAGAGAGAGAGAGAGAGAGAGAGAGAGAGAGAGAGAGACACAGAGAGACACACAATTTTATTGCTATTTAGCGATCAAGCCATATAGCGCTGTGGCGCGGTAACAACGATATCGAACGCGACGCGATTACAATGACATGGAAACCATGGCAGTGGTGGTATGTACATCAAGATTCGATACATTATTGTCTGTGTCTCAAGTGTCTCAATTTTCAAACCAGCCTTTCCTTTTCCAGTCTACAGCCATCGAAGTCAGCCCATGTAAGACCAGATCAGGTCCCGAAGATGATGTAACTCCTGCTCAGCACTCGCCACCACTGTCTCTGTGTGTTGTGTGTTAGTACACTGTTTCCCTTTACGAAGTCTGGCAAGCCTGACACGTTCTTCTGGCAACATGTTTTTCTCTTCTTGCTTGATGTACCAGAACACACACTTAGATTCCTCGACAGGATCTCCATTCCAAGAGTATTCCAGGATGATGTCATCTGATTCACACATCACAATGTTTTGATCAACCGAACTATGTACCACCACCTTTCGAAACCGTGTGTTTCTCTTGCTGTCCCTTAATCGACGCTGTACACGTTTGTCAGTTAGAGTAGACACATACTGTTTCACAATACCAGTATCAGTATCAGAGTCATCCACTGTGCAGCCAACTGTCAGCTCTTCCTGCACATCAGGCGCCTCAGAAGACACACCGATCTTGTTGTCTGTTGCTGGATCACACAGTAGAACAAGTGAATCTGGTGTGGCTGAGGCATTCAATTCACTGCTGACACATAGTTCTGTGTACACACTGGTTTGTTTTCCTTCTGTTTCCACATCGAGCAGGGAGTCAATGTTACACAAGACCGGCTCTTCCAAGACACTGTTATTGTCACATTGGCGACTTGCCTGTCTTTCTTGGTGTTGTCTACTTCTTTGGACGTCGCGACGTCTTTGACAAGGGGGTTTCTTGCGATAGTACTGAACACGGGAGTTACGGTTCAGCACCGGGTCGGCCATTTCTGTTGACACTGGCTTGTCAGCTGGCTTCATTCGCAAGACGAACACAACACTGCCGCTCTCCCCCGCGACTTTCCAACTCGATACGACGTTGTCGATCAGCAGGGCGTTTAAAGTTGTTATTACAGTAGCTGGAAGGCCAGTAACTGACATTTTGAAGCTAAAATGCAAAAATTTGCAGCAGCTTACTAACAGCACACCCGTTCAGTTCTCGTCCTGTCACGTCGTCCTTTCTACCGAGAGAGAGAGAGAGAGAGAGAGAGAGTATGCACGAAATTATTGTTTCACGAATGCATGGAAGCATGCTAAAATGTGACAGTATACATGACTCCTGCAAAGAATTGCTGAAGATGAAAAATGTTCCCAAACAAAAACGTCGAACATTCTCATCAATGCCGATAAAAAAAAACAACAGGCCTGCATATGTTCAACATACATACCATAGCATAAAACAGCAGTCAAAGACACTAAAGCAAAATATTAAAACCAACCAATCCAATGCACCCCATTTGAAAACATGAAATGCTTGCAAACACAAAAACACAGACAGACAGACAGACACACACACACACTGGGGATACAAGTTTCCAACATGATGTACTAGGCCATACTGATCTGAAACCCTCCAAAGAAAAGAAGGGAATCATTCAGAAAGAGTCTGCTGTAAGACACTGGAAAAAGCCTTAGAGGCAGACCACCAGCCACAGAGGGACACCTAAGACAAGAGGGCAGGCAGGGCTCTTTTCATTGAAGACTGTGTGGTGGACAGCATCATTATGTTCTTTTGGGGCAAATGGGCAAAGATTCGGGTAAAAAGACCCCTCCCCAGCAGAATTAAACCCATATCACGTTACTGCTGCTTCTTTTTCTGTCATCTGACATGTGTTTTGTTGGCTGAGGAAATGCTGCACACAAAGTACACTTTTTGTGTGTAAAAAAGTGACAGGTCTATCTGATGCAATCTGCAAATTTTAAAACCTTAAAAAATGCCTATCAAGTCTTCTGGTCATTCTTTCCTACTATCACCTTCTCAGTCAGGGTTTAAAGAAGGGAAGATTGACCGAAAATAAATCTGAAAAGATCATCCCAATTCATCTATCTTACTATTTTAGAACATTTTTACAATGTTGAAGAATACTCGATTCTATTTAGGCTATGATTTAGGTGATGTTTGTTACAACCAAAATCAAAACATAGTCATGTTTAATTTCTGGGAGCTTGGCCCACTCTGAGAATGTCTTCCACACAATTATGTGAGAAACAACTCACCCAAATTGGCTGACTGCTGCTTTGATCAACCTACACATCAGCATGATCACCAAATGGGATAAAATCCCGAATTTTTAAAAAAAAACGCAAAACACTCATTAATTCAGTATCAATGAATGTGTTTTCAATGAAAATACGGATGGAATGTAAAGGCCCTTAAAATACAAATTGAGGTAACAAATACAAGCAAAATCAAGTTATCTGTTTTTCTCTCTCTGTCTGCGTTCCCTTTAGGGGGAGGGATGCGTAGTGCCTGGTCTTCTCCCATGCTTGTCATCTTGCAGGAGGTCTGCCATCTGGCCTCCGCCAACATATCCCGACTTGAAACCAGCTCCTTCAACTGTACAGGTTGCATGCTAGGTATGTTCGTGTTTCCGTAACCCACAGAACGCTGACATAAATTACGAGATCTTTAATGAGCATGATTGTATTTAATTTGGATCTTCTGCATGTTTATATACAGACGCCCCCGAGACTTGAACCCACGACTTCCTGGACCGACAGGATTGAAGTTGAACGGTCTTCGCCACTCGGCTACAGCATCTGCCAAACTCTCCTGCAGTTTTCTCCCTTGTTGAAGGTATCACAGCCAATCAATACTGTCCATCAGTAGGCCTAACAAAAACAGCTGCAAGATTACCCGACTCTGCCAATGCAAATGACATAAACAATAGTTTTCTGCAGACTCCTGTGGTCATTATCACTAGTGCCAACTTCACACTGAGTAGAGTGTCTTCTCGGTGAACAAGGATCAGGGACTCGAAACCAAAAGTGTGTAAAGTTTTCTTACTCTCACTGCTCCCACTTAGTTAAAAGAACTATGAGTGAAAGAGACCAGAGTTCATACAGCCTGTAAGAACAGCCTCCCTCATGGACTATTTAAAAAGACACTGGATGAGTATTTTCAAATTGAAGAATAAGAGCTGATACAAAAGCGAAAGGAAATATTGGAAGAGTTTTGTCTTTTGGTTTTACTCGACAGTTTCAATTGGTCAGAAAGACACCCAGACAAAAGTCACAGCTGAAGAAAAAAGTTGCAACGATCTGAAGAAAAAACAAAATCCTTTTTTCTGCTCATGCTATTTACGTGCAGTATAAAGTTCCTGTTTTGTTGGCTGGCCTTCATGAAAAATCCCTTTGCTCTTTGTCAATCCTATTTTTTGCATTTTGTCATTTTGTTTATAACCCAGCAGGACATTCATGACCAGGTCTGGCGCTACTTAAGTTTTGCTATATTTTGTTTTGGTTTTGTTAAGTGTACTTTCGTTTTTTTGGGATTTCGTTTCAGGGGAGTAAGAGGGGGTCTGATTTAAAGGAAAAAATGGTTCTGACCAAATTTTAGTAATAAAGTACAAACCCAAATTTTTTTTAAAGACATGTTCATTCCCCCTAGTCAGAGCTATAGAAATACCACCTACCTCTATCTATGGGTGGCGATGAGAGGGTGTCACTTTATCCTGACCACATCCAGGTAAGGGGAAGCCATTTGCGTCTACAGGACACGGAACATCCAACCCGGGAATCCCCTGAGGCACACAATGCAACAATTGGCTGCATGCAAATCCGTCAGAGGGAGACAAGATGGGAACGGGACAAGGAAGGAATGGGGTGGACGGTGGGAAGAGGAAGGGGGGGGGGGGAGGGGGGGGTAATGTGACAGCAGGGCAATAAATTTGTCTTAAAAATCATTTAAGCTTCGATGATTGCTCTTATGAGGTCACAGCGCTGATATACCCATGCAGACATAAATCAAATGCATTGAACAAAACATGATGCAGGTGCATGCTATGCTGATGGTACAAATTAGTTGTATTCAGCAAGTAGAATACATAAAATATTGTACCTTACAAGTACATTTTTGACAAAATATAGAGTTGCTCCCCTCTCAAAAATACATTCAGCAGTTTCCTCCCTTGGCCCATTTCCCTGCCATCCATCTATCGCTTCCTACTCAATTAAAAGACTTGCTAAATGTCAGTCACTGCAGAAAATTCCCAGGCACATAGCTTTCCATAATGCAAACTAAAATGGGTAATTTTTTTGGTTAAGAATTTCATCTAAAATCAGTGTGAACTATAAAAAAAAAGAAAGAAAAGAAATAGCATATAGATGGGACAATCATTAATTTGCTAATCCAGTTTCAGCAAGTTCTAATCATTTGAACAGTGAATGAGGACAATTCTTTGAAACAGATTATCTTGCTTGTCACTTCCCTTTCTGTACAGGGTGTCATATCACTTTTTTAATAATGAGAAAAATCATGCAATGGGATACCCTTACTGTGCCAATTACATAACAAGGAAATAATGCTATGCAGCCTCGTCGCTATTCTTACAAGCTATCAATCTTTACAGTGATCTAGTTTTGTGCAGAGAACAAAGCACTTCTCGTTCTGAGTTTAAGCTTCAGACTCCTAATCATTTTACAATTTCTTGCTATAATAGTTCTGGTATCAAGCATCCACATTGCAGAATTCAAATGAAACGAACACCTGCCAAATCTCTTAAGTTGTTAAGTGTATCACAAACAATGCTTCAGATGGGATGAGGTTTTTGGTTTCAGTCCCTGGTTCAAGCTGGCCAAAAAAGTCTGAGATGGAACTGAGAGAAGGTAAGAATGACCACAGGACTGCAAGAACATCTGTTTTCTGTTACTTCTATTGACACTATTGGGAGATCATTTACCACCCCATTCTCTCCCCCCCCCCCCCCCCCCCCTCCCAAACAACGGCATCCCCAGAACAAAGGAACCTTGCCCATGCGAACGTCTAGATTAAAAAAAAATTGAATGCCTTCACAAAAGTGCCCAGCGGTCTTTTTCTTTTCTTTTCTTCTTATTTTTTAATGTGGAGTGGTGGTGTTAAAGAAAAAACAACATAAGAAAGACAGGACTGATCAAGTGTGGACAGGTTCACTGGCTGGAGTGAAAGGGTTTGGGTGTGTTTTGTTTACTAATCATATAGTCTTAATATAAAACATCGCGTGAAAAGTTGTGTTGCAGGTTAAATTAATCAAGACTATAGATTCTTATAATCAACATTACATTATTCTTACACACCCCGTGTCATGCTTTCATTTTTGTTACTTTTTACTGAAGACATCTAATTAAAACCTGCTGTGGTCCCCATCGTATTTGATGCAACAGTAGGCAAATGATGATCGTTCATATTCTCATCTTTTGACGAGAAAGTTATCTGGACAGGGTGGTGACTTCTTTTCCCATTATAAATTGCAAACTGTTTCACAAATCTTTGATTTTATGTTAGAGTGGGATTTTGTTTGGTTATTGTTTGTGTGCTTTTTTAAAAACATTTGTTTAAAACTCCAGTTGTTTTTATCAGCACTAAGCAACAAGCAAAACAAACTGAATCCTTGTCATCATAACTATTTATGTGTTTATCTACGCTACTTTTCTTTCACTAAAGTTTTACTGTGTTTCCTTAATAATGTTTTCAAGTCTGACTGTGTTGAACCGTAACTGTTCTTTAATGTGAGTTATCCTGAATAAGACAATCAGCAGACAGCCTGTCCACTTTCTTCTGTCAGTGAAGAAATGAACCTGCCCTGTAATGGATAACCACATACTGCCCCAAGAGAGAGAGAGAGAGAGAGAGAGAGAGAGAGAGAGCCATGCACACATGCCCTGGAGAGGAAAACAGACTTGCATTGTTGTAACGAACATTTCCAAGACAAACATTTGTGTTGTATTTTCTTTCTGAAAACAAGTACCAACAAATCAAGAAATATATATAAATAGTTTGCATTAGCAATTATCATCAACAGTGTCATCATGCATCCGTTTGCATAGCGAATGGCATATATGTCCATGCTGATTTTGTTGCTTTAAAAAAAAAAGAAAACAGAACAAAAGCCACAGACTCCATTTTATAACCGTTAAAATAGATCGCTGAAGTCAACAAGACACATGCACACCAGAGTGATGTCATCTCTAGTTAGGACAAAGAGCTGAGCTGCAATCTTCCTAAAAAAAGTTATGAAGTAACTTCCGTGGGAGCATTTTAAACGCGAACAAAAGTCATTTAATAAACTTTAAAAAACAACAACCAAAAAACCCAGAGTTCAGTGCCGTAAATGTGCAGCCATCCAACTGTTGATTAAGACAACGACTATCATCGCAGCATGACCAGAAGACTGGAACCCACCGCACACCACACACACACACACACACACACGGAAAAGGGGGCAGTCAGTCAGGGCCAGGGTGAGTGCAGGCAGGTCTGAGGGCATGCAGAGAGGGTCGGGCGCTGCAAGCCACAAGCGTTACCTGCTCCGGCATGACCCAGCCACAGCCAGGGAGGGGCAGGCCATCAGGCCCTATAGGACAGGGGGCATCCAGACCAGGACTGCCCTGTGGGGACAGCAGCCAACCGCCAAGCCATGTCAGTTAGCGCTTAGCTCTTTAATTAAGCTATACACGTCAGTTCACCAGCACACCTCTCCTTCGCTAACACACACAGTCAAAGCTGCGTTTTCTCATGATCCCAACCAGGACTAGGAGATAGCTGACAGATATCTGGGCACAGCAGGGTTTGGAATAACTCAGCAGTTCATGTGTCACATTTTGTAACTGTGATCCCGCCTACTGATGAGGAGGGGAAAAGGAGAGGAGGGTAGCATGAGTTAGCATAACACTACAGCCTAGGCTGGCTGGGGGTGGGGGTGGGGTGGGGGGTCCGCTATTAATAAAAGTCATTCTCACTCCATTCCACATCTTTCAGTTGAGACTATAAACCAATAATATGGCTCCTCCATGAGAAAAACTGGACCGCGCTAAACTGAACCATTATTCATGGTCCTGTGTAATATGTCACACATCCCGAACACACAAAACAATAGCAATCTCCTGTGGGGGAATGCGCCACTTACGGCCTTTGGTTTGTTTCACATTTCCATACTGAGAATGCAATCTCCGTGCAATGGATCAGTCCATTGTTTTTAATGGACACTGGACACTGGAGCAGCATAGTCATATCCCTAACAGAAAAATCAAGATCAGATGAGCTCCATTCTGATAACGTCAGGGAAACATGCTGCTCGCACCAGTTCTTTAGGAATCAAAGCCGCTTTGTCAGAAGCGTGCTATATGTGTTAATATAGGGTTGCACAGAATCTTGACTGCTATGGAGACAGTCAGTGTTCATGATTTCAGTGTTCATGGTTGATAATCAACTGTGTCTAGAGTCAGTAAGCAGAAATGTTATCAGCATCTCCAATGTCAGGTCATTGGCAAACATAGAAAAGCACAGAAGAGAGCAGCACTGAAATAATGATCTATGCTTAAAAACCACACAATTATGGTGTAAAATGATCTGAGGACAAATAAAGTAGTGAAAGTAAGTGTAAATGATAAATAGTTAGTGGATTCCTCAGGCTTTTCTTCTTATTTATTTAAACATAGATATAAGCGTTGTCCTGTGCCTAACATCGAGCATAACATTGAGTGGGTTATTGACTACACTATATCTGATTTATGGTTGTGGTTGTCCAATGTGTTATATAGATTTCAAAATAATTATACTTTTTTCACATTTCCTTTATGGCCTAGCTTTTTTAAAGTTTTATTTCACTCCTTACTATAGACTGATAATCTTTTTTGAATTTCTTCAAACTTTTCAACCAGAATATTTTGTGAAACTACAAAAAGATTCGAACAAAATCTAGGATATGTATATTTCCCTTTTTTGTACACTGACATTTAGGATTTTAACAATTTACAAAAGATTATAAATTTGTTTTAATTCAATGTTGATTTATCATAAAAATTATAGATTACTCAATGAATATGTTCAAGAAATAATGACACATGACACACTAGCACACAGGTTGCAACTGCATAATTAAAGAACTGCTAATAATGTTGATTAAAACAAGCAAGAAAAATCCAGGAGGGCATTAGTGTTAGGAATTAGAAAATAATGTCTTTCTAGAGCTATAGAAGAAAGCAATGTTAACATGTTACGAGTACATTAATTTTTTTCTACACATGTCCTAATCAGCTATGCCACTTAGCATTTATTTCCAGACTGCAAGCGTAAATAACCTGAAGAACATTTTGATAATACAGAAATGAAGTGTGACAAAGGAAAACCAACACTAAAATTCCAACAACACCAAATAAATCAACCAACCAAACAAAAAACAGACAAACGTCTCCAAGAACAAATGTACCCACCTCTAAGAACAAACAAACATCTCTCAAGAAGGATACTAAGAGAAAAAAAATGTCAGCAAGTTTTGTGACTGTCTCGTGATAGTCAGAACAACTCCACCAACATGACGACACAGACCAAATCCACAAAGTTTTACTCTTTTCTCTTTGTACAAAATCTTTCAATTGCCACTGTGAAGAAATCTGACCACAAAATTGTGTTGAAGTGTGTAGTTCTGATCAAATGGTGTAAAAATATACCTGTGGCTGTTTCTTTGTATGAATATAAGCATCGTTGATTCCCCCCCAAGTAAATGAAATACTGCATATGAACAAAAAATCAAATGGAATAAAAGGGTGCTTATGAGCTTACCATGCAAGCGTGCAATGAATACATATGATGATATCAACTAATTGTTCACAGATAAAATGATGTGATGAACAAAGTACATAGATGACAAGAAGAATAGCTATGTGCTAGAAAGCAGCGTGAGCTAGAGCTGATGAACTAGGGATAGCAGAGAAACAATATCATCAGACATACCTGATCTCCTTTCTGTCCCTTATGGCCGCGTTTTCCTCGTCTGCCTCTCTTGCCCTGAGCAGAGACAGTTGTGAGCTGTGAGAACATATCTTCTAGAAAACAAAGAAGAATACCGTGTTCCTTTCCTTCCAATGTTCTTGTCAGTGTGCTTTACTTTCGATCTCCGTGTTTGTGTCTTGTGACTCTGTATTTATGTTTGAGAGAGAGAGAGAGAGAGAGAGAGAGAGAGAGAGAGATTCTCACATTGTTTTTCTTCTGAAAACACACTGCCCTTAAATAAGGCTTCATTAATCCACTGCTGGTAGGTACTGTACGTGACTCAATTGTTTTCTTTTTTACGATTAGCATTTCATCTAAAAGCAATACAAAAGAACAACAAAAGGCCTATGACAATATAACTTCCAGCACCACTGCCACCACCACCAAAACAACAAACGACATGAAAAATGGCACAACATGTAGGAAACAAGAATATGCTTTGTCAAGGCAGTTATGGACCATACCTGGCTTTCCACCAATCGAAAGAAACAATTTTATTATGTAATAAACATATCGAGCATTATACTTTTCCTTTTAAATATTCATTCGAAGAAAAGCTGACCATGAAAAACAAAACTTTGTAAATAGTGCTGTTGATTTATAATTCCTGCGAATTATGTGATTTTCCTATGTAAACAAGGCAAAAGCCAAAGATTGGAAAAAATTCCATGTTTCACCTACATCAAATCTCTGTGGTATTCAATATGACAGAGATATTTTATAGCTCAAAAGGAATCCTCTAAAGAATCCAACGATGCAACTATACCAGTTCTTTCTGAAGAAGGGAAATGAGTCACAGGAAATCAAACACCATGAACAGAATATCATAAACATATCTAAATAAACACTGTGTTACTTTTATAAAAAGGAAATAATGTTACAATCAATAACTTTATAGATGTGACAAAGAAAATGAAGCAATTGTAGACAAGTCAAAAATGAACAGCAACATCATGTTGCTTCTCTTTCTTGAGGAAAAAAGCAACTACACCCCATACATCCAAGCACACATAGTAAACACCTAGTAAATGTTCAAACTAAAAGAACAACGTGAGTATGTGAATGTTATTCATCAGAGGTCACTTTGATGCAAATATCTTTTTCTTTGCACTTAGTATTTTTCTAATATTTTACCTCTTTTCATGCAGATTTGTTTTGGTGTACTTAATCTTTTGCTCTTATTATCTTACCCACTTTAAAGGGTGTAAATTGAGCCTTTTTTCCAAAAAAATCCAGTGACTAATACGATTCTCACAGCACATCTTAAAGTGTTCAAAGACACACTGCAAATAGACATGCACACAATTCGTCCTTTGCACTAGGATATTTGGTAGATTATCCCATTTCAATGTGAAAAGGAAGTTTGTGTTGTTAGCGTGAGAAAACTGACAAGATAAAAGTATGGAAACAGAAAAGATGTAAACAGAAAGACTCCAACAAAAGTTAAAAGACTATTAAAAATGAAGAAAACCAGGAAGAATTGAAAGGTAGTCAATGTCACCAATAAAACTAGACAAATCAATGCCAACACCAAAGATGCATGCAAAGTGGATGGGTGTTGGAGTGGTGGAAACACCAGTTTCAGAAAGACACAGTTGAATTTTAATGGAAGACAGTTATTTCGTAAAAAAAACATGCAGCCTTTGTTCTTCAATTTGAGCAAGGTACTTTTGTATCATTGTTATTGTTCTTTAGTGAGTTATTCGGCAAAATAAAAAAACTGTTCCTGATTTTGTATCTGATTTAAAGGAAGAAGATATCGGACACAGTATAACACAACAGAGTGAATTGTACTTTGGGCAGAGTTGTTATATCCTTCACAGAACCCTTTTCTAGTTGCAAAATAACGTTCACTAACTGCTCACTTTAGTGGATCAAAGGTTGTAATAAAGACTGTAATTGTGGTGCTTTTAAAAATTTTTATAAATGGAGTAACTTGCATTCACATATGTTGAGTTTTCTCAACAGCATTTTTTGAAACCCTCTAGCTATGATTAACTCTGTTATTGTTTAAAAAAACCAAAACAACTCTGTTATTGTTGCAGACTGAATTAAGAAAACACAGTGGTTATCTGGAAAAACAGAACACGTTCATACCTCACCTGACATGAAAATTAATGAAGTAGAACGTTATTCTTGAAAAGAGAGAGAGAGAGAGAAGAGAGAGGGAAGAGAGAGAGAGAGAGAGATGCAGACACGGAGAGACAGAAAGACAGGACGATGCTCGGAGAACTGTCAGACAAAGACAGAGAACAGAGACACATCCTTTTTTATGCAACACAAAAAGAGAAAACTCACTCCACTGGTAGCTGGTCAAAAGAAAGGGGGAAAGACTTCAACTTGGAAACTGAACACAACTGTTGCACAGCACATTCACAAAGTGCAGAGAAAGTTTCAGCATCATGTTAGTGTGTGGGTCATGTGGGTTTAGCTTCGTGTTACTGTCACCCAGTTGTGTTAATTAAGTGGTCTGCAATCTGAACTGTGAGCACAGGGACAAGGAGATTCAAACTGCTCACCTCTGGGCCTGGAGGGCCCTCTCGCCCAGGCGGTCCAATGCCCTATATCAAACCATGGCTTTTGTAAAAAATTCAGTTATGACTGATCCCACAACATCTTTTTTTAATTTTTATTTTGTTTTTACTCTTCATCTGCTTTACTGTGGGGATAAGTATGGTTCAAATTTGTGCAGGTATACATTTGTCCAGAGGATTTTTTTGCTGAGGATTATTTTTGTTTTGTTTTGTTTTGTTTTGTTTTTTGCTGCCTCATTTTTCGGTGACGTTCCTGTCTTGCTGTTCCCACGCCGCTCATTTCAGTCTCTCCGCCCCAGACATACCCAGATTCGTTACGTCGCACGCTCACGGTCAGAAGTGATTCCATCATCCTCATCACAATTGATCATCATGCAATAAAAGAAAATTTTCTCTAATTCTGTGGCCCCGGTTAATGCGGTCTTATGGCGACCTCATATTCGGTTTCCCCATACACTTCTCTGCGGGTGGGCAGCTCACTCAGTCTGGCTCAGCGACCGAGCTATCACTGTCGTTAGTAGGGAGCTTAGAGGTGGGGTCCTGCGTGTGGAAGGTCAGAACAGGCACCGCTAAATATCACCAAAGTGACAACGAATCTGGGTATGGCCAGGGCAGAGAACTTGAAATGAACGGCGTGGGAGCAGCAGGAACGTCACTGAAGGTGAGGCGAGGCAGCAAAAACTAAAGTCATCCATGAAAACAGATTTCGGTTGCTCGAACAAACTCAAAAGGACAACATCGACCGAAATTTTAATGAAAAACCAACACTGGCGCTTTCACATACTTAATTTTTTTTTTCTTTGGTGGGACTTAAAATATCTCAATCTGTGACTTTCTACTTTTCGTGTGATTTAAATAGTTTAAACTTCATACGCATAGTTTTTCGTGTTTTTAGTCTTCTAACAAAAGATTTTTAGTTATGTTTTTGTCAGAGCTGCTAAGTAGCATAAACAGGTATGATTTTCTGCTGTGCTTGTATCACAGACATGAAAGAGAAAGATACTTATTCCTTTCTCTCCTTGTGCCAATGCCATAATTTATATAAAGATGAGGAACTATATCAAATTATAAGTTCTACAAGAAGACATTTTCCTATCTCTCATCTCATCTGCTCCCATAACCCCCTCCAGGGTTGTAGGGGCACTGCAGTGACGAACGTTGCACCAGTTGGTTCCATTTGCGGCGGTTGTGGGCAAGTGCCTGGGTTGTGGAGAAGCTCTTCCCTATCTCTGCATGGACTTTATTTGTGTTCATCATGAACAGAAAAATAGCTTTCAATGTGCGCGCGCGTATAACTGTGGGTGTTTATAATTGTGTGTGTGTGTGTGTGTGTGTGTGGTGTGCGCGCGCGCGCGTACATGTGTGCATGCGCGCGTACGTGTGTGCATGCGCGCGCGCGTGTGTGCATGCGTATGTGTGTGCGTGTACGTGCGTGTGGATACCTATGTCCGTATGTGGCTGTACTAAAAACCATGAACCATATGCACCAGCATTTAAAAAAGAAAAAAGGTCCAAGTCATAAAAGTGAAGGGCATGGTGCCCGCCCATACCGGTTTTCCTCGATCGCCCTTGTCTCCCTTCTCACACTTGCACGGTCCGTCCACAGAGGTCACAGGTCCTGAGGGGCCTGGGGGGCCCTGTAAAGGATACAACTCACAGTCAGCATCTGCCATGCACTGAACAAAGCTTAGCCACATAGTTACAAAGAGTGAAAAATCAAGGGAGTGAAGAGACTAGAATTAAATTTTTGTCAGAGGTTTCTGTACTTGTTTTTACTATCAAGTTGTTTTTTTTTTAAAAAAATATGTAGCTTTTTGCATAGTTTGAACAGAGGTGTGCTTGTGTGTTGGGAGGATGTGTCAACAAGAGAGAGAGAGAGAGAGAGAGAGAGAGAGAGAGAGAGAGAGAGAGAGAGAGAGAGAGAGAGAGAGAGAGAGAGAGAACTCGAATATTTTAATGAGGGTAAATGGATAAGCCAGAGGCTTCTTTACACCAGGCCCTCATGGGGAAAATTGAAAACAAGCATAAATAAATCAATTAATTAATAAATAAGATAATTTCAAATAGCAATGAAATGAATCACTCAAACTCCCATTCAATTATTGAAAAATCAAGAAATCGAAAAATCAAATGAATAAACAAGACCAATTAAACAAGAAAAAACTCCCCTTCCCAACACCCCCTCCCCTAAACAAACAACACTCCCCCAAAGTCCAGGCTAAAAAAAAAGAGAGAGAGAGAGAGAGAGAGAGAGAGAGAGAGAGAGAGAGAGAGAGAGAGAGAGAGAGAGAGAGAGAGAATGCATGTGCTTGTGTATATGCATATTAGTGCGCAAATATGTCTGCGCCTCCGTGCTGCGCATATTTTGGAATGAGAGAGAGAGAGAGAGAGAGAGAGAGAGAGAGAGAGAGAGGAGAGAGAGAGAGAGAGAGAGAGAGAGAGAGAGAGAGAGAGAGAGAGTGCGTGGAGAGAGAGACGACAGACAGATAGATAGACAGACAGAGAACATATGCATGCGTGCGTGTGTATTTGTTTGCTCGTGCACGTGAGTGTGTGTGTGAATGTATGTGTGTGTAAACACATGCTGTTCATGGATATGTGCATGCATATATACATGTGCACCTGTATAGAATATGTGTATATGCACCTGTGCATTTTTGCATCTGTGCGTGAATGCGCGTACCCATGTGAATCTTAATACGTGTTTGGAAATGTTCTTGTATTTAACGTCTGTTCACTATAAGTGATATTAGACGGATTTGGAAATGTGCGTGTGTGTGTGTGTGCGCGCGTGCACACATGTATGCACATAATATATGTGTACATGTGCATGGGAATGTTTGCATGCATATGTTTGTGCAAGTTCCTCTGTCTGTGTGTGTGTGTGTGTGTGTGTGTGTGTGTGCGCGCGCGCGCGCGTGTGTGTGCATGTTTGTGTATGTATGTATGCATGCGCACGTGTGCGTATGTGTGTGTGTGTGTGTGTTGTGTGATATCTGCAGTTTGATTCATTTCAAGAATATTTAAAGATGATACTTCTGTAGAAAATAAATCATTTACAAAAGGAAAGGGTGCATATATGTGAGTAGTAATGTTAAACGTTCCTGTATTGTTTAACATGATTCAACAGCCAAAGCCAACAATGAGAAGAAAAAGGTATGAAAAATGACTCTTTTAAAAATTATAAAAAGCCCACTAAGAGATTTTTTTTTACTTTACAATTAATTCACCAAAAAGTCCAAAATAAGAAAGAAACGAAAGAAAGCTATGAAGAGAATTATACTTTGCAATGCATTTTAAAATATTCATTGAGAAAATCGAACACGATAATTTGCTCAACAGAAGAAACATTAATACTTATGCCCCCTCTTTGTTTTTCTTTAACCAAATCTGATTAATAGAAGCAAATTAAAACATGAAGTTTTACTAAAGTCAATGACATATTTGCGTCCTTCTTTCATTGCTTACAAATACATATTTACAGGTTTAGTGACATGAAATTTGCAAAATGAATGAAAGGATCTGTAAATCCTTCCATTATCATGGAGAAGTTCACAAGACATCTGACATCTGTACATTGAATACTGACTCAAAGGAAAGAAATACACATAAAAACAAAACAAACATTTTTTCGGTTATTGCTATCTCTTCTCATACATGCACGCTGGTCTGGTGATAAGCTCGCAAAAGATTAACACAACTGACTGTAATTCAGTATCAAATACTTACACAAAATACAACTCATTACGGACGGTTATCTATAAAACAGAATTATGTCAAAACACAAAACAAAAGAAGTTGAGCATTAAGCAAGCACGAAAAAATAGTCATCACTCCTTTGCAGAAGCGAACGGCAGTAGACTAGGATTAAGAGAAACTCATATCAACCGATCATTGACAACAAAAGCAGAAAAAACAAATTCGATATAAATATTAGAAAACAGAAGATGTTGGTGTAGATGAAGTCAACAGAACAGGAGGCAGGCAGCCTGTGTGCAGCAAATAAAGAAGACAGGTAGACAGGTAGGTAGGTCATGCTGTCAGGTAACCAGAGAAAAACAAAAACAAAGGCAGTGTCATTTAGTACAAGTTTGTTAATCCAACACAAAATCCAACATTCTCAGGAGAGCACATTCCAGTCAGTCTTGGCTTCACTACTGAAAAGCAGTGTGAGAGACATTCCCTGTATAAAGAAATCCACAAAGAAGAAATGAGTGAGAGTTCATATCTGTTTGACACAAAGGTGCAAGAATTGAAAACACTATTACAACTTAAATTTTTTTTAAAACTCCACCTTCTATGAAGAGATCAATGACCATTACATAGTAATGATGATGCTAAAAGGAACGTTGTCTATTGATATATTGTTGATTGATAATACTGAAGCAGTGCCTAACCTGTGAACAATGCACGATGATGACCAAACTATGAACTGCTTTATTTTTTTGGGGGGAGGGGTATGTAACATGCCTACTGAATATCTGCTACACGTGTAAAATACCTATAGGTCCAATAGCACTATGTGCTCCTTTAATCGTGTTCATATCTCTCTAGTTGACTCAAAACTGCCAATAATGAGGGAGTAATTATGAGTAATGTAAGGATCGAGATAGATAGATAGATAGGTAGTTAGATAGACAGATAGGTAGATTGATAGACAGACAGATAGATAGATAGATAGAGAGAGAGTCAAATGAACAAGTTTTCTACAATGCTGCAGTATAGATTTTGGCATGCACATACTGCAAAGACAGTGGAAGAGGACAACATACAATCTTTTAAAAAACCTGTATAACATTGTTTTCGGAATGTCATAAAACGCTTCAAGCCCTATAGTTATACTGGTGATAAATCAGCTCACTTGTAGTACCCAGTAACAAAACCTGCTCATGCTATGATTGCATGGAATTAAATAGCTTTTTTATAACATAGAAAATCTAACTAAAGTTCCATGCTAATTGAAAAAAAAGGTTGTTTCTTATGCACTTTACTAGCGATGCTTTCTTTCCTTTGAAAGTTTCAAAACTAATCTTGAACAATGCAGACCCTACATGATTATACTTATTCAAGGCCAAGCGAATTTCAAAAGAACAGTTCTGGTAAAAAAAATAGTCACTCATAGGGAACAGTACAGAAACAAAAAGATTGGAAGGAGAAAGAAGAAAGAAAAATAAAATACATAATGCTCAGTCATGCGTTGCTGCTTCAACTGATACACAAAAAAGAAACAAAAAGAAGTTGTCTGTAGCATAAGGGCAGAAATGAATGATCTTGGCACGCATATTTTGCCAGCCTACACTGTTCATGCACGTCCACAGCGTAGAACTACAAGGGGGGACTACCTAGGAGCATGCACTGCTGTGGAAAGGAGACTGGCAGGGGAACCTGCAACTCACCCCAGGGCCTACTTCACCCCTGTCTCCTTTCTGTCCTTCTGCACCACTGGGGCCAATCGAGCCCTACACAACGCGGGGTCACCATCAGCAGAATGGGAATTTATATATATATAAAATGTGTACACACTAGGATGCAGCTACAGCTAAGTGTGAACTAGAAATGGGAGAAGCATCACAAAATGGCAACGGGTATCTTTATGTGGGACATTTCTTTAAATGGCAATGGGTAACTTATGCGGGACATTTTTTTAAAGTACCTTTTTTGTTTTCGTTTGTTCTGGTTTTTATTGCTGTTTGTTGGGTTTTTTAATCTGCTGTTGAAACATGCTTGTAGATGTGTGTGTATTCTGAAAGTGAAAGGAGCTGCATGGTAGTGTTTGTTACGATCTTGTTCTATTCATTTGTACTAACTGGTCCCATTAGATCATGTAGATGTCATGTAGTGATGTACTAAAGAAGACACTTAGGAACATGAAGGAGTTGTGCCTCTGTTATAGAACTGTCAAGTAAAAAGATGCCACGAAACACGGAAACTAAAGCTCAAGAATTGGTGGCTTCCTCTGGAGAACTGAATGTGCTGAACAAAATGTACACCCACAAATCTGAGAAAATTAGCTGACAACAAAGGGGTTTTTTCATATTCTCTCACATCAACAACGTCAATATTGTAAGTGGTGTAAATGAGTACTTAGAAAAAGTAAACACTGCACTGAGATCTGAACTTTAAAAAAAGAAGAAGATGTTATTAGGGAACAATGAAACAAAGTGTTGAGATATGGTGATATCCTTGTTATGGACTGTGTGTTAATTTAGGATGTTCTTTTTCCCCACACTCTGTAGACGTTTTGTCTATGTTACGTTTCACACACTTGGAATTCATTTGCGCTGACCAGTTAATTCAGACATGACCAAAGGCAGATATGGAGTGGACACAAGTCCATCTGACCAGCACAACAGTAGTGTACAGATAGATCATGGCAGTCAACACACACGTGGATAGCAAAAGTAGGCGGTGCCGTACATGTTAATTCGTGTGGTTTATTAATATTCAAATATAGTGACATTGAAAACATCTTGGAGAACCAGACTGTGTTAATGTTTGTTTAAAACTGTACGAATGGAAAACCTATGCATATAATGGTTGTGTATGGTTGGTGGAAGGGATATTGGGTCTTTGGGGGAGGGGGAAGCCAATGACGATAAAAGCCTACTGAACAAACAACCAGTAACAATTCAATGAAAGTTCACAAAATGAAAGCTTGTTCTGAATGCAACACACCACACACAAAAAATAACATACAATCTGTACGAAAAAGACCACATATACACAGAGACACATCGAAATTGTACAAAGTAAAAACTCGGGCTAAAAACAGAAAGTGAAGAATACTCGTATAAAGGAATTAAAATCAAGACTGGCTAGTATGAATCACTTTTTCCTATTGACAATGATCACCGAGAACCTGCTTTAGCTGTTCCTTCCCAGCTTTATAAGAACATGAAAAATCATGCTGAACTCCAGCTCTGAAGACGGCAGTCCTTTGGCATATGTTTTTGGTCAATTAAGCAACACCTTGTCCCTAACCAGAACTTATTCAAATGTACAACATAATGTATTGAATGCCATTTCCCATTCAAATCATGATCACTTTTACATATCCACGAAAAGCATATTAGGCATTAAGGTGTCTTTTACAACTTACAAAAATCAAGCTAACAAGTAAACTATACGATGTCAATAAAAGAGTTATCAAGCTAACAGCAACAGCGCATCCCTACAACTGGATCTCGATATTCAATCTCGTATTTGTTAAATGTAGTTTCTTTGTGCCCTCTACGGTGACTACAAAAACAATATATTTTAATTTGTATGAAAAAACAACGAAATATTATGTAACTACTTCAAAACATTTGTTTCTCCAATCTCAAATAAGACAAACATTATATTCTGAAGAAAAACAGATGAAAGGTAATGAACACTGACAGACACCCCAACAGCAACAAGAAACCCCCCAGCTGTTTCGCTACTCTTCAGCGATCTACCATGTACAATTTCCAAGTGTCCGTCCGACAAGCACAACCAACTCTACATGTCACCTAAACCCTTCAAAGACCAATACATCACGTGTTTCCACCACAACAGTCAATATGACATTGGCTACAAAAGTGCAAAAGAGGACACCACCACAGTCTCTCTCCTAGCAGGGCAGGCAACCTGCAGAAAAAAGACGGAAGTCATGCATGGCAAGAAGTACACTTACTGGTAAACCAATGGAGCCTGGAGTACCCATTTCCCCTTTTTGTCCCTGGCAGAAATAACACAGCTTGGTTAGGCACGGCTGGAAGATGACTGCTTAGTGTTGGGTTACCTCATTGTTATTGACACTATGTAGGCCATTGCTTACAGTCATCAACGTATACATGCATGCTGACAAGACAATTAATTACACAAGTCAGAAGGCGTGAGTTTTCTGTATGCCAGGAAAAAGACCTTTATTTTAAGGAAATGATACAGCAATGACAACCAATCAGTTCCAGTGAATCGAACGTGTGTGTGTGTGTGTGTGTGTGTGTGTGTGTGTGTGTGTATGTGTGCACGCGCGCATGCACATATCCAGGTGTATGTGCAGGCATGTGTGTGACTGTGCTTATTATGTATGAATGCCAGTGCGTGCTCTTTCCATGAATCTGTGCGTGTATGCTTGCATGCATTGGTATAGCTGTATAAGAATGTTTGCTATTATTAAAAATAGTGTGACACTGGGACAATAATACGGGAAAAACAGAATCAGGAATGAAAGTTGTGCTTTGCAAAGTGGAAGATGAAAGGGAGGAGTCATGTGGACACAAGCTGACAGAAGGATGAAATGAAGTATGTCAGCTCAGACTGTCAACTAAATACTCATGTTTTATATAATCATATTCCCCAATATTTTCAGGATCATACTCCCCAATATTTTCAGGTAATACAAAAAAATGAAATGCGGTTGGTTCTTCACATCTTTTATTTTTTGGCCTCACAAAATGCCAGCTATGGCCTCATCCATCAGCAAAAAGTCTTGCAGATTTGACTGGTATAGTCAGGATAGCTAGGGTTTACACCTTTAATGGTAATCAGTGTTTTTTCAGATTACTAGGGTTTACAACCTTATTTAATAATAATAATAAATGGAATTTATATAGCGCTATATCTTGCATAAAACAAATCAAAGCGCTTTGAATTTTTATTTCATGATAATCCATGTTTTTAAAGATCAGGTTACTACGGGTTACAACTTATTTAATGCTATTCTGTGTGTGTGTGTGGGGGGGGGGGGGGGGAGGGGGGAGTTTGTCAATGTTTTGTAATCATAAAGTATATTTCGTTAACAAAACGATGTACAAAAAATCGGCCTTATCAATGACTGAAACCTTGACTTTAATTTTTTCAAACTACTGAAAGAAAGGCAACACTTACTAGGTCCCCTTTTAAGCCTGGAGGTCCACGATCACCCTGCAAGTAGCAAGCACCACTAAAGAACATGATATTGCTATACACAGAAAAATATATCGTCCATAAATGCTTTACGTTTCCTTGTTCTGAAATATTTGCATACTGTTTCAAATAATGACTAGCTAAAACATGCAACTGAATCTTCTTTTGAAAAAAAATTAATGTAATACTTCCATAAATGCTTTATGATTTAGGCTTATATCACTCAGAAATTAGGTTTCTTCTTTGCTGACTTCAACATGACTACAATGGCTGAACATGTTGAAAGATTTGATTCCCAAGTCAAACAGTTTCTTTGAAATAAACTTTTCATACAAAGTGAATAAACAAAGAATGTGTTGTTTTCACAGAATTACTAGTTTTCATACCGAATTTGATTATATTTTTCACAAAGTGACATTAATCCAAAACTTTCAAAGAGACTAACCATTTGTGGCTTTATCTACATAAAATACTACTATTTCTACAGTTGTAAAGGCATACAGAGACTTTAACCTTGGAATTATTTACATGTGTATATTTTTTTCATAAAGAGTGCAGCAAGTTAAAAAGAAACTGACAACACCAACAGTACCTTTATACCTGGAGGTCCTTGTAATCCCATGGGTCCCTGACACACCAATAAAATACCAGTGTTCATATCAAAATTCTCACAGTATATTATAATTATGTCAGTATGTGATGTTAAATAAACAAAACAACACACACCCTCTCCAAAAAAGCACAAAAAGTGAAAAAACAAAACCCGATAACCCAATTACATCTCACTCCCCTCTTCACACTCTGATTCATTTCAGCTCCGTTTTGTGACCATAAACCCAGACCCTCCACCAAGTATTAAAAAAAAGGAAAACGAGACCAACCAACAGCTCATGTAACTGCCTCAGGTTTGGCTGATTAGGCAAAGTGAATGACTAACTTTATAAATGTTCGTTTCCCATATTCACGTATCAAATACCCCGAGTCAAAACATTCTTACAATGTTGTTCACTGTCGAGAAGCACCAATTTAAATCTATAAAGTCGAAATGCATGGAAGCAAATCCAGCCCTTGATTAACAAGAGAGGAAACTGCAACTTGTCAAACTAGGCTCCATCATACACGTATGTAAAGGTAAAGGTATAGGTGTCCGAGAACCTATGTGGTCGTAGGGGAACGAGGCATCAGAGACCTCAGCTTCTCTAGGGGCCAGCATATTGAGGGTGGCGCCCATCTCCTCTCCCTCGCTGCTTTACCTTCCTGACCCTAAAGAGGCAGGTACCCATTCACATTTACAGCTGGGTGAACTGGGGGACTGTATTAAAGCCAAGGTGCGCAAACGGTCACCTATCCACTTGGTAACCACACTCAATGGTGCTTAAGCTTAGCTTGAGGAAAGCAATAGCTCTGACCACTGAGATATCCCGTTTGTGCTGGGTGATTAAAAGTAAGTCCTTGTCTGAATTCTTCAACTTCATCAACAGATGACACTGATGGTATTCAAACACTTCATGTAATATCAGAGTAACGATCTACAAAACTGTTGCATCAGCTTTTTATAATAATGCTCAGGCAGATATGAACAAGTAGAGTTGGTATAACAAAGAAGATGGGGGAGGGGGTATAGGTTTATACAGAGAGAGAGAGAGAGAGAGAGAGAGAGACAGAGAGAGAGACAGAGACAGAGAGAGACAGATAGACAGACAGAAAGACAGACGAGACAACTAGGCAGGCAGCCAGACAGAATATGGGGTGAGACAGACAGAGGTAACTTGATAAATCGAATGCACCAGTTTCAACGTTGTTGGTCTGGATGCTTTTGTATTTATTTACCAATGAGATCATCACTCATACCATGCTCCAAACCCTAACGCCCACAACACTTTGCAAAATACTGCTATTCTCACCCCTTCGATACTGAACACCTCATCCCAAATCATGACCAAAATGATAAAGCTCAGAAACCGTCTATTGCCACAAATGACTCACCATAGGTCCTGGCGGACCAGGGGGGCCTGGTAGCTGAAAAGAAAGGAAACCACTCTCGTGAAACCCAGTCCTCTGATTAACTCTTCTTGTCACAACGCCAAATAACAACCATGTCAACAAAATCAAAGCAACCATCAACACTGTGCAGATCGCATGCAGGAAAACTTCTGGAGCCTAACATACCACAACCGTCTTGATTTGAAAAACAATAATCTTTATAGTCATAAAAGATTACTCAGATTTGATCAGTTGTCATCAAGCACACTCAACTGATATTACCCAAGAAAACTAAATACTATTTTTTTTATTAAACATAAGTTGTTTTTTTAATTAAGAAAACCAAATACTAATATTCCGAAAGAAAAGTGGATTCATTTGTACTGAGGTTTATCTCAAAGTCGAATGCTCACATGTTTTCAGCATCACTATATCTCACTGTTTGTGCCATTATGCTGCGTCTATACTTCCCTTAAAGAAGTATTCTTTTGTTCAGATAAAAACTAAAACCTTAAAAATAATAAAAACGAACGCAAAAGAATAAAATTAAATGGACGCTAAAACTAAAGATCGGACAGAAAACTGCAGGCTAGGAATAAAGTTCTATGGAAAAAATGGAAATCCTCTTACCCCTTCACCACTGCCGCCTCCTCCCTCTACCACGCCTGGCTCTCCCTAGCAACACACAAACAGAACAATAAGCATTAGTTCCAAGACATGATGCAACACACAAGCTCACAACAGACTATCTTCCCACTATCAGCACAACAATTAACTCTGAACAAAGGAAGAAGACTGACAAAGGAAACATGATCACCATGCCTGGTGTGCTCTCAGCAGAAATTCTGGATCAAAATGCCATTCCCTCAAACCTTGCTCATGAATCAAGAGTCAACCATTTGATCACGCATGCAGCTAAGATATTTCTGAGTTCAGATCAAATCCACTGAAACACAGACAACAACCCAACAAAATCTTGATTCGACTTCGGTTGCTTTTTCCTCCAGTTGCAGAACAAGATTCATGACATTCACATTCTGTTTATGACAAGCTGGACCTTACATGTAGCTGATATCAGCCACTGGATTTTAGAATTCACTGTACTACCTTTACTAACTATACATATCTATCAACATGTTGGGTTTTTTTCCCTTGTACCAGCACAACACCTCTTGACAATTAATCTCCATTTAACTATCTTGCTTTGCTGTGTTCCCATTAAATCCCAACCAAAAAAAGGAAAACATTCACGTTCACTTTGCTGTTTGACAGCTTCACAACTATCCATGATAGAAAAAAGGTAAACCAGTGGCCAAAAACTTACTTCGGCAATAAATGCTGCCTTCAAAAACAAAATTAATGATGACGCTATCTTCGATAGAAACTTCCAAAGGGTTTTCAGCAAGTGAGAACGACTCTCTAAAAGTAAGGAGAAATGAAACCCCCATCTAAATGCCCCTGTATAGGAATAGAACTCACTGGGGGACCTGGGAGGCCGGGAGGTCCGATCATGCCTGGTAATCCTGCTGGTCCTGTGTCTCCCTTGTCTCCCTTGAGACCAGGGACACCCTACACAATAGTCCACAGCTCTCTTGTCAGCATACCGGTCCACAGTCTGTTTCATGGTCTACACTCTTAACACTTTCCTGACTGAACAGCTTTCATGCAAGATCTTTGACCAAGCCATGCAAGAAGAATATTCATATCATGCAAATTACAGTTTAAAATGGCAAGTAGAATCTGATCTTGTACCTACTAAATGCTTGCATAATATGATTAAAGAATAAAAAAGACGATTGTAAAAAAAGGATATTACCTTCTTGTTCTACTGAAAGAAAAGATTGTTACACTAATTATTATCTCTAATGTATATCAATAAATACCGATAGTCAATATACCTCGTGTTAGATACTTTAAGCAATTATAAGATTGCTATTGATGCTCAATACCTCAAGTAGATAATCCGAAAGAATATGCTGAAAAAAGACATTTTATCTGAAGTCACCATGCCAGATTATGTAGCAAAAGAACATGCTAGCTTTGCATAAACAGAAAATAAAGAATCGTACTGTAAACAAACAATCACGAAAGCTGATTGATTCCTTACAATTGAAAAACCATACTATAGGAAACTAGTTTTATGCTTAAGTTGCTCTTTCCATTAATGACTTGACTTCGTTTCTGTACGTCCTCTTAATGTCTAACACTAACCAAATTTCTTAGGCGTGCATTAAGTGTTTCTTAAAAAATGCATTAAACGCACACATATGTATAAACGTGAGACATCATTCTTCTGAATGTCAAGTGAAAACCTCAGTGACAGAAGCTACACGTAAAAGACATCCACACAGAAGGGACACTGACACACATTCACCCTACACACTCACTGGTTTTCCTACGATACCATCTTTGCCGTCACGTCCATTCTTGCCTGCTGATCCCCCTTCGCCCTTTTGTCCCTGCAAGGTGCCAGGGGCAGACTTTCAATGTGAACACTATACTCACAGGGTCAGAACAACTTTCCATTTAACACCATCTACACCCACACCTTTGAGGATATGCCTTGCGTAAGACAATATATGTATGACTTTACATCCTCTTCCCCAACCTCCTCCTTAGTCACTGACCTTATCCCTCCACTACCGGACCTGAGGTCTATAAAACACTCAATAAAACTCTAAACACTTTCTTAAAACACACCTCAAAACTTCGTGAAGCACTTTCTTAAAATGCATACAAAAAGTGTATGAAATACCTTTAAACACATAAAAAAAAATCTGAGAAGATTTCTTTCTATACTTCATGCAACTCTAGATGCTGAACGTGCTTTCAAAACTCTGTAAAGTGATGTGGAAAAAAGTAAACTCAGTTTGAATATAATTCAATAGTTTCTAATACCATTGTGAAAACAAGAACTCAAAGAGGATGCAGTTATGCAAATATCGAAGCAAAGGTTTCATTTATGCAGAATATAATTCGATGCATAACATACAATCGCAAGACAGTTTCCTTGTAAAATGTATTCAGAATTTGAAAAAAGTCAGAACCCTGGAAATTCGTTCTTCGTGGAATCTTCTTAGAATGGAATAATTATGGTGAAGATGAAAAAATAGCAGTTTCATATACACATATTTACATTCTGATCAGAATAATGGAAACCAAAGAGAAGTGAGACGGAAATCAAAAAGGCAATAATAAGAAGGTGTCTCTAGACAAAGCAGACAGACAGAAGAAAGGGGGGAGGGGGCGAGAGAGAGAGAGAGAGAGAGAGAGAGAGAGAGAGAGAGAGGAGAGAGAGAGAGAGAGAGAGAGAGAGAGAGAGAGAGAGAGAGAGGGGCAAACAGACAGACAGACAGACAGACAGAGCCAGAGAGATTCTTGATACCCTTACATTTGTATACTTATTATCACATGATGACTGATAAATGAGACTTCACAGAAATGGAAGATCAGAAGGAAGAGTGACCTTAAAAAAATCGCTAACATGCTTTTCACTTCTAAAGCTAAATGACCATTCCAATCTTATGGTGATCATTTCCCAAACCTGTCATGCATATTCTTCTCCTTTCTTTTGCTCACAGTCTATAAAGTACAATTTACAATATCCTACTGGTACATACCAGTGGCACAGACCGTTGATGCATTTTGGAAATTGAGAATATCTTGAGCAAAACTACATTTCCCATCCATTAAGTGATTTAAATAACACTTACAACACACAGTCAAGTGACTGGGCAGTAGGCCTACAGTGAGCAACATCACATAAAGAAACATGTAAACATTCTGCACTAGACGAAGAACGACTACAGAAGCTAAGGTAATCAAGGTAACTAACTGATTCCATAAGAAAACTAAAGTGGCAAAGGTGGCGGCGCAGCCCTACCTGCTGACCTGGAAGCCCTAAGGCTCCTTTGGGCCCTGGAGGTCCTGGAGCACCATCTCGTCCTGGTGGGCCTTGGGGGCCAGGGAAACCCATAAAGGTTGCCTTGCCCTTTTTCCCTCGTCGACCCTATGGGTAGTATAGCGCAGTGGTCTATTATCCTGCTCGTTCAATTTTGCTTAATCTTAAAATGTTATGTCTAAGCGTTTAAAATCATTCCAATAATATTGTTATAAATTTTTTTTGGTCTTTGATTTAAACAATGCACATGGGTAAAGAAATGTAAACTCTTTTTTGCTACTTTTATGAATATGAAATATCAAAATTTACACAAATGCACACATTCCGTAAGAAGTTTGATTCATTGGTAAATTCGAGAAAAAAAGAGCTTTCACCAAGATACGGATAACTGTAACAAAATGACAACAAATGCAACAATAAGCTCCTTTCTTGCAAAGTAAATCAAGTCTGTCTTTTTATGATTCATGCACTTAACTGAAACAAGAACCAATAGATCAAATTAATTAAACTAAGATGATAGAAACTGCTTGTCATGTCAACACGAGGGGTAAGGGAACGGGAGGGGTAACCGATGGAAATGTTATGAAAAACTCCATACAACAAGATGGAAAGTGAGGGGGATAAAGAAGCAATAACCTATTCACTATTATATGTTTGATGTGTATTGTAATAAATCCTTTATGTGTTGATTGAGAGAGCAGACAGAAGACAGAAGAAGAGAGAGAGAGAGAGAGAGAGAGAGAGAGAGAGAGAGAGAGAGGGGGGGGGGGGGGGAGAGAATCATCAATGTACGCAAAAACAATCTACTTATCTGTAGATAAACTGAATTTCCCCTAATGTGAATATAATCCCAGCACTGATTTTTAACAGCAGTTCAAATGTAATTGCATGCCAGACCTAAAACTCAGATGTCATGAAAAATAATAGTTTAGATGTATATGTATTGTATCCCCAGTTATGTAACACAAGGTTACATTTTATAGAATAAACTGTAGTTTGATACAGTATTGAAAACGGTGACAAAGAAAACCCGTAAAACTGCTTTAAAAACCCATGACAGGTAAGCTCCCTGAAAACACAGGAAGGTCAAAGCATAGGAACAACAATATCATCTAGTCTATAATGACCTTTCTGGCTGTTTACCTAAGATATACCTGGCTTCAAATCTGCGGACACGAGACATGATCAACCCCGGAAGGGACTTTTTGTTTTCTTTTAGCCATTTCCCTGCACAGTGTATTCAATATTCTTTCTGTACCTTTAGAACAACGCAAAGATTCCGAGTGGGGAACCAGCACAATGGGACATTAAGTAAAAGGATCACTATGATCAATTTGAACAAAAATGACTCGACATAAATGATAAATACGACTTTTGCAACAAATGCACAGCTGAGATACGTGACTTTACAGTTAGCCGCTCTCACATTCAAGTACGATTCACTAAGTTTAAGGTCTGGCCTGAACCTTTTGCACACCTGCATCCACCAACTGACAATGATAGACGTCTTCTGACATTCCTGATGCAATAGACTAACAATGAAAGATTGGTGCTTGAGAACTAAATTATAAGGCTTATGGGTTGTTTAGAATTCGCCCTACGACCCAACAACCAATGGATTGACCTATCTGACTGACCACATAGTGGACAGCGGTGTGCCTCAGAAATAAGCAACCACCAGATTGACCTACCTAGTTTTTTGTGCCCACCAAATTTCAACTAAACAAGGGTGATGAGTCAACAAACTTGTACAATCTGTCTCAGAACACAAGAACATTCTCCATAAAAACAACATTCTGGTCAAGGTAAATGCATCCTTTAATTTCAACAGTATGCCTGTTCTTGTAATCAATCCCTTAACTTATTGTCACCAGTGTCTCTTTATGTGAACTGTCTTATCTCTTGATGCAGTACTTTGAAATAAAGTCTGGTTTACACAGACCAGAAGAACTTTCACCGATGCTACTGAATCGAAAGGTGTCGAACTAAAGAGTAACCTATTAGAACCCTCATAGCAGTGAGCAACAGTCCAAACAAGACGGGAGGACTCTCGGTATCTACTCGTGTCAAGATCAGCCATTTTCTTAACTCCAAAAAGAAATACAAAAAGCCTCCACTAAACCCCAACTCTTATTACATTTACTGAATAAAGTGGGTTTAAAAAAATCAGTATTAAATGAACTACTGGGAGAACACGGTTCCTTCATTCTGAGTGGAAAGTAAATGTTCTTCATAAACAATCCTGGAGCATTACTTTCACTTGCAATAGTCTGATCTGACAACACATCTGGCTCTTGTGAAATCAGTTCTTTATTACGCTGTTAATGTGTCAGTATCATGTGACTTCTATCGTAGACTGCGGACTAGCTCAAGGGTATTTTTCAGGTCACAGAGAAGAAAACAAAGATACATAAAGCTCATTGAAAGTGTTGGTATACTAGGCCCTTTCGAAAATTAAAACACTTAATCTTTTGATAAAATCGTTAGACTTGGATCTACATTACTTGTAATATAGCTTTGCTTCCATCAGTGACATGCTTTGCACAATACACCTGTGGTTTGCAGCAAAAATTCATGTGTCTGTGTAGTCTTCACAGGATCGACTGGGCAGATGACAGCAAGGATTCGACAATCGCGACTTGTGCATCCAATATAATAACACATCCTCGCGCCCCCACCCCCCCCTAATTTATGTTACGACAATATTCATTTTATGAAAAATAGGAATGAATAGAAAGGAATTAACCCCCCCCCCCCTAAAAAAAGCACACTTGCAAGGAGTAAAAGGAGAAAGGATATGAATGATGTGTGCATCATGCAACACGAAGTGAAGACAATGACGCCATGACAAGTCAGATGGACACAGCTTGCTGTACTAATGGTTTTTCACGGATCTTTTTTAGGCTCTCTGATATAAAGCCAGGTTTTAACCATGCTGAGAAAAAATCTATCAAGAAGTTACATGCCGAAAAAAAGCCGGGTCACAGATTTCTGTTTTCTAAACCAA
The DNA here is from genome assembly GCA_028751875.1 of Rapana venosa. Classification (NCBI taxonomy): domain Eukaryota; kingdom Metazoa; phylum Mollusca; class Gastropoda; order Neogastropoda; family Muricidae; genus Rapana; species Rapana venosa. The sequence goes on from CM054134.1 coordinate 13,601,258, forward strand.
ATCGGCCCACGAAACCAAACCATTGGTACAACGGCGCCGAAATAAAGCCGGGTCACAGATTTCTGTTTTCTAAACCAAATCGGCCCACGAAACCCAACATGGTACACGACGCCGTTCCTAAGGTAGTTTATGACTGTTCTGTCTGGTTATTAATGACTACGATGTTCCATAAATCTAAATGGTGTGAATAAGGAATGGAATTTGCCAGAGATGATGGCTTAAAAGAATGAAAGGGCGGGGGCGGGAAGGGAGGGTGGAGGGAGGAGTGAGCCATGACAAACCTAAGGTTGTGGTGGACACCATGCTCAGTTATTTACCCGTTTTCCCCTCGGGCCCCTGTCCCCCTTCTCACCCTGAGGGCCTCCTGGTCCGCTGGGCCCCGGCACACCCGGCATTCCGATATCTCCCTACACATACATACACAGGGCACCCTGCTCACATACTCATAGTCACTGGCGCAAAACACACCGGGCAGGGCTAACCCTAGGCTTACAGGACCGCCTGACGTGCACAGCTTCTTGTACAATGCACAACGCCAGTGGCCGGACGAAGAGGAAGATTTTATAACTAGTTTTATCTACACACACCTCAACCGTAAGGTGAAGTAAAATGAAAAATAAACAAATAAATAAACGCGCAGATAAACTCCAAAACCCGCGTCGGTGCACTCAGGTATATTCTCCACTCTTTTCCTTCGTTCTCTCTTTAGCCTTATCATTGCCCACACTAGACAGCCGTCGTTCTCATTTTACTATCATCTGAGCTGTCAGAAATGTTCACTTTTAAGTGTCTTGTTTCCCACTCTCAAGTGATATCTTCGTCCTGCTACTCCTTAACCGACCACTCGATTCCACTACACACAGTCGACCTACATCCAGATCCTCTTTGTCACTCTTTTCTAACTCTCAGCTCATGTTACGCCGCAAAAAAGCCATAACTGCAATCAGAAAGGACTCTACATTTTATTGCTTAGTACGTGTTCAGCAGGGGCCTTTTGTGATCCACCATACGCAAGATACCACCTGCTAAGCCTCTCTGCTGTCAACAATCACAGCATCACCGTCGTCAGACTGAGATATACACAACAATGAGAAACCAAAACTGAAGACCAGAGCATAAAGACATGATAAACCTTCTTGTTTGTTTGTTTTTTGTCTACATCATGATCAAAGAGGATGCTAAGGTTGACTATGATGGAGTTATAGAGATTTTAAATTAACATCTCCTGGCGAGGTTGCGCTCTAAGCTACATTTCACACAAATCCCAGAGTCAGTCAGGCCTGAGACATAGATGCTTGCATTGCTGATTTTGTAATTTGAGCACTCCCTGTCATCAAATTTGCATTTAGAATTTTTTCCCCCCGAATTTGTGATCCCAGTCTTCTCCTGTAGCCCACTGCACGAAAAAGAGTATGGGTGTGCTGCACCTCTCAGAGCTTCACAAGTCCAACACATTATTTTCATCTCTCTTTGGATTCCAAGTGGCTACTTTTCATACCAAATTTCTTGCTCAAACCATTGCAACGTAGTGGGTGGTGCTTTGATTTGTAAAGCTAGATGAAAAAAAGTCTTATGAATAATAATAAAAAAAAAAAGTATTCCAGAACACAATAAGTATTTATCGATTCTAAAGACTTTTCTGTGATTTTATCCAAACCGAGGACCATGAAAAGTCAGGATGTATGTTTTATTCAGTTCTCTAGGAGTAAAAACTTTTTTAATTTTAAATTCCAGGCATTTTCAAAAGCCAACACTTACATTATCTACATATATTTGACAACGGTGTCTACTACAGCCTTCCGTTGATAACTGATGGCACTGGAAGCAATCGTTTTTTTTATTTTTAAAATCGAGTGTATATCTGACCAGCAGTTTCCAGATAAAGACCATCAAAAGAAAAAAAAAGTATTTCAAAACAATGTTCAAGATGGTCAGTATTCTGACAAATACACGTCCCTCGCTATTTTGGTACAAAGATGTAAGCTAGTTTTGTTCAAAGATGTACTCATTAAATACGTTTTTGAAAATAAAAGAAATGCTCGAGACCATCCTCTTCAGTTACAAAAACACGATATCACAGCGGAGTTGTGTTGTTTTATTTTTAATTGAATATTTTCCTTTTTTTCTGACTTTTGTTTATAAAACAGATAATGACAGAACGTTCATCAGTTGGCAGCAATCTCTAATGACTTACAAGCACATTCGGTAAGTTCACCCTCACATTCTCTTGTGCTCGATGAATAAATCATTCATAAAAGATGTACTATTTTTCACCCAAACTGACCAACACACTCGCTTACCCACCCTGTCACCCACTCGTCCGAAACACACACGCGCGCACACTTTCACATAATATAGACAGCCACAGACACACACCCCTGTGCATTCCCGAAAACAGATGAAGAGCAAGCACCCAAGAGAGAGAGAGAGAGAGAGAGAGAGAGAGAGTTCTACGCATTGAAAGGTACAAACATGAATGACTTGACCCACATCTCTCTCTCTCTCTCTCCCCTCACACACAAACAGTCACACACATATATATCACACAGGAGGCACACACACACACACACACACACACGGGAAGGAAACCAACACACACACAAGAAAGTCAAACCTGACACGTTGTTGACAGACAAGTGGAAGTCTTCGATTACAGACTGCTGTTGAAAGGCTTTGTTTCACGATGCCACTCTTCTAAACTATGAGGTAGGTACACACACACTCCAGTGGAACACCTACCTCCTTAAGACAACCATGCATAACTAGGCTCACGCCTACGTAGAGCACTGCATTCACATTAGAAGCAGAGGTCTCTGCCCTGTTGGATCAACGGCAACACATCAACACACTCTAGAAAAAGATACTTCGACACCACCACCCCCCACCCCACCAAAAAAAAGTCAAACAAAAACAAACTACCCAAACTCCCCCCTCCCCTCGAAAAAAAAGAAAACAACAACCAAACCCCAGATTTAATACCCACACATATACCTTTTGAAGGCTCTCAATCTATTTATAAAACAAGGGAGACAACCCTACATCGACACATGAACCAGACAATACAACACATAGCACACCACACCACAACACAAGCAAACAAAGAACGGCAAGATTCCAGTTCAGACAGTTAGATGAAAACAAAGTGTACATATCACCATACAGTATAAGTAAGTCTCTTGAAGATTGATTGTCATGTGTGTATGTTGTCTGTGGCACTGCTAACGCGGTTTTCTGAGGGTCTAAATTAACGAAACAAAATGAAGCAAACACGTACACTAACATAATAAACAGACCCTCCAACAAAATCAAAACAAACGTGAAAGTGTAAGAGAGATTAGATCGGTCATGTTCTATTGATTGTGTTGTTTGACCCCTGTCAGTGATAAGGTGGGATAAAAGAGCAAAAGAATCTGATGAGACAATGGAAGAGTAAGGAGAGATTCATAAAAATGCAATGATTCCCATATTGATTGCATTCAGAGAGACAGACAGACAGACAGACTTGAAAGATATTGCGGGTAAGGGGGGTAGAGATCAGCAAGAAACAGAAAAGAAAACCTGAGCTGTGGATGGCAATCCTGCACACTGTAGAGAAATGCATATGACACAGTCAAAAGTAATTATCCATTTGCTTTGACCTGAAACAAAAAATAAATCCAGCTACCAGTTTAACACGCATACATGTGTGCACACTCAGAAAGGACATACAGAGATGTGCTACACTCGCACCCATAAGTAAGGATGCATGTAGGCGCAGCACAAAAAACGTAAAGATGCAAGTACAAGGCACAAAATCATGTTTGCACAGCGTCCCTGCAACCCAGCCTGTAAAGAGAGACAAACTTCATAACTGTTAGAACAAAATGCATATATGCATAGACGTACAGCAAAATCAACAAACCTAAACCCTGAAAGCAGTTCAACAATAAGTCAGTAACACAAAGCTGAAACAGAGCTACCTGAAACAAAGCAAGGAATCACGAAGGAAAAACAAAACACACGCAATTCTACATCGTTAAAATGAATAATAATTAAAAAAGAAAAAAAAGAGAAAAGTACAGTAAGGAACAACTTCCAATTAAACACGGTAATACCTTAAAAAAAGGGTTATATTCAATATTCATCCAATCTGTAAGAGAATAAATAGAAAATTAATATATCTTAAAAAAAAACACCAACAACAGACAAACAGATAATAACGTCAGATGTCTTGTGAAATAACCAAATTTGAGTCAGATATCTTGTGACATGTTTTTCATTAAAAGAAAACCTGAGAATAGCTGAAAGAAATGGAAATACCACACTTAAAAGTGATACAGATATGGGCAATAAAAAAAAAAAGCATGATGAGACAGACACAAGCATGGGCGGTATCAGCATACCAAGCTCTGAATACATTGTAAAGCAAGAATGTGAAGCCCAAGGTCAGTTAAAATCAGCATTAAGTTGATTATGTTGTACACAGGAATCCGATAAAAGAGATTTACAGGTACGTACATACGGCAGTGGGGAAAAAAAACTTGGCCATGAAAATTAGTCTTTTTTAGGTTTTAAAAAAAAGAAATAAAGTGTATTTTTTCTTTATATTCTGAATATCTAGAATACAAGTTGAAATTAGCAAAGTATACGAACCCCATATCTTTTTATTTTAGATAGAAAATAATAAATATGAAAAAACAACAACAAAGAGAGTAGCATGGGGTAGGCTATATGTAAGCAGATGAGCCCCTGAAGCACAACTCTTCCTTCTCCAGTGTTTACTACACAGAATAAGAACCATAACTGCAGCAAACGTTTGGTCCGTAGTACAAACAGTTCCATATACCTTACAGTCCTCAATATACACATCAACTTCCGAGGAGTCATCATCAACTTCTTCAGCAGAGTCAACGTTATCAGCGTCAATGCCGCCAGCGCCGTCCTCAGAGGGCTGGCCCAGCACGCGGTGATCCCGGCGCTTGATCTTTTTGGCTTTCTTTTTCACGGAGCTGATGTCCTTCACCTCCAGCCGGCACGTGCGGTGACGTCTGAAGGGAGTACCTGACTAAGGAATGACAGCAGTGTGTTGGGTCCATGCAAACCATTCAAACATGTCAGGATATCTATCTGGCTGTTCTGTACTGGAAGAAAATGATCAAGGTCATTTCAAACAATGCTTTGGTTTTAACCTTTGCTGCAGTTATGATTCTTTCTCATCAAAGTTAAATCTGATTATCAAAAAGCAACAATAAACCAACTGCTGCAGTCATATGCACTATTTTAGTTTGAATATTTGCACAAAAAAACCCAAACAACAAGAAGTGCAAAACACTTCTTTCTTTAAATCCATGGATTTCTTTCCGAGTTTGGTTTGATTAAATGATACCCAAATCATGACGGACGTTCGTTCGTCATGCTTGCAATGAGCCATCTGACTGCAGCAAAGGTCTGCGATTAAGTCTGATACACATGTTTAGCAACACATTGGTGTTATGGTCGTTGATTTCCTGACTTGACCACGAACACCTGCATGGTAAACAGCAAGAAAGGTAAGATGTAGGAGAAAAAAAAAGTATTGTAGGAGCATGAATAAGCACAGGAGGCAACAAAGGCACCACCACCAGGCAGGCATTGGAAAGGCTTGAATAGCTGCACAGGCTAAGGTCATTATGGCACGAAGACTTGGCAATGGTAAATGACAGATATGGCACCCTGATGGACACTGCCAGCCTGCTGGGCGGAGCCATGGAAGGTTCCAGCAGACCTCAGTGTCTCACCTTAGGCCCGCGTGGCCCCGGGGGTCCAGGAGGACCCTGAATAAATCCCGCCGGGAAGCTGCCGTGAGGATCGTAAACAGACCCGACGCCCCCTTTGCCTTTGCTTATCCCTCCCGTGCCAGTTTCTCCCTTCTTCCCCTGTAACACAAGCAGATAGATCTGCTGATCGTGCCCTGGCCGTCCTGCTTGCCCCTGCTCCAGGAGGCACTCGCCAGGTTAGTGGTCCACAACAACACACTGGGCAACCCGAGCAACAACAGCCGGACACAGGTATCTGGGATCAGCAGGCATCTTCCACTGAAGGGGCGGGCCACAGGGGCTGCGTGTAGAGTCAACAACACGCTGTGGTGCATGCAGTGTCGGCATACGTATGTACTTACACACCAGGACTGACAACGGCGCCAGAGAAGGACAGGAAGAACTAGAATGCGGGAAGAAACAGGAGCCGTTAGAACCTGTGCATAGACTTGCGCATTCATTCTTATGAACACCAATAGTGAATGGGATACTTCATGTGGATTAAAAGGTGGGATGTGTGTTAAATGAACAAGACGAGAGAAATGTGCAATGGGGTTACAGAAAGGACTGGCGAGATGTGGTTAACAACAGACGTTAGAAAACCATTCCTATTTTCACACAGTGGAATATCACAAGTGATTCTTTCCATATCTCTCTCTCTCTCTCTCTCTCTCTCACACACACACACACACACACACACACACACACACACACACACACACACACACACACACACACGTCGAATGCACACACAATGCAGTAACAGGAAACAAAGACCTTTTTAAAAGGGGGTTCCAAACAAATCCAAGCAAGGTCTTCCAAAACTTAAAACGGGAACTGAAACCCAACACTGGTCATGCTCAGACAATGCAAGCACGATTTTTAATAACACACTGGTCATGCTTAGACAATGCAGACATTATGCCCTGTTTTCAATGCCCGGAAGAAAAGAAAAAAAAATACAGGTAAGATATATCATCCACCTGTGATGCACTTTACAGCATATACCCAGAAACTGCGAACACCTAAATCTGTACGGGTCCAGAATTTGCAGCCAAAGTTAAAAGATCTAAAGATATTTCTCCGGACCTTTTTTCAAACCTCTATGACTGATTACTTCCGAAGCTCGACTGGTCGTCCTCTACGGTCTTTGTAAATCAAGGTGGATTTTTTCCCCCCTGTAAGGCAGAGATGTTAGTATACGCTAATTCCGTCTGTGTTGTGTCAGCCGGTTGTTCTGAGAGATGGCAGAGGGGGGATGTTAGCCTGACGGTCAGTAGATATTCACCGAAGGCATCCAGCATGTCAAGGGTTGCACCGCAAATCGCCTCATGCACGTGCAATGCACCACTCACTTTGGGCCCAGGCGGGCCGGGAAGCCCAGGGGATCCAGGCAGACCCACGGATCCACTACCGCTGACACCGGTCAGGGCGCCGCCTTCCCCCTTACGGCCCGGGGCCCGGGTCTTCCCACCTTCCCCGGCCTGCCGGGCACCCCCATCTCCCCCCTCAGACCCTGTTAGTACAGGTACAGCACAGGCATGGAGTCAGTGACGCCCACTGCAGCTAACGACCACTGGCATGTCATGCACATTCCAAGTGCGGTGGGGGAGAATGGGTGTCCCTAGGAAACGTCAACTTCGTGGACATGTTGGGTTCATCCCTCCAAGAATCTCTGATGCTGCCTTCTGTCTTGATCTTCATTCAGCTTCTATTGATTGAAAGGGTTTCGTAATTCCATACCGGTGTGTGTGTGTGTGTGTGTGTGTGTGTGTGTGTGTGTGTGTGTGTGTGTGTGTGTGCGCGCGTGTGTGTGAGAGATTCATGTTGCTGCATTCCAGAAGTGATTTTTTTCTCTGACACCTAAAACTGCTCCTCTAAATCGTATTTGAGACGAGAATCATGATTAGACTGGTATTCGTCAGAATGCAAAACTCTGTAATTGTAATTTCTTGCTTCGTTGTATTATTGTTTCCGAGCGATTTCCTTCAGGACTGGTTTTTAAAAAAAATAAAAATTAACAAATAGGAGAGTGCAATTACAACAAAAGAACAAACTTGATCTGATTACAGAAGAATGGGTCTTTTCAGTAGTAAAAAGTTAGCTTGGAAACTAAATCTGACTTCGAAAGCTGTGCTCTACTCTGTGATCTGCTACAGAAGTTAACTAATGAAACTGATAATGATGTTAGTAAGCTCACACCTGCTATAACTCGTCAAATGCTCAAAAGATGAGTCAGATGATTATGAATTTTATTCTATAGGTCAACATCTGGCCCTTCTTACACTTTGCTGTTTCATTTGATTTGATTAAGGGGGGCCGGGTGACTTGACAGTTGATTTTGGCTGTACGTCGGCCCGTTTTCTCTGACACCTAAGTCTGCATTACGAGTAAGACAGTAATGGTGTGGCTTGCTTTTTGTCAAATGACTGCAACTCTTAGGACCTGGGCCTTATCCCACATACACTGAAATCGAAGTCTGGGTAGTTCTTTTTTCTCAGCTTGAACTTTGCACTATGACTTTACATATCACTGCATCTACGAAGGAAATAATTGATGCTTATTTTTCAGACATCAAACTAATTTTTTTTAAAAACCCAAACAACTGCCTTTCACATTCTTTTCACATGATCATCTCAGAGGTTTTTTTCTTCTTCAAAATGAGATATAGTTATTGTGAACTGATAGGTCTAGTCTTTTCTTTTTTCTTTCAATATGAAAAAGAGGAAAACAGAACTCTACTGTTTTCAAAGAGAATGAGATAATCACGCTGACACCAGAAGTAAACTATATTCCGATTTCTGGCAACAGGTATGAATCAACGCATCATCGCCAATATGAAATACATGGTAAGAGAAACACGTATAATGATATGGGATTAATAAGGATGAACAAGGGGAAGGGAAAATACAGATATATTTCAATAACATGAAATGCTCATACAACACTGACCACACATCCACAAAGAAAACCCCTGGAGTGCAGAAATATGCCTTTACAGAAACAAAAGCGTTTTTAAAATGAGAATTGTACCCTAAAAAGAACACAAGAGAAAACTCAGTCATAATGCATTACATTGAAATGAATATTTACCAGCAAATAATCCAAATGCACAATAGATAAACACTACATCTGACGAAATATTCATGTTACTGACAACTTTTCCTAAAACGATATGAACTGCTATTTCGTACGCATGTAAATATACACAATATAGAATAACGGTTCAAGACAGGCCATTATAAATCATGAAGACTTTTTTCTTGCTGCAGCATTTGTTGCTGTTATAACTGTTGTACTGTTTGCTACAAAAATGCTTTTTACTTAAGCTAAATTTCTAAACGAAAATATTTTCAAGAATTCAATAGTCTGATATTCACAAAGTAAATACTCTTTAATACTATTACTGTTTTCTTTTCAAATTTGGTTAAAAGTGACAACAGAACAGAATTCACGTACATAGATAAGCCAATATCAGTGATAACAGAACAGAATTCACATACATAATCAGCCAATATCTATGATAAACAAAATTCAATCGCCAATACAAAAGCATTACTGGATCAACCACTAAATCTACTGAGCAGCCAAACACTCACTCAACTGCACAAGCAACAGATTTCTGAATCATTTTTGGACGAATTTGTCAACAACCTTTACTGTGGTGCATTTACAGCGATGCGGATCGAACGTTTACAAGTTAAGGGGAAAGGGTTTCTGCTCTTGTGCTGGATCTGATACTTACTGGCTCCCCTGGTCGACCTGGTTCTCCTTTGCGACCCTATGACCCAAAAATAATGAATAGATAAATGAATAGAAAATATCCAGAAAAAGGGAACTTGAAAGACAAGGAAGACAGAAAGACTGTAAGTAAAAAAAAGAAGGTATACGCTGTTTCTGCTTTTCAGAGAAACGTTCCTCTGCTCATCACATTGATACACTCTTCAACATGTAAACGCATGCTCTCAGGTGCAACTTACATCTCTTCCCCCACTTCAACAAACGCCCTCAACTGCCTGTGAAAATTATTTCATGATTTCACTAACGATAATTATGTAAAATATATATTATCTTGGTGAATGAAAACAAATATTCAAGAGTATATCTTCTTTTTAATGTACAGGTATAAAAATTACCATTGCCAGAGCTCACAGCCTGGGCTTATTTCCTGACTGTATAACTGCAGAAAAGCAATATCTCACTGACACTTTTTAAATTATTATTATTATTCACAGCAATGTTAGCATGGCCTAATGCCCTTTACATTCTACTAATAAGAGTCATGTTGCGAATTTCACTTCTTCCTCCTCCAAGTCTATTGCCTATTCGCAAATTTAGACATGTGTACACATAATTATGTAAACCAACAGAAATGAATAAGCATGTGAAGAAAAAAAGCCCACTGACTCATGTAAATTGTGATCAGAACCAATTTTCTTTTCGAAACTGTCCCCAATGTCCCATCTTTTCTGTGCTCTCCAGACTGCTGTCTTGCTGTTTATTATGATTAACTGACAGACTATATCCAGCAGCTTCAAGGCTGCAGCTGTCTTGTCAGCTTTCCTCGCATTCTGGTCACCACAATACTGATAATTGCTGAGTTAATAACCGTACTCTAGTGACCCAAAGATGACCACAGTGGTCACTTGTCTCAGTGCCATTGTTTAGTTGTGAAATCAAGGCTGTCCTTTGACACTTAGCTCCTAAAACAAATTATGGATTGTAATGTTGCCGATTTTTCACATGAGCACATCTAATAATGTCGCCTGTGAATAAGCCACATCTTTGTTGCTATCCCTCTTCGTTAAAGTTGTAATCATGTTTATTTATGTGACTGCTTTATATTTTTTGCGTCTATTTTCCAACACAGTATTTTTCTTGTGATGATCAGCGCTATATAAACTCCATACATTATTATTATTATTATGTGTCGCAGAACTAAGCGCGCGCGCGCGCGCGCGCACACACACACACACACACACACACACACACACACACACACACACACACACACACTCACACACACACTCTTACCTCTGGTCCTTGCGGTCCTGGTGGCCCCTGAATAAAAAAAAGAACACACACACAAGGTGAACGAATTGTTTTCCGTAGAATAGTGCTCTGCTGTTTCCAATACATTCATGAATAGACATAGAATTAATTAAGTAATTGATTGGTTAATCAATTTTTTCATTCATTTATTCTTGCAGTCAGTCAGTCAGCCAGCCATTAATTTATTCATTGATTTATTCAGCAATTCTTTTGATCGAGCTAACTTGTGCTACTGAGAGTCCCTTCAATTTTAAAAAAAAAATAACGCTAATTCGGAAGTACTTAAACACCCCCCCAAAAAACCACCAAAACCCAAACAAAACACACACACACAAAAACAAAAACAACACAAACCAACAACAACAAAAAAACCCCCAACCCCCCCCAAACAAAACAAACAAACCTAAATCAAACCAAGCCTGAATATCAAAGAGTATGCACTCAAAGGGTTAAGCTTTTCTTTTTTTTTGGTGTTTGGGTTCATCAGATGGACAGTTTAGCCCCTGCACTGAAGGCAGCTGCATGCCGGGGGTCCTGGAAGTCACTGTAGAGCTTCTTCTTGAACACCGGGGTGGGGGTCATGCCAAATCCTCTTTCGGAGTGCCTGGCGTGTACGTGCGTAAAAAGTTATACTGCTTCTGTATGGCCTATGCAGACATGTTCACGTGTATATGGTAGTATTCAAAGTATATCTTGATCAGACTGATCCACACGGTCACCACAAAGTAAGAAAGCAGGCAGCAAACTAAAGGGATGCTCGGATGATGGCATAAGGGATAATAGACTGATTAACTACGCCCCAACTACTCAGATTTGGAGAGTTTCCGTGTCCGAAAATGACCAAAGTATCAAAGTTTTGCTGCACTGAAGAGATGGTCAATCTGTGCCTTACTTTCGATTAGAATAGGACACAGAGGATCGACTGCTTCTAAGAACACAATTAAGACATCAGTTTGTGCTTCATACATACGTTAACAATTAATTTGCCGTGCTTCCATTACTAATGATTCTGCTATTATTGATGCATGCAGGTATGGCCCAAAAACATATGACCTAGAATACAGAATATTTTATGCAACATTTGTTCATACATAGCAGATCTGCATGCAAGGTAACCTTAAAGACAGTACAACATCCCTTAGTTAGTCCACCAGACATTGCCCGAACTTTATGACAAGTCGGATCACAGAAGTCCAACACTCCACCAGTTAGATCTAGTCCGAACAAAGTTTCTGTCGCGCTCGTGAATCCCTTTACAACAGGGACATGTTCACATCTAGTCTACAATGGCTTACGGTGAAGAAATAACTTTTCGTTCATATGAAAACGGTATACCTGCGTTCTCTGACTTAGCTGTGATGTCCTCCTCCTTTCCGCACTCAAACAGCCTACTAGTAACAATGGCATCGAGAAAAACAAAATTAAACCCCCCCCCCCCCCACCCCCACACCCAACAACAACAAACAAACGACAACAAAAAACAACCCAAACCCCAAAACAAACAAAACCCAACAACAACAAAAAAACCCATAATTAAACAAACAACCAAAAACCACCACAGCTACAAATGCAACGAAAACAATGGAAACAACAACCCCAGAAAGAACAAGTAACGGTTAAACAACCACCTAATATGAACTTCACGGCCACCAAGCGGCTTACCGTTTCTCCAGGGGGCCCAGGTACGCCGTCAAAGCCTGGAAGTCCCGGGGGACCAGGCTCACCTGGGGGACCTGCCGGTCCCAATTCACCGGGCTCACCCTGCAACAGGGACAGGGGTTCTCTTCAGGTATGAAACAACCTAGTGAAAACCTACACATCCTCCTTCGCTCGAGTGCATTACGTTTATGTAAATTAGCGTACGTACCTACAAACAAAACCTTTTCCTTTAAAAAAAAAATTCTTCCTTAGTCTTGAAAGTGTGGAAGCCTGATTAGCTGATTAATTTAGTAAATGGTGGAAACAAAAGCAACCATGAAAACAGTCCTACCAAGAGATTGTCGTTTGGCTGGGTCTTTCTTTTATCTTAAGTCTCATCCCTAAAGTGTGTGTGTGTGTGTGTGTGTGTGTGTGCTGTTAGTGTTGCCTCGATTTTATGTCTGTTCAATCAAAGGGATATTAGACGACTGGAGAGGGTGAGGGGAGAACTTAAGTTGATGGATATGTGCAGCGAAATCGGTATTTATTCCTAAATAACTTAAATAGTACATAGTGTGTGTGTGTGCGTGCGTTCGTGCGCGCGTGTGTGTGGGCACAGGTATTGTATACTTTGCAACAATTATTACAGGATGGTAATAATAATCAGGAATTTTAGGAAGTTGACGTTCATTTACATTTAAAGCTTGCAAAACAAAAAAAACTTGATACATTTTTTTATGAGAGATGTAAAAGATCTGCAATTGCTAGAAGACTTATGTCACCACCTGTAACGATATCCGGCTCCAAGTGTTGTACAAAGAAGCACAGCTAGCACTGTTCCCATGCCAAACAACAACAACAACCTGGATAAAATTTAGCTAAGGGATGATGAGCGGGGCCACTTTACCAACAACAATTACCACTTGAATTGCACAGCCTAAATAAACACAAGAGACAAAATAACCAGCACAGTATTTAACTGAGTTTTTCTTCTGACCATTCACACCTAGACTAGATGGAAAACAGCGACATCAAAATGATCATCGGTAGTGTATTCATTGAAGGCAGACATCCTCCAATAGTGCTTTAAAAAAAATATATATATATATATAGTAACCACTGTAAAACCATGAGTGTCCAAGTTAGTTGCCATCAATTTGATCACACGCAGAAATAAAATTGGGGAGTTGTGAGCTGACATTTTGTTCTTGCGGGCTTGTTTTCAGATCTTCCGGGGTTTTTTCTCTCTAGTTTTTGTTGTTGTTTTTGTTAACGGAAGCGGTATCTGATGCCATTTGATGTTTCACATATCGTTTGGCTCCGTTCATTTTATTTAGGAGTTGCTTGTTCTCTATGACTTCTGGTTTTTCTTTTCTTTAGCTCAGATGTCTTTTTTACGTTACCTTTACGTCATCCGTCTTGGCTGAGAGGTTGGCAGTGTTGTTTAAATGTCATTTTATCCAAAGTTTTCCTTTTGTAAAAATGGGCTGAATCTTGGTAAATGGTGGAAACAAAAGCGACTCCAAATGACTGTGGTGGTACAGATTTTTAACACAGCAGCATAAGCGGGAGAAGGGTTAACACAGGATTGGGAATTGGAGCTGGGGATGATAGATAGAATGTCTGAGTTGCTTTTTATTACGCTCACCAGAAGAGACAGCATCCATCAGCTGAGTAAACTGCTTTTGTCTCTCACTCTCAACGTACCAGAAGGTGTCGATGAAATTCAACATTTTCTTTTGATTGTTCATTGTCTCATGCTGACTGCTCACAAATGTTCATTGTTCTATGTCACCAGTTCGAGATCCTTGATGTTAACAGAAGACCTGAGACTATGTAACTCTTTATTTCCTTCTGTTGTTTTTTTAAATAAAAAAAACATATCTAAGGCTTGTGACTATATTCCAAAGACCCATCACGTTTAACATGTTTCAAAACAGTCCTTTCAGAAGAATATTCGTTTTGTTTTGACAAACGGAGCAAGTTGGTAGTCAGGCAGATCGGTACATATCAGTGACTGGCCAGGTACAATCACCACAAAATTAATTTAATTAACGTCGGACCGTTCTTGCTTTGCACACAAAACCCACTGAGGTTGACATTCGTTTTGTTCTCGAGCACACTGTACAGATTTAGTGTTCTTGAAAGTTTTGAAATAATTGAACAAAAACTAAGCATCTGACCAAATTTCAGGCTTTTTGAGCCTTTGCCACGGGACATCTTCGTCTTTCTTTGAGCACAGTGGAATCAGTTGTTTGTTACCATCGCCATTTCGATGACGTCCTCGCTCGTGTGTGCGTTTGAAATATATGGCAAAACAAGTACAAGAGTCACTGAAATGTATCAGAATTCCTCCTTGCAACTGACTTAATTTACTCACTTCACGACAATACCTACATTTGACGATTTCAGTTGCTTGATAGAACTCAGTCATGCAACAAAGAACAGTATTGACTGGTCACAGATCATGCCACAGACATGCAAAACCATGCACACGCTGCCCCAAAAAGCTAGCAGTTTACGGTCAGGTCGTGTTGTACAGACCTTAACTGGCCTAGGCTTAAACCTTCGTAGGTTACTGACTAAACTAAGAGCCAAGGCCTGCATTAAAATACCGTTATTCTTTAAACTGTTGTGTTGAGATTGTCTTCAGCCATGACAAGATCTTTGCAGAGTAACCTGAACTCTTGAGTTTAAAAAATAAATCTAAAGTCGGATTACTGCTGCAAATAAAATATCATAGCAAGATACTTCAAACTAAACCATACATACACACTTCTCATCCAATGTGTATTTACGGTCTCACAGTGATTCCAAGGTGGAATAAGTGAGACAGTGACTATTCAGGGTGACCCCGTAGTGTTAAGCTGGGAAAGTGACACAACAATAGACTTTCGGGGGTATCACGAAGGGACATCGCCGCTTTAAAAAACAAAACAAAACCGCATAAATTATGACTGACGCTGCTTATCAGAAATACGTAAGGAGAATTGTTTATTTGACATAATTATTCAACTCTTTGAGCAGTTGTTGGGGCATCACAATAACTGTTTTCAGGCTTAAGTGTGTCGTGATTAGGTCGATATGGGCCATGCTAGCATGTAGTATTACATTTTGTGATCTTATTTACATTTAAAATAATGGAGAAATCCAAAACATGCAGATCACAAACAACATCTCAAATAAGCAACTGCTAAGCTGAAAGCATGCGTGCACTGTGTGTGTGTGTGTGTGTGTGTGTATGTGTGTGTGTGTGTGTGTGTGTGTGTGTTGTGCCTGCATGCAAGAGTACGTACGTGCGTGCATGCGAGAGAGAGAAAAGAGGGAAGAGAGAGAGAGAGAGAGAGAGAGAGAGAGCGTGAGCCCACACAATGTTGCGCGTTTACGTGTCGACATGCAATGCATAGTCCATGCCTTCTTTCTCTCATTTTCTGTGACATGGAACTATGCCGTTTTATGGGATGGTGGTTTGTTTTTGCTTTTGTTTGTTTGTTTCTTTTGTTGCAGGTCTACATTGTGTATTACCACGTATTCTGTACTATCCTATCCTATCAGTCCTGTTCACTCACAAAATAATTATGATTCCGTCTTTGCACTGCATTTACCATGGTATAAAAACACTAACCATTACTGAAAACATCTATACGTAATGACACATTTTCAGTGACCATAATAATAATAATGTATGGACTTATGCTGTCTTATACTGAACTGAAATCGAACCGCAATCTTGGCTGTTTTCCGTTCAGCATGGCTCTACCACAACAGGTCAGTCTACATTTTACCAAACGTTGCTAGTCTATCGCTTTGCATTGTTTCTCCTGACTTGTCTGTTCACATTTCACAGTGGTGGGTCTGTCCAGCCTAGGACACTTGTACCTGAGCTGAAACAGGTCGTGTGTAGTTTATGTAGTGGAATAAAATCTTGCCTGAGAATGGACTTTGTCCGCAGTAAAGCTTGGAAAGCGATCCAGAGTAGATTTCAGTATCAGCTTGGAATCACACCCGACACTAGGTCTGAGTTAAGCTCCTGAGTCTATAGCCAACCCTGCCCGTTTTTATCTCTAAATCTAATCAGTCATTACCCTGCTCTATCCGATCTTACTGTTGTCTGTCATATCCACAGCACATACCGGAGTTTACTGTGTACCAGTGTTAGTCACAGAAGATTTATCTGTGTGGAATTCAGGCTTGCTCTCCCTTGGGGAAAGCGTATCGCAACAAGACCAGCGCCACCCACTATTCTTAAAAAAGAAAAAAAAAAGTCCTGTCCTCATTTGGTTTTGTTTCCCGTGAGAGTGACTTTCTTTACACAGTTATTTTTTTTACCAGGGACAGCTCCCTTCCTGCCGTGGGTTCTTTTACGTGCGCTGAATGCGTGTTGCACACGAGACCTCGGTTTGATATCTCATCCGAAACACTTGTCTCCAGACCACCACTGAAAGTTTAGTGGATGGGGGAAAAGTTTGGATTCGAACAGGAAATTAACCTGCACTTCTTGCGGGTGAATTACCTCAAGTCTACCGCTCCACGTATTCTGAAGACTGCACACAATAGTGGGTTCAAGTACCTTTATTAGTTGAGAGACAGCAGACGGAGCGAAGAGAATGACAACTTCAAAGAAGAACAGGAGGTGAAAAAGTATCGTGAGTATGTAGTATCACACTGTACAAGGACAGTATTGTGTGGATGTAGTATCGTACTGTATAAGTACAGTATTATGAGGATGTAGTATCATACTGTGCAAGTATTGTGAGGATGTAGTATCACACTGTACAAGGACAGTATTGTGTGGATGTAGTATCACACTGTACAAGGACAGTATTGTGTGGATGTAGTATCGTACTGTATAAGTACAGTATTATGAGGATGTAGTATCATACTGTGCAAGTATTGTGAGGATGTAGTATCACACTGTACAAGGACAGTATTGTGTGGATGTAGTTATCATACTATATAAGTACAGTATTGTGAGGATGAAGTATCATACTGTACAAGTATTGTGAGGATGTAGTATCATACTGTAGAAGTACAGTATTGTGTGGATGTAATTAATTATCATACTATATAAGTACAGTATTGTGAGGATGAAGTATCATACTGTACAAGTATTGTGAGGATGTAGTATCATACTGTACAAGTACAGTATTGTGTGGATGTAGTATCATACTATATATAATACAATATTGTGATGATGTAGTATCATAATGTACAAGTACAGTATTGTGTGGATGTAGTATCACACTGTAGAAGTACAGTTTTATGAGGATGTAGTATCACACTGTACAAGTACAGTTTTATGAGGATGTAGCAACATACTGTACAAGTAAGTATTTCGAGGATGTAGTATCACACTGTACAAGTACAGTATGTTATATTACACCGTGAAAGTGCAGTATTGGGAGGATGGGGTATCATACTGTACAGGTAAGTACCTTGAGTTCAATGACTTTCTGGATCCATTTTTCTCCTTTCAGCCCTGCCGGCAGTCCCGGGGGACCCATGTCTCCCTGAGACGGCACACGTCACGGTCATGCAGCATGCATGCAGGTCATGCAGTAGCAGGGGAGAAGACGGAGAGGGGAGGTAGAAGGATGTTGCAGGAAGAAAACAATTAGTGCACAAACATAGTCACTACCACTACGACCACCTGACAAGACACATGCATGCCTGGCTGCTAACCTCTCCTTGGGAAGAACACTCAGCTACACATTCAGTGAGAAAGAAAGTACATCAACCACAACAAAAACCTGCAAATAAAACATTTACAGTACATGCTCCACAAAAAGTTGTTGGAAACAACGAACAGTTGTGATTTTCTTGTGTTGATCCTGTGAGAAGACTTTGATGTTAATTCATACTAAGAATGACACCATGCCATGCAAAAAAACAACAACAAAAAACAACCCAAAAAACAAGCTATGCACAACATTCAGGCTAGATGCACCATCTGCACAAACCTTGATCGTAATTACTTCAATCGTGCCATCCTGCAAAGAAAAATAAAGATTCAGATCAGTAAGCTTTTGTAAACCCTTTCTTAGTCATGGGATTGATTTTTTTTAAACACAACAGAACATTTAAATGCATTAACTGGAGTTTACCTTTAGCTTCTTGGGACAAAAGAGTGAAATTACAGAGCTATAATGAGCCCAATGCAGAGAAGTGGATTTACGTGTAATGAGAACAGAAAACAAAATAATCAAGAGAAGTAGGTTTGCAAAAATTTTTAAAAAAAGAAGATAATGGCAATTAAAACAAAAACTTAAAGGGAAAGAAACAGACTCTCAAAAGTAAATGTGACGGGTCTGAAAGTAACAAAATAAACGAAAATTTACAAAACAAAAATGCCATTGCCATCATTGACCTGAAAAATGTCTGAAAAACACAAGGAAACTTTGAACACAAGGAGGGGTGGAGTGAGGGGAGTTGGGAGAACCTGTAGGGAGGGACTGCAGAAAGGAATACCTTTATATGCACTATCTCACGAGTTCCACTCTTTCCGTCCAGTCGTATTGATCGCTTGACGCCCTGCACATGGTGAAGAGGGGAGGTATATACATGGCCATGACTTCAGTACACGGCCAGAAGGGGAGAAAAGCAAACACAAATTGCAGATTTGAAAACAAAGAAAAGTAAACTAAAACAAAAGATTGAGAAAAAGAGAGATTCCTTGTGTAGAAGAGAGAAAGTAATAAGAGAGAAAACAAAAAGCGAGATGTGTGGCAAATATGTGTCAAGGATGATGGCGCGTATAGTATATGAGATTATGAGCTGATTGCGATGACCGATTTTGCATGATGTTCTCACACAACCACACACACACACACACACACACACACACACACACACACACACACACACAGGCATAAGCCCTCGCTTAAAAAAATACACCGAAGTACACTCATACTGAAATACACAAGTTGACTCACAGACGCCACAAACGAGAAGCTTCCACAGAATCACACTTTACATTAAAAGGAAGCACACATCAGCACAAAGAAACAATCGCCCACACTCACAATCAACACACAAATAAATACATCGGTACGAGCTGATACCAGAAAGTCAGTTTGAGCTAAACGAGTACGTACAAACCTTCATTTTCTGAACAAAATCGTTTCCTTCCATCACTCAATACTGAAAACTCAACAGACATTCAAACAATCAAAGCAAGCGACATTGCATATCGTTCCTTCCATCACTCAATACTAAAAACTCAACAGACATTCAAAGCAGACGCCATTGTATCACTCTGGTGTTTTAATAGCAAAACACGAAAGACTAGAAAAAGGACTAAACGAACATCTGACAGGGTCAAAACGGACAGAAAGCAGACACAAGGACACACAAAGAGAGAGAGAGAAGACACAAGAGAGAGAATACATAAAAGAGAGGCAGAGACAGAGAGACAGACACAGGCAGACAAGACCAAAAGAAACAGCCAGCTGAAACAGAAACATGAACACACGAACACAGACATGACCACAAAAAACAAAAAGCCGCAGGAACACAGGTGCACAAAAACAATGACAGGATCAGAAAGAAACAACAACAACAACAAAGAGCACAGAAACAGTACAACAGCAGGCCAACAAAGACAGGACCATGACAAGCGAGGAAGACAGAAGAGACAGGACAAAGCGAAGAGAGACGAGAGAAAGCGACACAGACAGCGACGGGTAGGTAGGTAAGGAGCAGCAGTACAGGGTGAAAAGGAAAGGTACAGTACCTTCTGGCCAGGCGCCCCAGCCATACCATCAAAGCCTGGTAATCCCGTGTCCCCTTTGTCTCCTCTCAACCCTTTGTCGCCCTGCAACACCACCGCCAGGATCATGTTTAATGCTACCTGTCTGTCTGTCTGTGCTGGAGGGACGAGATGGCAGAAACACTATACTTTGGTTTTTCTTTTTTTTTAATTCTCTTCAGCGCTCTGTGATGATTCATTTATAAATCCGTTCTTGACATTCATTCTGATACAGACTAGCTGCATATGGCACGTAAGCTTACACTCATAAATGGATACTCCCCTCACTCTCTTCCCTAACACACATACACACACTCCCCCCACTCCCCCCCCTTTCTCTCTCTCTCTCTCACACACACACACACACACCGATCGTGTTTGAAGCAGCATTCGCTTACAGACTTATAAGCCTATCATATCATATCACACACACACACACACACACACACACACACACACACACACTTTAGATAGATGGGTTGATGAAAAAAAACAAATGCACTGCTTATTCAATGTACCATCTGAAAATAAAAGTTTGACTTTGACTATCACACACACACACACACACACACACACACACACACACACACACACACACACACACACACACACACACACACACACACACACATAAATCTCACATGCACACTATGCCCATTCTTCATACACTTACCATAATTCCTTTATCTCCTTTTGGTCCAGACGAGCCCTAAAACAGAAAAGAAAAAAACAAACTTTATCAAAATGTACTTCGAGGCAAGCGTCTTTCTTCCTTTCTTTCCTTGGCTAGTGCTCCAAGGTTCACCAATGGTGAGATTTTTGCGTATGCTACCACTTTTTGCCCACCATTAAAGGTAGCCGCATTCCGGATTCGAGGAAGAAAGTGTGATGATGAAGGGAATAGTTTCATACACATCACACTATGGCAGTGCCCCAGTACTCAACACCTTTGGTAGAGCTCCCAATTTCACATTGTAAGGTGTATGAGTTCAATTCCTTATCGCCCGAAATAAGCCAATCTTAACGTTTTGAGATTTTGCTTTTATCATCATGATCATGATCACCATCACCACCATCTTCATCCCTATTATTAAGTTCAAGGCAATTTCCCCCACTCACAACAAGATTCTAAAATCAAATTTGTAATTCATATATTATGCTACTGTTGTATCTTTATAAACGTGCTAAAGAAAACTTTCACGTAAAAAAAGTTTCACAAACCTTGCTTTGAAAATAAAGTGTGTGTGTTCAAATTCATTTAACGTCTTTTCACAGTTGTGATATTAGACGGGGCGGGGGAGGGGGGGGGGGGGGGGGGCAGCAGGGGAGGTGGAGGGTGTATGAGTGTCAAGGGAGGAGGGTGTAGTTGGTACTGTACAGGAGAAGGAATTTCAGGGGATCAATGCATGCGAAATGATAAACAAAATTACAAAAGAGATATATATATATAGAAAAACAACAACCAAAATTATAGAAAAAAACAAAAACAACACCGTTACATTACTAACCTATTGAACTACAATAAACAACAGGAAAATGCAATTCTAACAATTTCTAACAAAATCAGTAATTCCAATGAAAAATGTACATAAAATTTCAACTACTGAATTTTACATGAAAAAACACAAACCTATCTTAATGTGTGTAACCCCCTCCCCTGCCCTCAAAAGAAACCCAAGAAGCAACCCCCCCCCCCTCACCCACCCCACCCCTGGAAGAAAGAAGCTCAACCCTTAAAACAAGAGCCAGAAACACCCAACAACAGCCAAAAACCCAATTACAACCACAATATCTCTAGCCCCCTCCTATGACACAAACAAAATAAACAATAGGAATGCAACAACTGTGGATAATGATTTTTTTTAAAATCTAACAAGCTCGAAAAATAATTTCTGGACTAGAGCGTCTTTAAAGTCCAAAGCAATCATAATAACAAACCAACTGGACTATGCATAAGCGATCTAAAAAAGTCGTACATAAGTGACAGACTGCTAAATATTGCTGATGGAGAGGATGCCATCAAAACGGGAATGTGCCCTTTTAAACTGCCACATGTTAATATATGATCTGCTGTTATATTATTACCGCATATGCAAAAGGCATTTCCAGCATATTTTGTCTTGAAGCAATTCAGTTTCCATCTACAAGCTAAGGAAACAATCTGCTTTGAACAGTATACATCATGTTCTCGTATTTTGACGAAAGACTCAAATTTACGTACTTCTTTGTGTGTGTCTAGACAACCAAGTCTCCTTTCCTCACACTGAAATAACTTTTGTTGTGATTGTATTACAATATGATAACACTCTTGCAATGAAAAGGGGAGTACTAATTGTGTCACTTCTGATAAACCCTTCCCTCCTTTTTTTGCAAGAATGTCAACTTTTTCATTGTAGTAAAAACCACTGTGCGATGGAATCCAACAGAAAGTTATTTCTGAGCCGTTTAATGATAAAAGATGAATCAAATGGCATATTTCGATGACGACTTCAGATCTAACATTTGTTCTCAAAGAATTAATTGCATAAATTACTGATTTGGAGTCTACACAAAAAAGTATTGAAAGATTGTTTTAGGAAAACTGGTGAAAAATTTAGGGCCATCAATATTGCGATTAGTTCTGCTGAAAAATATTGATATACCTTCTCCAAGATGAAAGTGGTTTTCAGTTTTTAGATCTGGTATGATATAAGCAGCACCAGCCTTATTATCTAATACTGAGCCATCTGTGTATACTTTTAAGTGATTAGGATATTTTTCTTCCAAGTGAATTTTGGCATGAGAAGATACTAAATTGATGTTGTCCTTTTTGGCTAGATCAATATAATTGATGTCAAACCTTGCTCGTTTAAGTTCCCAGAATGGAATAGGGGGTAATACATCCCGTTGTGCTACATTTTCTGTTGGCTCCAACCCAGCGTTTGTAAAAATGTTTGATGTGTATGTTCTCAATGTAGTTTGTGATGATATAGATTTAGCTCTCTTTGGAAAATCGGTGTCAGACTTGAGATTAATCACTGATTTCAAACCGTTTTGAACAGTCAGGCTTCGTAACACAAATTTACTGCAAGAAACTCTCCTATAATCTTCCAATGGTAAAACCCCTGAAGCACTGTATGTTTTTAAACATGAGCATGGATAGGTAGACCTAGGGCAAGTTTATATGCCCTGCAGTCTATTGCTTTGAAGTTTTTTCAAAAGGTATTTTGGGGCACAGAAAAATACTTCCTGGGCAAAGGTTAAATTTGAACGAATGAGAGAAGTTGAAAGATGCAACAAGGTAACAATATCTTGGCCCCATGGCTGTTTACTAAAAATTTTCAAAATGTTTAAGCTTTTTCTTGCTTTAGTCAAAATATATTCAATATGTTTATGCCATGTTAATTTTGATGTTAGGAAAATTCCAAGGAATTTAACTACTTGTTTATATTGTAAAATTCCACCATGTATTTTAAAACTAGGCATTTCCATTGGACTTGCTCCATTATTAAAGAGCATCATATGAGTTTTATCACATGACAGTTGTAATCCATTTTCAGTCATATAATTAGCTATAGTATTTAAATCGTTTTGATACAACCTTTTAGTATAATTTAAAGACCTAGCAGGTGTGTTCTTTTTCATCGTAACTTTCATCCACATACATATATCATCAGCATATTGAGCTAATTCTACATTTTTTGAAAGATTATCTGGCAAGTCATGCATCAAAATATTAAATAGTATAGGGGCAATAACTGAACCTTGTGGGATTCCCATTTGTAGTAATCTTGTAGATGAATTATGTAGTCCTATTTTAGCCTTAATTTTGTCTGTTTTCCAAAAAACCTTTAATGAAACCATACATCTGCCCTGACAAACATATTTTTTAGTTTTAAACAATAACCGTGAATGCCATACCTGGTCGTAAGCCTTAGTTATATCAAAAAATGTTGCTAGTAGACATTTCCGCCTGGCAAACTGATACTTGACCTGAGTTGTCAGCTTAACTAGATGATCAATAGATGATCTGCCTTTTCTAAAACCTGCTTGATTCACAGGAATATTTTATTCTTTTCACAATAATATACAAGTCTATTTAAAACGATTTTTTCTAGTAATTTACAGACATGAGACGTAAGTGCTATGGGTCTATAGCTATTCACATTTGTTTTTGGTTTACCGTCTTTATGAACAGGGACAATAATTGGACTGTTTCCAAACTTGAGGTAGTACACCACTCTCCCAACATTTTTGAAAAATATCGTAGAGAATGTGTATCCACTTGTCCGGCAAGTGTTTGATCATTTCATTTGAAATGGCATCAATGCCAACTGATGTTTTCCTGTTTGGTAATGACGATATTGCATCTTTTATTTCTTGGACAGTTAATGGAGCATTGAAGTAATGGGTGTTATCAGGAACAGGGTCGGAAAAACTGACTGATTTTTCTCTTTGGGTTCTGTAGAGCTTTTGTGTTGAAGTTAAGCCATCGAGTCTGCTTGTGTTGGAAAAAAAATCTGCAAATGATTCGGCTTTTTCCCTTAAAGAAGGGAATACTTTGTTATTTAACTCAATAGGATAAGTTGGTAATTTATGCCATTTTTCATTATGTTTAGTTGTCTCCACATCTTCTTGGTATCCTTGTGATTTGATACTTCTGAATTGCAAAATGTTGTCCAATAAGTTTTCTTAGCTTGCTCTATTACTCGGCTGCATCTGATATTAGCATTTTTCATGGCCTTGTGGTTTTCAGTCGATTTATCTTTATTGTAAAATTTGAACATTAGTTTTTTCTCAGAGACTGCTTTTTCACAGTCGGCATTCCACCATACATTACCTAAATTACTGTAGTTTTTTGTAGCACTTGTGTTTAGTTTTGGAATTGTTTCATCGGCTACATTTAAAACGGAATTGCAGAAAGAATTGTACATTGTGTCAATATTGTCATGGCTGGATGTAGTTACTACTAAATTCCGTAATATGCTTGTAAAAGTGAGCCAGTCTGCTCTCTTATAATTGTATTTAGGAATGAAGTCAGGATCAGCATTTTCTATTTTAAACTTTTCATTAATCTTAATAGAAATAGGAACATGATCACTACCTAATGTTTCATCATATATTTTCCATGAGTGTGACAATGCTAATTTAGGAGAAACCAATGTAAGATCTATGGCAGTTGGTCGATGGGTGGGTACATCAGGGATTCTGGTGTAGGACCCATCGTTAAGCAAAACTAAGGGCGAGTCTACTATGTTTTCAACAAGTCTGTTATTAGTAATGTGAAGACACTCTTTTTCCCAAAAAGGTGAATGGCTGTTAAAATCACCGCCTACAATCCATTTTTGTTGATCACTTATAGTTCTCAGCCAGTCAGTATTTTCATTATCACGGACCTTAGGTAATAACAGAATACACAGTTGATGGTGAGAGATTCCGAAAACTTTACAGTAATAGCACACGATGAAACATTTGTTATATTTGCTGTGTGTGTGTGTGTGTGTGTGTGTGTGTGTGTGTGTGCGCGCGTGTGTGTGTGCGTGCGTGCGTGAGTGTGTGTACATAATTATACTCCCAGGCAAGTTCTGACAGAGTAACTTTGATAACAGCATCGGATATGCTCATCATCACAAGGTTCAACAACGACGTACCATGACACATCAACAAAACGAATCACCAATGTGAGACTCAGCCCTCAGCAGAATGGACCAATGATTAAGTCCATCAAATGGAATACAAACAAAATGTACAGTCTTAGTACTGATTAGAGTTACATGAGACCTATTTTTTGTTCCCGGTGGCCATCACCCACAGATCGAGTGAATACACCTCCACGACTCATTTCATTCTTTCAATAATAGGGGTACTAATTTTGAACTTACCGGTACTCCAGATTTTCCGGGTGGACCAATTGGACCCTGCAAGATGTACAGAAAAGCATGTCTTATTACACACTTCGTAATGAAGAAAACCCCAACAACTTTTGCTTGCTCTAATCAAAAATGCATAACTTAAGATACATGCAACAGAAAAAAACCAACAAAATTCAGCAAGGCAATAAAGCTAACTGAATAGATGGAATGAGTAAATAAAATGAGCTATTCATGAAAAAATCAAATAAAACAGCCATTTAGTTCAAGCAATCTTTTTTTTTTAAGCGTTAAGTAAGCAGCCATGTTTACTGAAGCAAGACAACAGCCAGACGAAATGGAAATGTTCATGTTTTCCCTAAACTATCTCATGATACATGACATGAATAATTTAATATAGTCAAAACAGCATAAGTGAACAATTGCCTTAGATGTTAGTTCAAATGCCACACATGAAGTTGAATATTCTGCTTATTAGTCAAATTAGAGAAGGTCAAATCACGACGAATTAATCCGCAGAAGTACGCAGAAACAACGATAACTTATCGTTAGAGTAACCGTTTAAAACATGCATACACATACAGATGCTACATATTCTTCCAGTAGAAGTATTTAATAATGAATACTTAAAAAATAGCCTTTTGTTAGTTCATACGAACATGTCTACATTTAAGATATATCTGACTGATTTTTAAAAGAAACCCAATGATGATATTCGGTTTGTAACATTCACAACAGAAAACATACTCGTTAATGTGGATGAGTCGAATTGTGATTTTATTAGAGATAATATACTATGATACAATGTGAAATTCTAACAATGATTTTACCTGCTTTAAACCTGGCACTGAATGCATGCAAAGAGAGAAGGCAGACTGAATCAGCTACATGCAAAGTTCGCTCAAAATTAACATTCAATCGTGACTTATAGAAATTTGTGCGCTGTCACTTATTTTATTTTCACATTCTCTTTTTTTCCTCAGTCTCACTCAACATTCACCAATTCTCTTTATCCTCTTTCTTTATGTCTGTCTTTCACCTACCTCTCTCATTATTATCTTTGTACATACTTAAGTTCTCAAGCACAATCCCTCTCCTCTCTCTCTCTCTCTCTCTCTCTCTCTCACACACACACACACACACCCATGCACGCACACACACACACACACACACGCACGCACGCATGCACACGCAATTCTGCAAGTTGTTTTTTTCTTCTTTTAAGTCCACTCATTAGAATACATAGCAAAATAAATAGAATGATGCAAGCATTCCATAGGCAGGACTTATATAAAAAGAACTGAACACAAAAGTGAAAAGTTTACAAGGTAAATACATGCAATATTCTTACTAATATTTCCTTTTCTTAACCTACATTTCATTTTTGCAATAACACTCTATTTCGCTTGTTTCTGAAAGGGAAGAAAGATTAAAAGTTAAAAATGAAAAAACAACAACAGAAAAAGGGTTATGAAATGGTAAAAACCGATAGCCATAACATATAAATAATAAAAATAATAAAACAGAGACTGAAAAATGATAATAAAACATCTGAGACGGATACATAAAAAGGATTGATTGAAGCATACCTCAACATTTTAATTAAAAAAAATAGAAATAAATGTTAAGGAAAAAAAAGCAAATAGAAGTTAAGATGAAATCAGTACCCCAAAGAGAATAATTTGGCAGTAAACAATTGCGTTCTCTGACAAACTTCACAAAATTCCTTTGACTTTAATGCTAAAGAAAAAGAATCCGAACCAAAAGCAACAAAAACACCCCCAAATAAAACAACAACACCAATGACCATACAACTTTTGGAATATGTCTCAAGAAAATTTCGAATATGATGGAATGTCCTAAAAAACAACAACAACAAAACTCCAACCAAAAAATACTGAAAACTGAAAATAAAGAAGAGATGATATATTTAAAAAGCAACCATTCACAGAAGTGAGAAGGAATGAAGAGTAAGAATATCAATAAACAACATGATAAAAGAGGTAAGAAAGTACTCATGTGGGAAAAAAACCCTTTATATTCGCATTCCGTACATCAAGGTAAGACCAAAGAGACGTGCACTATTACACATACTGTGAAATTTAAGTACAGGGGGGTCTGTAAGTGAAATTTTAAGAAGGCTAACGTTTCATTTTTCATGCAAATGTTCCCTGAAAGGAATTATGATATATAGCAAAAATAAAGAACAAAAAAACCTCTAGTTAACTGGCAAAAAGGATGTTTATATGTACAATGTTAACTTGTGACGTGCCAGTGCCTATCTGCATAACTATGTGCATGGTGCTGGCTGGTGTGCATGAATGTAAGTAAATGCTGTGCATCCCCGCGTGCACATGCGTCTGTGCGTCTCCATCAGTCTTGGTCAG
Organism: Rapana venosa; assembly: GCA_028751875.1. Lineage (NCBI taxonomy): Eukaryota > Metazoa > Mollusca > Gastropoda > Neogastropoda > Muricidae > Rapana > Rapana venosa. Next base: position 13,629,705 of record CM054134.1, read on the forward strand.
TTGGTCAGACTGTCTGTCTGTCTGTCTGTCTGTTTGTCTCTCTGCGTTTCAACAGTTGTCTCAATGAACCTCTCCATGTAGAACCAGTATTGTGTTGCTTAATCATGTTATATGCCACAGTAGAACGATATATCAATTTCTTTTACCCCATGAAAGGGGATGTTGACCTGCATTCATCAACTTTTCAGAGATCAGAGTTTTCTGTGTGCGTGCGCGCGCGCGCACATGTATGTATGAGTGTGTGTATGTGTGCGCGCGCACGCACGCGCGCGTATGTGTGTGTTCAAAATTTGATACCACATCATTTTAGCATCATAATTCATTGGCATGTACTTAATATCACAACTGTTGATTCTCTCTGCTATTCAATCAAGCAGTTGATCTGGCTGTTTTTTCAATTCAATCACTTGTTAAACTGTTTTTCTGTACATTTCTTTATTACTATTCTAGAATGGCTCATTTGACTGCTAAGGCAAAAGAAGGCTTTCAGAGTTGTTCACCTTTGAAATAGCAACAGTAGTCCTTATGCAAACTGCATGCTTTATGTTCCAGTTCATCTAGTTTTCAATATAATTTATTGTATTGATCTCTTTCTACAAAACCATTTGCCACTTTGATGACAAACTGAATAGACATTGTCCGCAACACACACACACACACACACACACACTGTTGTGTCTATTTCAAACTTAAACAGACCAGGGAACTGAATCTCAACAACATGAACTTTTAGAAATGATCAGAACTGTTTTAAACACAACACAAGATGGTTTGTAAACATTGATTAACAAGAACAGATGATTACCAGACATACATAATATATATTATTACACCATCGGGGCAAAGTGGATCAGAAAAATAAAGGAAAATTGGGGCTGAGTAATCACATTAACACGTAGTGAATAACTTAGAGAAAGTATTATATAAACATTTGGTCAATGATTATATCAAAGAGGAAATCAAAATCAAATGCCAAAGTGCACGACATCCCGAATTATAAACAAAAATAAAACGAGAAATTAAAGAAGGGAAAGAAACAACATGGGGAAAAGATACAATAATCATTTCCGATGTTTCAGAAAGGCCAAAAATCAACAGAAAAATAGAGCAATGCAAAGGGAGGTAAGAGACAATGAATGACTGTAACAGGAAGTAGGCAACGCACCGGAAACCCAGCATAGCCTCGATCTCCTTTCGGTCCCTGAAATAGTCAAGGTGTCAAGCACAATGGCGTTATTTTTTTTTTTGTTCACCAAAATGTTTTAATTTTGGGGAGTACAATCCATTGTTTGAAGTTTGGTACAATAATTCTGGAGTTTTAATTTCGCGTTTAGTGGTATGACTCGGATTTGCATAAGTGTTCCCACACTTTTTTTAAAATTATTTTTTAGTTACCCTTAAGATAACGACTGCATAGATGGCTTAAGAATCACTGACATTATGCTGTAACTTTTTACAGTATGAAGTTGGGATGGGTTTTTTTGCTTTGTTTTTGTTTGTTTGGTTGGTTGGTTATTTTGGGCGGGGGTTTTGGTGTGTTTTTTTTTTTTTTTTTTTTTTTTTTGGGGGGGGGGGGGGGGGGGGGGGTGAGGTATTAATTAAAATCTGGAAAGGCGATATTTGGAGTAATGATTTGCAATCATGAACAAAGCCTCGAGTCGCAGCACAACAACAAAAACAACAACAATGGCACTTTAAGGATCAATGTCATGGTCGATGATACCCGAGTACACTACCGTTGTAGCCTCTGACACCAATTTAATGCTCTAAAAAAAAGTTGTGCATCCTAACAAGCGTGACACATGACTAAGAGTGTCGGAGAGGGTAATACAGATTGCCATTTAACTAACTTTCCTGAATAAGTAAAATCTTGGATCCCTCCTGGTGGGAAGGTGGGAAGGGGGTGGGAAAGGGGGAGAGAGAGAGGGAGACAGAGAGAGAGGAAAGGGAGAGAGGGAAATAAAGGGGAGAGAGAGAGAGAGGCAGAGGAGGAGGAGGAGGAGGAGGAGAGAGACACAAAGACAGAGTGACAGAAAAATAAAGTCTGGGGAGCTGGGGCATGTCATTTCTAACAAACAAACAAAAAAATTTAAACAGTTACAAAGCTATAGACGTTGCAAATAATAATCTTTTGTTCGTCAACAGTTTCTTTGATATCACACATGCACACACGCATGCACGGACGCGCGCGCGCGCACACACACACACACACACACACACACACCACCGATAGAGGAGAGATATACGATAAAGACAGACAGTCAGACATGCTGAGAACAAATTCTTATAAAACGCAACAGTTATTGCGGCTGTCAGCAATAAATCCGACGTGTGAATCTGAGAGAGAGAGAGAGGAGAGAGAGAGAGAGGGAGACAGACAGACAGACAAAGAGAGAGAGAGAGGGGAGGGAGGCAGACAGACAAAGAGAGAGGAGAGAGCGAGAGAGAAAGGGGGGGGGGGGGGGGGGGGGGGGAGACAGAGAGAGAGAGAGAGAGAGAGAGGAGAGAGAGAGAGAGGAGAGAGAGAGAGAGAGAGACCCAAAGCAACAAATAACGCTTAAGTGTGTGGTCGGATTATTATTGGGGAAAGAAAAAAGAAGAGAAAGCTAACAAACAGAAGACATCTTTGTTCTGCCACGTTGATAGGCCAGTATCTTCTCACGGTTTTTAGTCAGCCTGGCTGCAAGGTATACATACATAGGCCTGTTACACACATCTCCTGGCCTGTTCAAAAGCTCTTCTTTCCCTATCCCAGTATCGTGCATGTATACATATAAAGCGTTCATCAAAGCCATGATCCGATGCAGTAAAGATTCCATCGAAATCAGCTTGAAGTTGTCGTATCAGTCTGTCTCCGACCGAACTGACACGTCTATTTCGGCTGGCAATGATGTAGGTCTCTCTTTAAAAACAATATCGTCTGTTTTCGATTTATCAGGTTGGTGCGTGTGGCCTGGCCTCTTCACATTTTGACTGTTTACTGCAAGCTCTTTGTGTGTCTTGTTCTCTGGTGTGGTATGTGCTGGCAGGTTAGCTGAGTAAGTTTGTTTAGGTGCGCGCGTGCATACGTGCACGAGAGAGAGAGAGAGAGAGAGAGAGAGAGAGAGAGAGAGAGAGAGAAGAGAAGAGAGAGGAGGAGGAGAGAGAGAGAGAGAGAGAGAGAGAGAGAGAGAGAGAGAGAGAGAACCAAAAGATGACAAAATGATGTTTAAACACTAGCAGTGTGCATGCGGTTGTTTTTGTTTTGCTTTGTTTTGTTTGTTTTTGGGAGAGAGAGAGAGAGAGAGAGAGAGAGAGAGAGAGAGAGAGAGAGAGAGAGAGAGAGAGAGAGAGAGAGAGAGCAGACAGACAGACAGACAGACAGAGAGGTGCATGTGAGTTGGCGAGCGTGGCCATGTTCGTGAGTGTGTCGGGAAAGTATGCAATAGGATGTGAGAAAAAGACAGAAATATGGACCCCTGTGGAAACCTGAGCTGACATATATGTTATGTACATGTAGACTATACATGTGAAAACAGTGTTATTTCACCAAGTTCCCCGCCGGGTTTTACTGCCGAGCGATACACAGCCGGTGCGCTGGAGAAACAGCTAATATATCAGTGAATCCCCTAATCTTGTGCCAGCTACCTTCAAAGATAAGAACTGGTGCCACATTAGACAGCCATAAATGACTTTCACTGCCTTTCCCCCTCCACATTGAGGAGATAAGTTCTTGAAACTCTTCTCTCTCTCTCAAACACACACACACACACACACACAACGCAGACACGCAGACACACACACATTTTCCAGTATGGCTGGCTGGAGTAATACAAGGGCTGTGGAGAATGACTTGCTTCCATGCGGCACTAGTTCCAAGTTTTCTGGAAGATGCACTGATTCAAACGGGTATGTCCCTTGATGAAAGCAAAATTCGCATATGTAGTAACCGCCCCCCCCCCCCCCCCTCCACGCCCCTTCCCCTCCCCCTTCTGTCTTTCATTCTCGAGTTTACTACACCTCTTTCTTTCAATAATGTCCTCAACTTTCAACATGTTTTTTTTTTCTTTTCTTATTTATCCTTGCTCGTGTGCCTTTGTGCTCATTTGTTGGTTTGTCTCAAACCAAATATGTATAGCAAGCATTTAGTAGCACAAGAATTGTAGATGCTGATTTATATATATATATCAAGGTAAGGAAAAACAATGTTTTAGAAATGTTTACACACACACACTCTCTCTGCCTCGCACCTTTTATTTACAACCATATTCTTGAAATTGTCTCTCTCTCCCTAATGCTATATACCTACGCCAAAGGAAAAAGAGAAGGTCTGTTAGTTTCCAGTTAAGATCGCTCAATATACTCCTTTGCCCTTAAACTGATTCACGCTGCTAGATCAATGTCTTTTGAGGTTAAAGATAAGAGAGAGAGAGAGAGAGAGAGAGAGAGAGAGAGAGAGAGAGAGAGAGAGAGAGAGAGAGAGAGAGAGAGAAGACAGACAGACAGACAGAAGAGAGACAGACAGACAGAGAGAAAAGAGAGAGAGAGAGAAGAGACAGACAGACAGAAGAGAGACAGACAGAGAGAAAAGAGAAAAGAGAGAGAGAGAGAGAGAGAGAGAGAGAGAGAGAGAGAGAGAGAGAGAGCAGACAGACAGACAGACAGACAGACAGACAGAAGAGAGGCATACAGACAGACAGACAGACACATCCTCGGTGTTGCTGCAACACGTCAAAAGCCTGTCAAGAGCCCCGATGTTTTCACGCGCGAGTTCAGAGCTCCTTGGAAGCGGCACTAATTCAAACGGCGCTAGAAAGTAAACTCCTATAATGAGCGTAAAAACTACATCAATGATAAGCCAGCCACCCCGCACCCCCACCCCCCTCTTCCGCCAGCCTCCCTATTCCCGGTGCCCTTGTTGCCATTTTCTGGTTCTTCGCCTCTGCCTCTTCCTTTAACTTTCTACTTTTTAAGCAGCTTAGATGCAGGGGAGTCTCTGAAGCAACAGTTACGTTGAACGAGATAATGGATGTGTATTCAAACTATGAGAAGAATGTGTATTGCTTGAACGAAGCTATTCAGGTAGAAAAACGCGCGCGCACGCACAGACACACACACCATCCTATGGGAAGAGTGGAGAGGTTTGGGTTTTTTCCCCTTTCTTTTTGCTTTAACATTTGCTGAACCTGATGCTATTGGCCACCACCCCCACCACCAACAAAAAAGTAATTTATTGACATTTTCGTCTGAAATAGCACAGCAGCAACTATATCTTTCCTAAAGACTGGTACAGAAGTAGAAGATGATGGCAGTGCAATATTTCCAATTCTAAATGTATTCTTAAAATAATGTATTCTTCGATGGCTACCTCAGGTTCATCTCAAATTCTCGATAGTAACTCACCACAGTTACTACCACTTACACAAATGTGCTCGAAAGAGAGAGAGAGAGAGAGAGAGAGAGAGAGAGAGAGAGAGAGAGAGAGAGAGAGTTTGGTTCCTGAACTTTTTTTTCTTTCGCTTTTTGTTTGTTTGTTTGTTTCATCTTGTTTTTAACACAGATCGTGCTGAGAGAGTGTGGATATCTATTATGCCCCTCAAATGTAGAGCAGATTAATGTTACAGTTGTGCTTTTCCTACTGTAACGTAACAGCTGAAATCAATTGTTTACCATGGCAAAAGTTCAAAATGCCTTCAGTCAATTTGCTTTCGGGTTTTTATCTTCACCACATTCCACGCTTCACAGCTGGAAACGCTTTGTTCCTTTATAGATCACAGATTTTATGCTCTCTGCACAAGCAAGAGAAGGGAGAACGGAGGGCAAAGAGCGGAGTGTGGGGAAGAGAGAGAGAGAGAGAGAGAGAGAGAGAGAGAGAGAGAGAGAGAGAGAGAGAGGAGAGAGAGAGAGAGAGAGAGAGAGAGAGAGAGAGAGAGAGAGAGAGAGAGAGAGAGAGAGAGAGAGAGAGAGAGAGAGAGAGAATAGTTAATTCAGATTTTAGGTCATGGCCACTTTCTGAAGGGGGTTATACATAATCATGAACAGCAAGTACCACAATATATTTCCAAGCTATCCACGAGAGAGAGAGAGAGAGAGAGAGAGAGAGAGAGAGAGAGAGAGAGGAGAGAGAGAGAGAGAGAGAGAGAGAGAGAGAGTTATTCTTTTATATCGAGGATAATGGAATAAGCACTTATGTGCTTTTTTTTTTTTTTTTTTAACAACAAGTCCCCGTGTGTATGCGGCTTAGTAAATTTTATCATGTTCCCACCGGCACACAATGGCCTACTCTTACGAAAAGCGGAAAAGGATTTAACGTGTGCGCAAGATGTTCTGCGTGCGTTCGCGCACGGGGCCTCAGTTTATAGTCTCATCCGAAAGACTTTTGGGGAGAGTGGAGTCTGCACTGATGTTAACTCCAGGGGAAAATGTCCCCTTGAACGGGAATCGAGCCCGGGTCGTCAGATTGCGAGCGCAATGTTCTAACCACTAGGCTATCCCGTCCCCCTAGATAGATAGATAGATAGATAGATAGATAGAGAGAGAGAGAGAGAGAGAGAGAGAGAGAGAGAGAGAGAGAGAGAGAGAGAGACAGAGACAGAGAGAGAGAGAGAGAGAGAGAGAGAGAAGAGAGAAAGAGAGAGAGAGAACTGATCACTGAAACTATTGCCTTTGCTAACAAAATCCAAAGGCTGGTCATTTCTTTGGTCGTATGATAACTAACAGAAACAAAGAAATAGTTCAAAGATATATACAATGTCTTTAAAGCAAACCATTTGAAATCGTAGAAATAATCATTCTCTAAAGTTCGCACGCACTCAAAGACACATACAGACACACAGACTATACCATATCACTGTGCTTAATCCACAAAAGCAAGATATCGTTTCATATAAACAGATAAGTGTTGTTGTTTTTCTTGAAATGAAAGCTCAATAGAAAAGAGAGTGGAAATGGGATTAATACTACTATACTTTGCCCTAACTCCAGCTTCTTTTCTTTTTATGTTCATTTCCCCCCACTGTGCTCTTGATTTCCTGTCCAGAATATGCGTGTAGACTGTGGTTAATATGCTGAAGAAAATGCACATCTTTCAAGATGTTTGTTAAAATAACAGGGCAAGGTAGGCAATGACATTTGAGTCTGCATGTGTTGACATTTCACTAATGATTTGCGCAGTCCTGTACTTTCTCTTGATATAAAATGTCTGATACTAGTGTTCACTTCTTAACAACTCAGGATGGTGGCTTTTTTCTTTTCCATTTCCTTCTCGAAATACGTTACTCTAAAGGTCACAGAAAATGTCAAAGACATGAATTATACCAGTGTTCTATAGCTATTTCAATTTTGCATGCAAACATTTTTCTCTCAGCAGATCTTCTTTATGGCCAAAATGTCATGGGATTATTGATAGAATCTTTAAATTCTTTGCACTTTTCCTTCTTCTCCCTTTCACATCCTATCTTTTTGTCTTCCTATGCTTTTCTTTACTTTCTTTTTCTTCCATCTTCTGTCGTTTTTGCTTTTAATCTTTTACACACTTTTAAAGACAAATAGTACTTTTTCCTTGCCATTTCAAGATATCTTTTCTTTACCGTTTCTGAACAAATATATACGGTAGAAATAAGCACAATAGCATTGCCGATATTGTGCTGTCTTACATTGTCTTGTGTTGTTTTTCACTGTATTGTTATGTTTTTTTTATTTTTATTTTTTATAGGATTGCCTTGTAGTCACAGCAACTTTTCAGCGTAAGAATTGGACTGTTCTCCTCATCACTAAAAAAGCATTGCCCTGAGATGCCTTAATACCCATTTTTTGTTTTGTTTTCTTGTCTGCTGATTTACTTGTTTGATAGAGTTTGCTGCAGGAATTTTCCACAAACAACTCTCTTCTTGCCGTGGGCTCATTTACGTGCACTACATACATGCTACAGACAGGATCTCGGTTTACCGTCTTATCCCAATGACTAGCACCCAGACCATTACTCGTGGTTTAATGGTTTGCGGAAAAGTGCGGTTTAGGATAACACGTGTACTTAGGACCCCTCGCTTTCTGGTCAGGTGTATTACCTTTAGGCATCGAACCATAAAAGTTATAGATGCTGACAGTGCGTGGAACAATATAAGAAGAAAGTGTACAACTTTCGTTTTTGTTTTGTTTTATTTTTGTTTATATTTTTTGTTATTGGGAAAGGCGCGGGGGAGTGAGGGGGGTGCTGTTATGTTTTGTTTGTTGTTTCACCGTGGCGCTTCTGCTTAGAATGGAATTAGTGTTGTTCTTCAATTAAGGATGCCCGGTGTTCATGTATTTGGTCTGGCGCTGGTTTGTACCTCTGGGTTAGTCTTTTGCCGAGGTTTTCAGAGTTCAAATTCAGCTTCTTGCCCAAACAAACATGTGATTTTTTTCCTTCTTATTTTGAATGTCCAGTAAGAAATTTCTGTTAAGTATAAATACCTTATTTACACACGTTTATTAAACTAAACAACAAAGTATGTAGATTTTTTTTTTTTATTGAGCACATAAATAAATTAGATATTTTTACTGCGCGTATTTAAGTCTGCTGTGTGAAAAAACTGACATAAAGATTTTGAGCTTTGATTTTAAAGCAGTCTAAATTTTGGACATCGATTTTTAAGCAGAGTTTAATATTAAAAAATAATGCAGGATGAGCACTTTAAAGACTTATAAAGAAGCAGAAGATGAGAGCACAAAAGAGATACACCATTTAGGGCAAAACCAAGCCTTTTCCTGTTTTTTTCAAGTTGGTGTTAGAAAAATTTCAGTTCTTTAGACTATGTTCTCGATTCACCTATACGGAAATTCATTTTCACTAGTGCTTTTAATAATCATGCCTAAAATTAGTCTTGCAAACTGATGAACAAAAACAATAACAAAAATCGAAAAAAGTTCTATTGTAAACGATGACGACGATGATGCCGATGGTAGTGGTGGCGACGATGATGATGATGATGATGATGATACTAATTTAAACAGAAGGGATTGAGAAAGAGACGGGAGGGGGAGATGAAAGAATATGATTCAGACAGAAAGAGGCAGAGGTACTAGGTAGAGAAGCACACACAGACACAGAGAAAATACAGACAGACAGACAGGCGGACAGAAAACAGTCTGTTCCGGCTGTCTATGCTTAGAAAGACCGGTCTGGAAGTCCTTGTTTTTACACACCGTAGTTCGGGCTCAGTGAAAGCGGCACTAATTCAAACGGATGCTGGAAAGTAAACTCCCTTAATGAGCGCAAAAAACACATCAATGATGGGATATTCCTCTGTTTCCTCAACCAACTTCCCACTCCTCTTCCCCTAGTTCCCTCCCATCTTCAACGCCAAACTCACTCACTCACTCATCCCCCCCCCCCCCCTCCCCTCCCCTTTAGTGTCAGCTGCTGTTTCTTTATCTTTGAAGCAGTAAAGGCGAATATGGACTGAAGCAACCGCTAATCGGTTGTACTTGGTGACGGACGTGCCTTGAACAGTGAGGCAAGAAGATGTATCGCTCAGACCGAAATGAAATGAACTTTTTTTCCGTTTCCATGTTTTGTTTGCTATGTACGTCTTTCGGGCGGGGGTGGTGGTAATCAGGAGGGGGGAAGGGGAAGGAAGGGAGATGAGGGAGAGTAGAGGGGGAGGAAAGTAACATAATGACACAAGAGATCAAGATAGGGGTGCTTTGGATGCACTCCAGATTTAGTTTCTGGGTGAAAAAGCGTCTTCGCTAAAAATGCTATTCAGAAGGGACAAAAATCGTTTCGTTTCAATACTTTTTTTCTTTAAAAGTGTATTAAAACATCAAGTTTTTCCAGGTTGATGACATAGACCGATGCCAGGTAATTGTGAGAGAATTGGGAATTATCATCATCTGAGGATTTCTTAAGTTCCTATGCTGACCTCACGCATGTATAATATTGTGGTTACCATGCTAGCAGATTACAAAAAAATGAGGGGTACTGTGTTTCCTGATCAGTTTATAAAATTTGAAGATATAGAATTTGTTCCAAATCGCCTGAGTTGTGTTTTTTTCCTCCTCAAGATGCAGTTGTACGAGTTCCAGTTCTTTATTAAGTACTGTAAGCACTTAATATTTGTTCGCTTGTTTGCTATACAGGGTTATCATGCTGTACATTTGGTAATTTTTCATGTTGGCTATGTGTTTTTTTCTTTGTTCTTTTCTCTTGAAGGGCTGGATCTAAAAAGAAACAAAAACTCAGACAAAAACAAAACAAAAAACCAAACAAAACCCCCCAACAAAAATGGTTGCTTATTCAATTACCCTCTTAAAACACAATTGCGTCATACACACGCGTACGTGAGCACCTGCAAACGCGGAAAGGTGTTTCATTTAAAGTTTTGGTCACGGGAATCGTCTGTTATTAGTGACTATATATACCACTCTTTGACGGTGTGGCCAGTCTAAAGAATAAAGTACAGAGAAAGCTAGCAGTTAATAACCGCATACAATGAAACGCAAATCAGATGATACAAAGAGAATACATTGAAGCATCGATACAAAAGCAATTCCTTCACCAAGCCCGTTACAAATGCATTAAACAGCAAGTTATGTCAACACAATTACAGGTGGGTTTTTTTTTTTTTTACATTATCGTATAGTAACAGGTACCTACTGTATCGTTGTAATAATAAAACACAACTTGCTCTGCGAGTCCCAAGTTGGTATTGTCTAGTGTTCAGCATCCAGACACATTTTTGTCGAACACTGAGTCTGGCACAGTTAAAAAAGCGGATATTTTGTCTCTTTCCATAGACTATGTGCGTTTATAAGTTGATGTCATTGCTTAAAACCATGAATAGAATTTTGAGAGAGAGAAAGAGTGTGTGTGTGTGTGTGTGTGTGTGTGTGTGTGTGTGTGTGTGTGTGTGGAGAGAGAGAGAGAGAGAGAGAGAGAGAGAGAGAGAGAGAGAGAGAGGAGAGAGAGAGAGAGAGAGAGAGAGAGAGAGAGAGAGAGAGAGAGGGCTTCATTTGTGGCAAATAAACCAGATAAAACGTGTCAGATACAGTAATCTACAAAACAAAAATCCTCGATATAAACATTTACAAGCGTATATGAATTATGAATAGAAGGAATATAGGTTCAGCAGGCTCACACATCTAGCAGTTGTCTACCCCAAACAGAACGACCTGGAATACCAGTAAAGTGTACAAGTTCAGGGAATACATTTCACGTCCTTACTGCCATCTATAGCACCCAATTTCTAAGAATCTGAAGACTTGTTTTTTAGAGATCGCTGTAAATGCCTGTATTTTATTGTGAAAAAAGTATGTTTACTGCATACCACTCTCAAAGAAATCGATTGGGCTAGCACCCAAAAGGTTTCGGTTGTATTCCGAAGTTTTCTTTCTTTTAACGTGAAACCAAAGCACTAAGCAGTGGTTGCTTCAAAACAACTTTTCCCTTACTTTTAGTTTTTTTTTATCCTTTAAAAAAAAATTGTATCCATGCTTTTCTTTTCCGAAATTATTTAAACTTTAAACCACTGTACACGTTTCTAGCGATATAAGGTCCGTTTTATGTTTTTTCCCTCCGCAGCTAACTGATGAGTTTTTATCAGATTTTTCCCCTGTCGCCATCCTTTTTCGAAATGGAAAGTGGCAACGCATGCCATACCGCCCAACTATTTCAGAAATCACAGAGAAAAGTACATGTGCCTACAGGCATTTGCCAACACACTAATTGCATTGGCAAAGACTGGCCCTAGCCACTAATATTGCTCCTCTCTCCCTTCCCAAAATTCGCAGTTTCAGTTCGTGTCAAACCGTAAGAATATGAGTAAATAAAAAGTTGATGGATTTCTATGAAGCCATCTTTTCATTTCCACTTTCAAAATTGCTAGTGTCCTAATACAGCATATAGACGTAACAGCAACAGACGTAAAACGGAATAATAACATACATTCAAGCTATACAGTAAGGCCAAAGTATCAATCATACATTCAAGCTATACAGTAAGACCAAAGTATCGATGAATTGCAAATAATTTAGTGAAACTGCTGCTACATCGTTTCTATGTTCAACAATATGATAGAAAACAGAATCCAACAGGCATGTGACTATTGTGACATAATCTGGTTTTGAACTCCAGTCAATTTTCTTTCTCTTCAATTCGATGAAAGAATGTGTTAGTTCGCCTGCGTGCAGTGTGTGTGTGTGTGTGCGTGTGCGTGTGTGTGTGTAGTGACATTTAAAACTAACTTGGAGAAAGTCTGTCTAGTCCTTTCAAAATGTTTACCGACCCCCTACTCCCCTCATCCACCACCCCTACCTTCATTCCTCCATCTTCTTTTAAAGCTTGTTTAGCGTGGACCTGGAAACTACACATCTAGCGTAGTGTAAGCGTATACCATCCCCCCCCCTCTTCCGCCCCGAAAAAAACCAAAACACATCCTAGCGGTAAACGGGAACATCTCCGTAGCTACCAATGGCCTGTCCATATGCTGTGACTTAGACGCCCCAAACAGTTTTTGAGTTTTTCACTTTCGGTTTTTTGCAATAACTAGGCAGCGATATTAAAATGCCTATAGAACGCGCAGTTATGGACTGAAGTTCATGTCTATCAAGTTAATGTTCTCAGAAAAAAAACCCACAATTAGAGTACTTAAAAAAATACTTTAAGAATATATAAAAATTTCCATCGATCAATTCAAGTAAGAGTTTAAAAAAATCAAGGAAAAGAACTGTCGGATTGTGTTTATTTGGGTTATGCCGTTTACGAGTATAGATGTTGCATATATTCAACGGCCTTTCAACCTTTTGTGACACACTGACATTTTATATAGATTCACATATACGATTCACACACACACACACACACACACACACACACACACACACACACACACACACACACATACATATATATATATAATATATATATATATATATATATATATATATATATATATATGATACACATACACACACACTCTCTCTCTCAGACGCGCGCGCGCTCACTAACACACACACAGAGCACGCACAGATGCACGCCGCCGCCGCACACACACCACACACACACACACACACACACACACACACACACACACACACACACACACACACACACACACAAACACACACACAACACTCATATAAATCTACCATAAACCGATATTTTTAAAACACAAGGATAAACAAACCAGTTTAACTACAAGCAAACATATACAAAATACACAGAAAGAAACAAACAAACCAAGTATCCCATAACAGAATACACGACAAACAAAAGCAAAAGCAGAAGCACGCGATACATCAATTCACAGAATACATGGGGGAAAAGGAAACGAAACGGTAATCTACCGGAAATCCGCTAACTCCTTTGGAACCCTGCAAGATAAAACGACCACATCAACCAACAGACAAGGCGTCAAGACTACACCTGTTGCGTCAAGATTACCTACCCCCCTTCCTTTTCCGCATCAGATACATCATGATTACCTATCTACACACCTTTTGCTTCACAAACATCAAGATCGCCCTTATCTGCGCCATTTGCGTTGAAACATCAAGATTACCTATTGCTCCCCCCGACTCATCTCATATGTCTAAGTGCTGAAGACAGATTAAACTGTTCAGTTTATCAGCACTGGGGAACATCAAAAAAAAGGTGCTGGAAATCGTCACAAATGATAGCCGCAGCCTAGCCGCACTTCCAGCGAGGTAAACGATAACATTCCTAACATTTGATGAAGTTGTTTTGGAAAAACCTCAAACATTCCACACACAAAAAGAAATTAAGCCTGAGGATGTCAGCCAATATCAGGATGAAATGACATGTTATCGGGTTTTTTTTTTGTATTGTGGTCTAATGAGAGCAGGGGGAGAGAAAAGGGGGTAAGGAGGCCAGGGATGGGGGCGGCATTTCATGATGCCTTTGGAACACATCTGTTAAGTGTAACCAAGGACGGAAGAAATTCCAGAACAAAATGTCGTTTCCATAGAGGCCACAGACAAGACCCAGTCACATACCTTATTTCCGGGCTCCCCTTTCAACCCTCTTGGCCCTGGAATGCCGGGAAGACCTGCAACAATCAAAACCATCGTCAACATTAGCTTTTGATGAAAAAAATCATCCATTCATAACATAACAAAAATGTCATTAAAGTGTGCAACAAGAAGAAAACTATCAGCTGAATATATGCAACAATCAAAATCATCATGATCATTAGCTAACCATTAAAAAAATCATCAATTTATAACACAATAAAGCAAACATATGAAGTGTGCATCAAGAAGAAACCATTATTTGACCAATATATCAGCCATCGAACATAATCACCACAACAGTTACTCAACAGTGCATTCAATATTTTGCATCTAGACACATTATGAATGCTTTAGCTAGCACCCACTCTCAAAAAACACAAAAGATATATGCATAAAATCTACGCAGACTTATGTACTCACTCACGCGTGCGTGAGTATTTCAAAATATATGCATGGTAGTTCACACAACTTCATAACTCATAATAAACCTATACAATTCACATTTCCTTAAGACTAAAGAGTACACAAATTAAAGACAATGGTAACAACAATAGCAATCCACACTGGGGAGGACGGGGAGATAGACAGACAGACAGACAGACAGGTAGGCAAGCAAAGAGGGAGGCAAAAATATGAACGACAGAGAAGGGTAGGGGCAAACAGACAGACAGAAGAAAAGGGAGAGGCAGAAGAAGAAGGAGGAGGAGGAGGAGGAGGAGGAAAGATACAGAGAGAGAGAGAGAGGAGAGAGAGAGAGAGAGAGAGAGAGAGAGAGAGAGAGGAGAGAGAGAGAGAGAGTGAGAGACAGAGAGAAGGACTATGAAAGACAGAGAGACAGAGACAGAGACAGAGAGACAGACAGAGAGAAGGACTATGACAAAGAAGAAACGGCAGAAGTGATGGAAAATAAAAGAATGAACTCAGCAGGAAAAAGGGAGAGAAATAGAGCAGGCATTCATGGCATGGAGTTGTTTGTGACAGATTTATCGAAAAACCCATTTACTGCGGTTGCATCAAGGGGGGATAAACCCAGGCAAGGAGAGAAAGAAAACACAGACTACACAGACGAACAGCGATGGCTCCCTCCAATCTCATAAATTTCTCTCTCTCTCTCTCTCTCTCCTCTCTCTCTCTCTCTCTCTCACACACACACACTCTCTCTCGTGCACATGTGTGTGTATGTACGTGTGCACGCGCGTTCCTCCCAATGAGAGAGAGAGAGAAGAGGGGGGCGGGGCGCTGGTGGCACTTTGAGTGCACAGAACGCAGTAAGACAGCTTTCACGTGGTTGTATAATTTATAAGCATACGGAGCTTTTTCTGTGCGATGGTTATTATCAAAGAGCCGGATATCTTGCACACACACTTTAAAACCCCATCCACCTATCGTAGAAGAGTAGGCCAGCTATGACAACAGGAGATATGGATGACACGAACATACCCAGCATGCACCCTGCTATCTGGAGAGGGATGGGCTCCGTCAGGTTCAACTTGCTCATGACACACTGCCCGAAAACTTCAGTGCATTGTCCCTGAACAATTCTTCAGGGAGTGCAGGGAGAAGAGGTGTATATAATTATTAGAGGAATGCAAAGGTGAATGGATAGTAGGTGACGGGAGAAGAGAGAGGGGGGAGAGATACGGGGAAGGAGGGAGGGAGAGGGGAAGAGAGGAGGAGGAGGAGAGAGAGAGTGAGAGACAGACAGACAAACAGACAGATACTGTGAGTGAGTGATTGAGAGAGATAGAGATGCGGTCCTATGACTGAATACACACACACACATCTGTCTGTCTGTCTGTCTGTCTCTTAACCTCCACCCCCTTTATTACAGTTTAAAAAACAACAACAAACCACCCCAAGACAAACCAAATGGTAACCACAAATGCAAGAACAGGCAATACAGCAAAGAAAAGAGGCATAGTTCGAGGGAGGTATAGATCGACTTTGTCCAATATTATTGCGTGTGGTCCTATGAAGACACATGCAACTGAAACGCCGACCATTATTGCCTGAGGGACAGTGAAATAACGTACCCATTGTAATACTGTCAACGTGACAAAGAAACAGCCAAAACATGGGAATAAAAGGGTTGTGGTAAATATTCTAACCCCGTGGCATTTTTTTTTTAAAGACATTAAAAAAAAAGACGGAGACACGCAGACATCAACATGCATTTGTGTGCAAGGGCATGTGTGTATGTATAGGCTACATCTGCATTGTGGCGTATGTGCGTGGGTTTGTGTGTACGCACGCTTGCACGCAACTGTGCATGTGTGCAAAAGAGAGAAAGAAAGAAAAGAAGGATTTTTTAAATCGAGGATAATGAAATAAGCATTCATGTGCTTTTTTACATCCAGTCCCCGTGTGTATGCGGTTTTGTAAATTGTCCTCTGTTCCCACCGACACACAATGGCCTACTCTTACAAAAAGCGGAACAGGATTTAACGTGTGCGCAAGATGTTCTGCGTGCGTTCGCACACGGGGCCTCGGTTTATAGTCTTATCCGAAGGACTTTTGGGAAGAGTGGAGTCTGCACTGATGTTAACTCCAAGGGAAAATATCCCCTTGAACGGGAATCGAACCCGGGTCGTCAGATTGAGAGAGAGAGAGAGAGAGAGAGAGAGAGAGAGAGAGAGAGAGAGAGAGAGAGAGAGAGAGAGAGAGAGAGAGAGAGAGAGACAGACAGACAGACAGACAGACAAACAGACAGACAGAGACAGCCAGAGACGGATAGAAAGACGATAGACAGAGAGACAAAGACACAGTGAGGGGGAGATAGATAGATATAGAGAGAACGAGGGAGAGGGAGGGAGAGAGAGAGAAAGAAAGAGAGAGAGGAGGGGGGGGGGGGGAGAGCATCGTTAAACACTATTCGTCTTTGCTTACGTTTGGCAGCAATAAACAATGGCGATAATAGATAATAGCAATATATTTTTTCTCACGTCATACCCAATGAAAAACAAATCAAACAAACAAAACAAGCCAGACAAATAAGAAAAACATAAAGAAACCCAAGCTTTATAATGAAACAGATCTCTTATTCAAAGCCAGAGCTGGTCATACGAATGCAATGCTACAGCAGCAGCCAGACAAACTGACATTTTGTCCAACCCCTGATATTACCAAACTGGAAAATATCAACTGTCATATAATACATACAGAAGGGTTGTGGTTTTCGCCTTTAATTGGTCACTTTCGTACACATAATCACCCAGCAAACTAATCTGTGGGGCAGAACTGAGAGAACATTGTGGACGTGAATAATATGACATGGGAATCATTAGCATCATAATACCAATGGAGAAGTTGGGGTGGGGGTGGGGGCAAAAGAGAGAGAGAGAGAGAGAGAGAGAGAGAGAGAGAGAGAGAGAGAGAGAGAGAGAGAGAGAGAGAGAGAGAGAGAGAGAGAGAGAGAGAGAGAGAGAGAGAGAGAGAGAGAATTTTTATTGAGGGAAAGAATAAGCACAATGGTAGCTTTTTTCATCCAGCCCCCAGTCCAAAAATAAGTACACCAATCAAACAATCATTCACGAAACGTCTAAGGAGTTGGGGAATTGGTATTAACAACCATACACAAACAGATAACGAGAGACAGTTACACACACACACACACATATATATATATATATATATTATATAATACATACATACACAGAGAGAGAGAGAGAGAGAGAGAGAGAGAGAGAGAGAGAGAGGAGAGAGAGAGAGAGAGAGAGAGAGAGAGAGAGAGAGAGATCTATTTCTTTGCACATGGGTTGGTTGTTGTTTTTTCGTCTCTTCTCCCCGTCTCTCCTCCTCACAATCTGTGGCCCATCTGGCCTGCTATGTCCTGACTTGCCCTCTGTACCTACATGATGGAGCTGTTAGCTGGGCGCTCAACAACACAAACCTGTTTTATCAACAAAACACTTTTAAGCCGCTCAGGGACTGCCTCCCGGCCAAGTGCGGAGCGGTCCACACCAACCAAACTACCACTGTGGTTAGTTGTATGTAATGATGCCCAGACAACAACACACACCAACAACAGTATCGTGGTGCTCACTTGCTCGCCATGAAAATTTCTACAGCGTCGTTCAAGAGGTCAAAACACTGGGTTGTTTTGGTTGTGTGGTTGTTTTTTTTTAGTCGCTTGTGTGTGTGTGTGTGTGTGTGTGTGTGTGTGTGTGTGTGTGTGGTGTGTGTGTGTGTTGTGTGTGTGGTGTTGTTATTCTTTTATGTCGAGGATAATGGAATAAGCACATATGTGCTTTTTTACATCCAGCCCCCGTGTGTATGCAGTTGTAACTTTTTGTCATATGTTCCCACCGGCACACAATGGCCTACTCTTTCGAAAAGCAGAACAAGATTTAACTTTGCGCAAGATGTTCCGTGTGCGTTCGCACATGGGGCCTCGGTTTATAATCTCATCCGAAGGACTTTTGGGGAGAGTGGAGTCTGCATTGTTAACTCCAGGGGAAAAGTTCCCTGGAACAGGATTCAAACCCGGGTCGTCAGATTGCGAGCGCAGTGTTCTAACCACTAAGCTATGCTGTCCCGCGCGCGCGCGCGTGTGTTTGTGTGTGTTAAAGAATGATACAAGTCACAGTGGTCACTTTAAGACCTGTAACATTCATAGACCCCTCCACCCCCACCCTTGTGCTGGCCGTTATCTTTGACGATGATAAACTGTCATGGCATCCACAGGAAAGAAAAGAGATTGGGTTTTTTTCACAGACCCCCTCCCCCCTCCCCTTCCGGTGCCTCAGCATGAATGATAACGTGAAATTCAGGAAACGATGATGATTATGATGATAGGAGCGATAATGTAAATAGGGAGCCAAGATAATGCAGGCTCAATGTGCAAGATCATTAGGATGGTGGTAGATGTCTTTCCTGGGCGTCGCTTGCCGTGAGATCTGCAGTGCCATCGTGCACAGGTATGCTGTTCTCATGTTGAAAGTCGAGCACAAACATATGCCGTGCTCTGGCTGACGCTGATCCGGCTCCCCTGTGTCCTTAAGAGCTGATGCAATCTTCAAGTCTAAATAATGTTCAGGGCTACATATCAGAACGATAGCTTTCAAAAGACCTGTGGCCATTCTCATCTGCTGTCATATGAACACACAAGCTTTAAGAATTTCTCTCTCTCTCTTTGTTTAAAAAAAAAAAACAATGTTTACTGTCAAGATTCAAGATTTTTTCATGTCACTGTCTTAATGTAAGTATAATTATACAGTTATGTCCAATCTTGCTGCTTTTAGCCCCGCCGACTACAGAAGCCATATCGGCGCTATACATTTATGTACTGAACCTTATTCTACCACATTTTCTCAAGCAATTATCTTAGAATATAGTGCCGAAGGAGAGAGAGAGAGAGAGAGAGAGAGAGAAGAGAGAGAGTGAGTGAGAGAGAGAGGGGGGGGGGGGGGGGGGGGGGGGATGCGGGTGGAGGGGGCGGGGGATGTTACCTATGCAAAGCAATGTTACTCGGAATGTTCTGAACAACAGTAAACGAGAGATTATGTAGCAACACAGGATAACAAAAAGAAACTGCACTCCTCGCGGAAAACAAGGAGAGAAAAATAAACTGCATGTCAAAACATTTGGCTAGCCCGGCTACAACAATAAACTACCGTGATGAATGAACCAACCACACGAGGGAGGTAAAGATCTCTCATCCACACATTGACTGAGTCTTCCTCTCTATCTTTGCTTTGTCTTCAGCCTCTCTGCCTCAGTTTCTTAGCTTCTGCCAATGGCTTCTTGATCTTTTTGTATGCCATTTAATTTCCGCTGCTTTTTTGCCTCTTGATATGTTTTCCTTCTTCTTGACAGTAGCATTTTCTCTCTTGTTATCTACCTTTTTGTGTTTGTTCTTTGCACTTTATATCTCTTTATACATCCTTTCCTCGTCTCTGCATACTGCTTTTTGTTTCCTTTTGTCTCTTTTTCTCTGTACTGTTCTCAGGAGCTTACCTTTTGATCTTTGCTTTCTTGCCTCTTGATGTATGTATTGTGAATCTGAATTTCTCCTTAGGCCTGTTGTTCTTTGGATTTTTGTCTCTTGATCTGAGCTTTAGCCTCTTCTCGTCTGTTGCTTCAGCTAAGTTTGTGCTTTACCTCTTTGCTTGTGTACGTTTATGTTTTGCTTTCAGATATGATCACCACAACAACTGCCAATGATGCTAAAAACAATCACTACAGCTGAATGTAAACTACAATATTTTCTTTTAGCAGTTGCAGGTCATTTGATACTGCTTTCAACCTTTTTTTTCTTTTTTGTACTACTATATCAGAAAAAATGTCGATTTCTGAGAACTGAATTCTGAAACATAAAACCAGCCTACAGATTTTAACGATTTTCTTCTACTTAAAAAGCAAAAAATCATACACTGCACACACACACACCACATACACAACACACACACAAGCGCGCAACGTAACACATACTGAAAACGTAACACAACACAAACACAACACAACACAACACACACAACACACAACACACACACACCACGAAAACAAAATTCAGAGAATTTCCTTGTTTTGTCTTCGGGGCTCCTGTTCAAGCGGAAAGAGCAGCCCCCTAATCCCTCTTACCCTGTCAGGAATCTGCCTACAGAAACACGGGCTTATCTGCTTTCACTTTCCCCGTCACGCCGAACGCAAACAAACTGACGGAAAGACCGTTGTCGATGCAATTTGTGTCGACCGCAGAACACATTACCGAATATGTTGACAATTTCTTCCTTCAATACCCACCCCTACAACACGTTCCAGAGTGGTACCAATGCAGGCAGGCATTCTTAGTGTACACACACACACACACACAGAGCAATAGGACTACCTAGTACTACCTTCTTCTGAGCCATTCAAAGATAGTTAGAGACGGTTCTTTTCTTCTGTGAAACAAACAGTTCTGACAGGAAAGTTTGCAAACTACGAGCCATTCACAAGTAGTTAGAGACAACTATTTCCTTCTGTGAAACAAAAACAGTTCTGACAAGGAAGTTTGCAAACCCTGAGCCATTCAACAGTAGTTGGCTGGCAAATGTATCGCAGACAAACACACACACACACACACACACACACACACACACACACACACACACACACACACACACACACACACAAAACCACCCCAAACCCCTGTAAGTTTTCATTCACTGACATTTTTTTCAAAGCAACATAATGTTAACGTTTATAAAATTCTAGGAAGGGGACGCAGGTGAAAAAAAAAAGAGGGGGCGGGGGGAGAGGAGGAGGGAGGGAGGAGAGAAGAGAGAGAGAGAGAGAGAGAGAGAGAGAGAGAGAGAGAAGAGAGAGAGAGAGAGAGAGAGATGATAATAATATTTAAACTTTACCTTCTCAAAAAACTAAGACTTATACACCCAAGCCTTTTCTACCCATCTTGGCAAGTTCCCGTTAAAAATTCAAAAAAAATAATCCATTTTTTAAAAACAAGTTTTGATTACCATGTCGTTCGCTCACATGCATGCGTGTACACACACACAAACACACACACACACACTCAGTTGGTCTCGATATCCACCAGTGAATCTTGATACTTTTTTTTAACCTCCGAAAGTAGACATAATGTGTCATTGTGAATATTTTTAAGGAGAGCAAAAAAAAAAAGGGGTAAAAAAAAGAAGAAGTTACGGTTGTGAGAAACTGTCAAGAATGGGGTGCATGCGGACCGAAGTATGTGTGTCATTCTGAGTCTTTTCTGCATGTAATGGCGGTGAAGAAGTCCTCCAAAACAAGAAGGGGAAGCTTTAAATGACAGGCTTAAGGGCCTGTCACCTTCATAGGGCCTACTATTGTCAGGACTAGCTTTGCTATGCTTTTCTCTCCCATGTGTGTGTGTGTGTGTGTGTGGGGGGGGGGGGGGGGGGGGGGGGGGGGGGGGGGATGTAGACGGCTGACAGAGGCTAATGGAGAGAGACATGGAATTAGGTGAGACAGACAAAATGAGAGAGAGAGAGAAACAGACAGGCAGCCAGACAGACAGAGATAGAGAAGAGAAAATGTGTGTGTGTGTGTGCGCGCGCGCGCGCGCGTGCTCTCTGTCATTCGACTTATACCGATTCTGCTGTTCGACCAAGCGTTTAACAATGACAAAATCTGGTCATTGATGCTTTCAAACACGATGAAGACAGAGAGTTTGAACACAGGTTATGAAAGACTGTAGTCTTAAAAAGGGTATTAATTTGAATATAATTTAAGTTAGGCCCGACTCTTTCTGGAGTCCAAGAATGTAAGACAGGCAAGGCATGATGAAAGCGTTTTGAGAAACAGAGAACTGCAAAAAGGTACGTAACTTCAAAGATATTCTGCATAACCAACAGAGAGCTTACTTACTAACTAAATAACTCCCACTAAACGTTACTAGTGTACCCTAAAAGGTGAACGTGCTTAGGCAAACTTTTCGCTGTTTTGATTCAGTGCTGCTCGCAAAGAAGTGCGCAAGACTCTCTGAAATATGTTGGCACTGAATAGGGAACATAAGCTCAAAGACTTTATGATCAGCGAAACTTGTTTGATTTTGGACTTCTGAATATCCTTGTAGCTGTATACACTGTCGGAACAGTATAAAGAGGAGCTCAACAGAAAAAAAGCAAGAGCAGAAAGGTAAACTGATGGCCAAACGGGGTGGGGTGGGGGCGGGAAGAACCCTTTAGGGATAACTGCAAGCAGGTGCACACCTGGGAGAGGGTGGGGTAGGGGTAATTGACAAGAATGTCTTTCAAACTCTATCAGTGTGATCAGACACATTCAAATAAAACTTGCTAATTTTTGAGAGAAAAAAAAGAAAGGAAATTTTGTGATTTACAAAAAAATATTCGTCAAAGGCATTCAAGAACTACGAACCGGATATTACAACATCAAAAAAGTTCTCCATTTTTTCCCTCTTTAACCCACGATAACAAACTCGGTATAAAAGAAATTGATAAATAAAAGAAGTTTTTTTAAAACTAAAACAACTCTAGGAACGTACTGTGTGCGATGAGAATGCATGTACTGCTAATGTGTTTGCACGGACAATGAACCGTTTTTCCTTAAAACAACTGCAGTTTAAAAGAATTGTCACAAGCACAGAGCTGTCTGTTTCAAAGAATTTCGTACAAACATTCAAACTACAACGGAATTACACTCAAAAGTTCTCATTATTGTTCCTTTTAACCCGATACAAACTCGGTATTAAAGAAATTGATAATTAAGAAGTTTTTTTCAACTTAAAACACTCTAAACGTTTGTGTCAAAATGCATGTACTGCTAATGTAGTTTGCTAGACAATGAATTTTTCTTAGCAAACTGACTAACAGCGATTTTTACGCAAGACTGGTCTTGTTGTTGTCAACTACAATATAACTAACTGTACACGATCTCGTAAGTCAACCTTCCTGATCTACAAATTCATCTTTTTTTCTCATCCAACTTACGCTCTTTTCCAACTGCAAGTGCACATAATGTGAGTTTATCTATTTTAAAGCTACAAACTAATATTTTATCGAGCTTGGTTGTTCAATTAGCAACTGTCAAAACATGATCGTTAAGATTCCCAGATTAAATCTCGTGTTTTACCAAAGGCTTGTGTTTTACCCTTCAGCACAAACGTGTTACTTTAAAGAATTTATTAATCGTTTCTTTCCTTCAGCAAGCGCCTGTCTCTTGACTTTATCCCGAATTCATCTCGTGTTTAGCGAAAGTGAAACATGGTTAACCCTGCAGACCCGGAAAAAACGCTTCAAAACCCTCTACACGCCACTCTCCCCCCCCGTAAAACACCCAGACAGAACAGTTAAAAAAAAAAACCCAACAAAAATGCCCCAACAAACCCTATCAAGCGAGACCGGAGAAACCAACAGTAGAAATGCAGACACATGGCGAGCCACTACTCCATAACAACTGCCCGTTCGCCTGTAGGGGCAAAGTCCCGTGTTTAGTGGGGAGGAGCGGAGAGGGAAGAGCTTTATGGAATCTTACGAGGCTAGCCCAACTACAAACGCGCTCATATCTGTCAGCTCGGGGGGGGGGGGGGGGGGGGGGGGGGGGGGGGGGGGGGGGGGGGGGGGGGGGGGGGGGGGGGGTGTTGCACCGAGGTGGATGGTTGAGATCTTTATTTACTTAGTTTGGGTTTATACCTATAATACTGCATAAATACAGAAGACGCATGCTCGACAGCTCTTTGTAATTATTTATCATGTGTCTTTAAACTTTTTTTTTTGGGGGGGGGGGGAGGGGGGGTTCAATTCAATTCAATTCAACTGCTGTTCAATTCAATTCAAATGCTGTATTATCTCACAGACAGAGAAATTCAATCAATACAAGCACATAAATAAAAAACAGTAAACATGTAAATATATCATCACATATCATCACTCTTTTCATTTTGTTTCTTTTGTCAAACTGTACTCGGTCCCTCCATCTTTTTCTGTCCTATTGTTGGGTGTTTTTTTTCTTCATGCATGGAATGTGAAGACGCAGTTTTGCCAAAAATTATGTCCCAGAAGTTAAAAAGGTGTTGACCTTACATTTCTAAAATGCTTTTGCTGTTAAACAAGAGAGAGAGAGAGAGAGAGAGAGAGAGAGAGAAGAGAGAGAGAGAGAGAGGAGAGAGAGAGAGAGAGAGAGAGAGAGAGAGAGAGAGAGAGAATGAATGAATAAATGAATGAATGAATGAAAGGTTACAGATAAACATTCACATATTTTTTGTTTCATCCGGCCCTTAGAGAGAGGGAGAGAGAGAGAGAGAGAGAGAGAGAGAGAGAGAGACAGAGAGAGAGAGAGAGAGAGAGAGAGAGAGACGGAGACAGAGAGAGACGGAGACAGAGAGAGACGGAGACAGAGAGAGAAAGAGAGTATCCTCATTTCATTTTGAGGGAGACAAAACAAAATAAAATAAACCAAAAAACACTGCCTTTAAAAAAAAAACGCCCAGAAAAAAATGGCCATGCTTCATCACACAGAAAACAAAAAAAACAAATGATACGGCTCAGGCGAAAAAGGAAAGTACATCTCCTTGTCTGCAAATAGACGACTACAGATAAATCTCCCTGTCATACACGGCTGCCTTGTACATAGCTTGTCCTAATCCCCCACTATCACAAGTCGCAATGTTTAGGGATAGGGAAGAAGTGGTAAATAAACCCAGGGGACTACTCCCAGAGAGAGAGAGAGAGAGAGAGAGAGAGAGAGAGAGAGAGAGAGACAGACAGACAGACAGACAGACAGACAGACAGAGAGGCAGAGACAGAGTGAGACAGACACAGAGAGACAGAGATAGAGTGAGAGGCTGAGACATACGGAAAGAGTGAGAGACCTGGACAGTTAGACACACACACACACACACACACACACACAGAGACAAGATCATAGACAGACAAAGACAGACACACAAAGAGACTATGACAGAGACAAACACAGACAGACACACGCACGTACGCGCACACACACACACACACACACACGCAAGGAAAGACAAGTAGCCTTTAAATCTAAACGGTGGACGTTTTATCCTCATTTTTTATCAGTCTCAAACCTTAATCTTTCTCTCATATTGCTTTAGTGGTACCATCAAATGACCATCCATCTAGCAGCACCACCGCCTGTCTGTCTGTCGACCAATCCATCAGTAATGTAGAGAGACAGCTCTCCAAGACGGATGGATGATGATGGTTAGTTACACCACAGGCAGTTCCAGCAGATAAACGGGCATAGCAACCTCTGTGAGATGTTGGGTTCGTACAGGCGGCTTTTAAGTTCAAACCACTTCACTGTACGACACCGGATAAGATAAAAACCCCTAACATTGAAAAATACAGTTTTAGAACTCTGAAGATTACACGTTTAGATGTGTACTGGTGTGTTTTGATGATGTTCGGGCATTTGAGATGAGATACGACCACAAGACCCTGCGCACCTGAGGTCAGGTTAGGTGTGACGTCAATAGGAATAGCCATAAGTTTGTGCCTGTCTATGGAAAGTGTTAAAACCAATGGTAAGGTAAAAATGTGGGATTCGTGTATGTCAGCTTTTGTGTGTGTGTGTGTGTGTGTGTGTGAGTAGAAGAGAATAGTACATATATGTTTCCTGTAAATACACACACAACACTCACACACACAACTTTTGCAACAGGATGACAACAAAAATCTCTAGAACAGGCACAACCTGTATAGCCGATTATTTTCTCGTAAACGATCTTCACAGTAACCTGAAACTTAACTTTCAAATGTTTTAGAATTCACGGGTGTGTTAGAGCAATACATAATAGTTTCAGTCTCCATGGGTTTTGCTCTGCTAACATAAACTCTCTAAATCTTCACAATCTTTCGGATGAGACTATAAACCGAAGCCCCGTGTGCGAACGCACGCAGAACATCTTGCGCACACGTTAAAAGCCTGTTCCACTTTTCGTAAGAGTAGGCCATTGTGTGCCGGTGGGAACAGATGACAATTTACAAAACCGCATACACACGGGGACTGGATGTAAAAAAGCACATAAGTGCTTATTCCATTGTCCTCGATATAAAAGAATAAAGAAAAGAATAAAAAGAATAAATACAGTGCCGACAAAACCCCATAGTTTTCACCTCCAGTCACGTTTTATTTCAGTTCTATTTTTAATTTTCTTTTTTTTTTCCTTTATTTTTTCTGACTCAGCAAAACATGCAAAAACCTGGCATAGCGACAGCGACGATTTCAAATTTGCCTTCAGGAACATGTAGGACTCAGAACAGCGGTACAACGAACTGCTTACTAGTGTACATGCTATGAAATGCCGCGCCTGTGCTCTGCTTAAAAAAAACAAAACAAAAGTGGAGCGGTGTATTCGTTTACCACTTTCTCAGCCTCTCGTAAACAGATTTCCCAGTGCTTACGTATTGCATAAAAGCTCGACAGGGAATGGGAAGTTGACGAAGCGAAGCTGCAGGTAAAGGAATGAAGCGATTTTTTTCGCCCCTGGCTGCTGCTGCGATGTTCATACACTCTTCTTTCTTTTTAAGCGTGAACCTCCTGGAGATAAACA
>CM054134.1:13659205-13676705 GCA_028751875.1 Rapana venosa
AGTACCCATGAGATTCTTCTGTTGAAATGAGACTTGTTTCGTGGAAATGAGATGGCTTCCTGTTGCCTCACATTGGTTCCTGTTGCCTAAGGAATGTGCGCTGTGGAAGACTTCTCGCCCGTAATTGTCGGTCGTTTAAGTCTGGGTGTGAACTTTCGCATTCTTCTTTTTTTCTCGTCGAACATTCAGATAGCAAACTGTTGTTGTCTGTCATAATTATGAGCGACAATGCGTTGCGCTGCAGTTCAGCGTGCAGCCTCCTCTGTCAAGTACTGATAGGATAAGGTGATGATGTTCCGGGTTTTGTAAGTCTGGATGTTTTCTGACCACAGTTGACACAACCGGTGGTTCGGTTCTTGATTACTTCACTTCTTGTTAAAACATTCTCAGGTAGAATCATGGATGAGAAAATATGTACACCGGTTTTCTCCTACATAATTATGCACCAAAGAAAAGAGAACTCCCCCCCCCCTCTCTCTCTCTCCATCACCACCATCATCATTCATGATTTGTCTGTGCAAGATACAGCGCTATATAAATTCCATTTATTATTATTATTATTATGATAGTAATAACTGACCGACACTGAAAGGAGAAGACGAGACAGTCATTACTTTAAAGTTTCCTTGAATACTCCCTGGGATCTTCTGATATCATCACCATCAGAATTCCCCATTTTCTATCTAAACACACACACACAACACACACACAAAACAAACACCACACACACACACACACACACACACACACACACACACACACACACACACACACACACACACACACACACAACACACACACACACACACAAGAAGAGAGAGAGAGAGAGAGAGAGAGAGAGAGAGAGAGAGAGAGAGAGAGAGAGAGAGAGAGAGAGAGAGAGAGACAGACAGACAGACACACGCACACACACACCACACACACACACCACCACTACACCACCATCACACCATACCATACCATCAACTTCATACCAACCACACTATACCATACCACATAACCCCCACACCCCCCCCCCCCCCCATCCCCAACCCCATCCCCCAACCTCATCCCCCAACCCCCCCCCCATCCCCCAACCCTCTCCCCCAACCCCATCCCCCACCCCCCCCATCCCCACCCTCCCCCCCCACCCCCCCCCCCCCCCCCCCCCCCCCCCCCCCCCCCCCACACACACACAACACAACACACACACACAAAGTTATACCCAGTTGTTTCTTTCTTTTCTCTTCATGTCTTTTCTTTTTTCTCCCTTCAACAAAATCCGGACTTCATTAAGCGTGCAAATCCCCCTGAGAGAACACAGCACTTGTACTTCAAACCTGCCTGGCACTGGCGTGAGGAAGATGAGGCAGGTAAGCGAAACGCTTTGCAGACGGGCTGTGAAAGACTTTCACCGCCGACATAATTACACCAGCCTCCTGCAGACGTTCAACAGAGGGGTTTTTTATGTTTAAAAAAAAAAGTTTTGTTCACTGACTCGTAAACAGCAAACAGCAAGAATGGAAATGGGAAAGGCAAGGCAGGATGCTCAAGCCACTGCAATGTGTGTGTGTGTGTGTGTGTGTGTGTGTGTGTGTGTGTGTGTGTGTGTGTGTGTGTGTTTTGTGCATGGGCGTATGATGGTGGTGGTGGTGGTAGTACTAGTGGTGGTAGTAGTAGTAGTGGTGATGGTGATGGTGGTGATGGTGGTGGTTGTGTTGGTGGTGGTGGTGGTTGTTGTGGTGGTGGTTGTGGTTGTGGTTGTGGTGGTGGTAGTAGTTGTGGTGGTGGTAGTGGGGGTGATGGTGGTGGGGGTGGTTGTGGTAATGGTGATAGTGGTGGTGGTAGTGGTGGAGGGGGACATGGCAAATGTCACAGTAATGACATTCATTGGGGGTTGACTTTGACATAAGGCTGTATGAGTGTTGCCGCGGTAATGACAGTTGTTACAAGACACCTTGACAAGTGGGTGAGCCGTTCACCCCACAAATAAGCAACATAACAAAGAACATCACTCCCAAATAAGCAGCCATAGTACTCCGTCCCAATTTTCGTTTCCTTTTTGTGTGTTGTTGGGTGTGTTTTTTTGCAGTTATAATCTTCAATGTCAGTGTACACTGAGCGGAAGTCTTTTAATGCCTAAAACCACGTCAGTTTGCATGTCCTTGCCAAAAAAACACAAAACCCCCCACATCAGCACAAACAAAAAAAACATGATTTAAATTGACACTTAGCAACAACCTGAAACATTTTCAAATATTTCCAAATCGCAGTCAACCGGTGATTGCTTTAAAATGAAGATTTTTCCTTCAAAGTGAACCGACCTTCACGAACAGTCTAATTAATTTTACGCCTAAATAATCCCAGGGCTGCCAACGACTACATAGAAAAAGATTCTTTTCCTGATATCTTTACTGCTTAAACACGTTCTGGTTTACTTTACTTTCTTCCCATATGATGTGATGATGGTAGGCTGCAACCTCTCTGTGCACATTACTACTTTATTCTCTACAGTACTCGTTATAAGCTTATGCACGTCGACGTCGGATGCACTGGGCCTGACTCGTCATGTCAAGTCAGGTCGTCAAAGTTTTCTTTCCAGTTGGTGGTACTTGTCGGGTGTTAAACAGCAGCGCAACGCATTTTCGCTCATATGACAGACAACAATAGTTGCTGTCAGACGTTAGAAGAAGAAGAAGAAGAAGAAGAAGAAGAAGAAACGTATTCATCTTATACTATGTGTGTTGCTATTAGCTACTATGTTGTTTTGATCAGATAAAATTATGTTTAAACCAAAAACATTCAATCCAGTCATATTGTTGATAGCCCCGCCGACACAGTGGCCGTGACAGATTTTTCTCGTCAACCCTTATACAAACAAAAACACACAAAACACAACAAAACGCACAAAACAAAACTGATTGCAACATCACATCGAAGAGTATTTACTGTGACTGACAATGGGTAAGCCTCACTTGAATAAGTTTGGTTTTCTCTTCAAATGGTCCATTCTAGCTCTCAGACTTGGCATCTGACTTCACCTTCACATTCCCCTATCCCGTAGTCTTGTAGACCGTGGGGGCACCACTACAGATTTCGCAACCAGCTTCCTACACTCCTGACGGATTTCAGCTTTCCGTAGCAAGTTGTTCCACTCTCTGAAGTTGTCTTCCCATCGGTTTTTCTGTGTGGATGACTTGATCAATTCACTTCATCGGTTATTGAGACAGACTCTGGCGTACTGAAGAGATTCTCTTGTTTCACTTTGTCATCTTGAATTAAAAAAAACCAAACTTATAACGAAACTTATGACGTATTTTGATACAAATTGAACAATAATGTTCTGTGAGATCCAGCCTAAGCTGAAATGAAGCATAGACTCGCACGTGCGCGCACATGCACCCCCCCCCCCCCCACACACACACACCACAGCACTATACACATTGTACTCTCTCTCTCTCTCTCACACCGTTCAAGTAGGAACAAATGACAATATTTACAAAACTGCATACATACGGGGACAGGATGAAAAAAAGCACATGTGTGCTTATTCCATTATCCTCGAAATAAAAGAAACACACACACACACACACACCTCACCCTACCCCTAACCACCCTCCCCCCCGCCCCGCTCCCCTCTCCTACCCCCCACCCCCTCTCCACACACCTACAGACAACAACCACTACATACATATATGCCAGACGACATTCTTCTTAGAGTAACTACAAACAGGAAAGAACATCACAGAATGAGAAGTTGATGACGCAGAGCAGGTAAACCCATCACACATACACACACACACACACACACACACACACTACACACACACACACAAACACACACACCACACACAACAACACAACACACACACACACACACACACACATACACACACACAACACACACACGACACAAACACACACACACACACACACACACACACACACACACACACCACACACCACACACACACACACACACACACACACACACACACACCACACACACCCTCTTAATACCTTTTCTTGCTTACTGGCACAGTGCATACATCTTTCCTCCTTCTCCTCCTGTCTATCTCTTCTTCTCCTTCTCCTTCTTCTTCCCCCCTTCTTCTTCTTCTTCTTCTTCTTCTTCTTCTCTTCTTCTTCCTCCTCCTCCTCCTTTCCCTTCTTCTTCTTCTTCTCTTCTTCTTCTTCTTCTTCTTCTTCTTCTTCTTCTTTCCTCTCTTCTCCTTCTTCTTCTTCACCTCTTTCCCGCCGAGCATGCATACACACATACATAGGATACCTACATCATATTTTCTCGCCTGTGGCAATTACTTTGCTTGTTTTCCACTTTGTAAGCGCAACATTGCCTGCTCCCCATCAGCGGTGTTACCGACAGGGAGAGGGACTGGCGCTACGGCCAATACGGCTGGCTGCCAGGTCGGGTAACTAATTGCTAAAAAATACACACACTCACATTTTTATTCCAGAACATGAAGGGATTTATTGCCGAGCTGTCTGGCACACCAGAGAGAGAGAGAGGAGAGAGAGAGAGAGGAGAAGAGAGAGAGAGAGAGATGAAGAGAGAGAGAGAGAGAGAGAGAGAGAGAGAGAGAGAACGATAACGATAACGAAATTTTATTTTCTGAGGGTAATAGAATAAGTACAAGACTTTTTTTTACATCCAGCCCTCGAAAAGAAAGAAAGAAGGTAAACAGACAAAAATATAAGCAAAGTGATTCATAAGAGATAGAGAGAGAGGAGAGGGGGGGGGGGGGGGGGGTGCGCCCACGTGTATGCACTAGAGAGAGAGAGAGAGAGAGAGAGAGAGAGAGAGAGAATGCGAACTGATTTAAGGTAGTAGGCTGTAAGCCCTTTCACAAGGAAACAGTGGGCTGGGGACAAAGGAAACAATACAGACACTTTTCAAACAACAACACAATCATACAACGCAGTGGTCATCATGACATGGCTATAACATCGTGAAATGATTTACAACATAGCATTCATATGCGGCACAGGAAATACCAGCTTATTTACACCACCGTTTTCCTTACACTATCAATTTACAGTCATCAATGGATGAGACATGACACACCCATATTAGAATTTCCTGCATTAACATTTACTCTAAACTTTGTCATGTCTTTGGTACATAATAAGAGTGGAGCTTATTGGTATTATCTATAAATATTTTCTTTAGATTATTTCTGTAAGCACATCATAACGTCCGACAAACAAAGTAAGGAAGTAAGAAGAAGGAAAAGAAGAAAACGACAAGTTACAGCAGTCGCCGTCGTCATCATCATCATCATCATCAGCAGCAGCAGCAGCAGCAAGTTGATGAAGAAACTACTACTACTACTACTACTACTACTACTACTACTACTACTACTACTACTACCACCACCACCGCCGCCGCCGCCGCTGCTGCTGCTGCTGCTATTACTACTACTTCTGGTACTACTACTTCTCCTACAGCTACTACTATTACTACACTACCTCTACTATTACTACTATTACACATACATTATTTCGCTTTGATTTGTTTACTTTACAAGATTCAGCGCTATATAAATTCCATACATTATATTAATAATAATAATAATAATAATAATTATTATTATTATTATTATTATTATTATTATTACCACTGCTGCTGCCAGTACCGCTGTTGCTACCAAGAAGTGGAAGATGAAGAAGAGAAAAAGAAAGAAAGAAAGAAAAAGGGGGAAGAATGACAAAAAAGCAACAAATATGTTAATGACTGCTTGAAGTAAAAAAGAAAGAAAGAAAGCATGATAGACAAAAGGACAAAAAAAGAAAGAAAGAAGGAATGACATAAAAAAAAGGCAATGATTGCTTCGAAGTCCCTCACAGTAGTTCTGACCATGAAACAAGAAGTGCGCATGCATTCTTCATTAAAATGGCTTTCTATAAAAAGAAAATAAATAAATCAATCCAGAGCCGGCATTTGTTGTAGCTGTTTGTTTATTGCTGGTTTTCTTCTCCCGTTCTTCTCAAGTTCCATCAATTAGAGTTTCTTGTGATAAAATCAAGCTCCGACATGGCAGGGAAGCCTGTGCGGAGTTATTCAAGCCCTCTTCAGGATCAGATTAGCTGCTCAGCTTGCCCCCTGTCTGCACTGACAGAACGGGGGATTTGCCTGAAGAAGACTAATCTGTAAAACGGGTGGGTGTACAGTTTTGTGCAGACCTGCCTGCAGGTTTTGGTGCATTGGAGATAAAAATTTCAGGGCAAGTGAAGTTTTCAAACTTTAAAATGTCACAACTGAGAATCTGGGACTTCGTTTGGTACCTAAGAAGCATCCTCAACTTATTCTCTCTCTCTCTCTCTCTCTCTCCTCTCTCTCTCTCTCTCTCTCTTCTCTCTCTCTCTCTCTCTCTCTCTCTCTCTGTGCGTGTGCCTACCTGTCTATCTGTCTGACTATCTGTCTGTCTTTCTGTCTGTCTATCTATCTACACACAGACACACAGACACACACACAGACAACACACACACAACACACACACACACACACACACACACACACACACACACACACACACACACAAAGAGAATATTTGACAGCAGGCTCCCGCTTACTTCCTTGTTATCTTCTGAAGCTATGAAGAACATTCTTACGCAACAATGAAACCAGGCTAAAACAACAAAAAATATCACATCAATGGAGAATACGCATGCATACAGACCGAAGACGTAAATGCATTTAAAAAAAAGAAAAGAAAACAACAACAACAAACAACAAGGAAGGAAGAAAAGAATGCTGGGCACAAATAAGCTCAGGCCTAATGAGAAGAGCTGTAATAGGCACCACCAGCAGCCTGTCCTGGCATGCCAACACCACTCCAGGCCTGACCCTCAGTCAGCTAGCCAGCCAGCCAGCCAGCCAGCAACTGCACACAGTAGTAATATACCAGGAACTGAACAAGCAAGCTATGCTAGCCTACCAGACAACTTGACAATTAGTAGACCTAGACCTAGGCCTAGTACCACTGGTAGCAATTACACGCTTCTTCTCCCCGCCGTCCACACTTCAAAAAGTGGGCGCAAAAGAAACCGCTGCCAAGGAGTGAGTGGGCAGTCAGTCTCCTTCTATTCCTCCTTCTTCTTCCTATCCATGCAATGACAGCTTTGGAAGCCAAGTTGTACTAGAGTCCAGTGATGAAAGAACAGCATTTTCTTCAAGCCATGCTCTCCCCAAAACTAATTGTCGGCAGGAAGTTGGTTGTTTAAACGGCGCATGCGCAGCATACGTCGCTGAGTGCTTGTGTGCAGTTCTGACGACGGAGACTCCAAACTTTGGCCTTTTTTTTTTTTCGTTGGTTCAGACAAGTCCACTTTTGGAGATGGAGTGGAACCATATGTTTGTCTGGGAAGTTAATAAACAAAACTGCAACTACTCAAGCGAGCAAAAGGTGTTTGGCAACGCACAAAGTTGTGTAGGAATTATTCTTATCATTATGGGAGTGTAGGCAGTTCACATTTTTGGTATGTTAGTGGAATGCAGACATTTCAAATCATACATTGATAAAACATCGGACTTTCTCAGCAGAGAGATAGAGAAGAAACTGTGTAAGCAAGAATGCTCTACTGCAATTCAAATGGCCACCCGCTGAAGAAAAAGCATGAAAAAACGCAATTCGGCTTAATATGAATGATGAAAATTTTAAGTGGATGGATGTAAAACTTAATGTGTTTGAATTGAAAAATTTAACTTTAAAGATAAGAATTAGCAGAGAGAGAAAGAGAGAGAGACAGAGACAGAGAGAGAGACAGAGAGAGAGACAGAGAGAGAGAGAGAGACAGACAGACAGACAGACAGACAGAGAGAGGTGTTACGGACTACGTGGCAAAGAATATTAATTCATGAAACCAGAATGAAAAAAATGACTTGGAGACATCAAAAGAAATGAACAGAACATTTGGAATAATAACAACAACAACACAACTCTAAGGCGATCCATTCTAACACAAAGAAATATCTTCGACGTATAGCTTTTCACCTGAAATATCTATCAAACGTCCCTCTACCCACTAACCCCCCCCCCCCCCCCCCAAAAAAAAAAAAAATGGCAGGAAAAACTCGCACTCTCTGTTCCGTTTTCCTTTATATGAATAAACACAAGACTGCTGATTTATCAGCGGAAACTTCTGGCAAAAATTATAATTATGCTTGTGTACTTTAAGACATACTTATTCTGGCTTCTCTTGTAACATCTGACAAGTGGCTTGAAGCGCTGCACTAAATTGGCCAGGTAGTGTCATGCCATGGGGAACACATGAACCTAGCAGAGCCCAACCCTCTCCAGGTATCAAGACTTAAGAATACTTTAATATATCAACTTGAGAAATCATGAGTGGCATGGCTTACCATCGATCCCAAGTTCAGATTTCTGTCATAGTGAGAACAATGCAATCTCTCAAAAAACAAACCAAAACTAACAAAAAACAACAAAACACAAACCAAAACCAAACGAAAAAGAAGACCCAACCCAAAATATCACCATATAATCGAACAATCTAAGTTGACATGCCACATTAAATCACAGTAGTATTTTAACGCATGGTTATAGGGAAAAACAGGAAATTTGTATTCTGGTTTACCTATCTTAAAGTCCTTGGAAACGTTTCATTTGTAATTTCTAATAGCATTAACCAGATGAACATGGTGAAAGTTCCTTTTCCCGGTTACTTGCTTTGAATTCCTAGAACGTGTTATTTGTACTAGCACAATTTACCAGTTGAGCTACATTTCGATCTAGCAGACACACACACTCTCTCTTTTTCTCTCCCTCCCTCCCTCCCTCTCTCTCTCTCTCTCTCTCTCTCTCTCTCTCTCTCTCTCTCTCTCTCTCTCTCCTCCTCCCTCCCCCCCCCCCCCCTCTCTCTCTCTCCCTCCCTCCCTCCCCCTCCCCTCTCTCCTTCGAATCTCAGTTTTCAGCATGTCAGCGGCGCCAAGAGAGTGGTGGACATTAGCAGCCGGCAAACATCACTCAGCAGGACCGCGGGATGCCCATTTACAGCTCCTCTGCCCACTGTCCAGTCAGTCAGTGACCCACCTTCCTTATGGCCTACCTTTCCAATCGCCACTCACACCAGGCTCCGCGTAATCCTGACACAACTGTAGGCCCTGGTAGGTAGGTAGGTAGGTAGGTAGGTCATTATACAGAAGCGAAGGTGTGTGTGTGTGTGTGTGTGTGTGTGTGTCTCTCTCTGTGCATGTCAGTGAATGCGTGCCCGTGTGCGTGCGCGCACACATGCGTATGTGTATGTGTGTGTGCGTTCTTCTGTGTATGTGTGTGTGTTCCTCAGTGTGTGCGTGCGCGCGCGCGCGTGTGTGAGTATATGTGTGTGTGCGTGAGTGTGCCCGCGCGCATCTGTCTGTGTTTGTGTGCTCTCTGGATGTTTGCCTCTGTGGTTTCTCTGAGGTGTCTATCTTTAGGAGAGAAGAGAGAAGAGTGAGTAGAGAGAGGAGAGAGAGAATGAGAAGAAGAGAGATGAGGGGGGGAAGGGGGGGAGGGGGGGAGGGGGGGGGGTGGCGACGGAGGGAGAGAGGGGGGGAGGGAGGTGGTCACAGGTCATTACAGACGCAGACGTGGTCGATTAGTTAGCCTGGCTGATTTTCTCTCTCCTTGTCCGGGACAGCTTAGCCGGCCAGTCCTGCAGTGAAGTCCAGCAGCCCTTTCCTTGTCTGTACTGGACAGGCAGCTCGTATAGATGACCCCAGTACAGGTCTGTCTGCTCATTACTGACCAGCAGACGACTGTTAACGGCCTGATATTTCATCCCCCCCCCCTTTCCTAACTCCCTTTGTTGCTTTCTTCTGCAATACCAGACAACCAGCCTAGCCAGCGAGTGTAGTGTAGATAGACCAACATACACACACACACGCACGCACGCACCACACATAAACACACACAAACACACACGCACGCACGTACGCAAGCACGCGCGCGCGCATGCACGCATACACATAAACAGAGTCAAAAATCACTTTCTAGTGGATAGACATTAAAACGAACACACACACACACACACACACACACACACACACACACACACACACACACACACACACACACACACACACACACACACACACACACACACACACACACACACACACACACACACACACACACACACACACACACACACACATGCACGCACGTCACACACTCAGATAAAGAAGGGACAGATGCAGTTGTACTAGCGTATAGTAGTGAAGATGGTAGTGATAATGAAGAAGGATAGGGTGAAAATTGAGAGAGAGAGAGAGAGAGAGAGGGGGGGGGGGGGGGGGGGTGAGGGGTGCAGGGAGGGGGAGAGAGAGAGAGGTGAGGGGGGGAGAGATGGGGAGGGAGAGGGAGGGGAAGAGTGAGGGAGAGAGAGAGAAGGGAAGAGAGAGGGGAGGGAGGGAAAGACAGAGATAGACATGAAGGAAGAGGAGAGGGGGGGGGGGGGGGGGGAGAGGGATGGATGAGGGAGAAAGAGAAGCAGGGAGGGAGAGCACAAGGAGAGACAGAGATGGGGGGGGGGGGGGGGGTGGAGGAGGAAAGGGGGGAGGGTGGGTGAAGGAAGAGTGAAACAGAAACAGAGACAGACATAGTGGCAGACAGAGGTGTAAAAGAACAGGGAGGGAGGGAAGAAGGAGAGTGAAAGGGATGGGAGGAGGAGAGGGAGGAGGGAGAGGGGAAACAGAAACAGAGAGGTAGACAGAAGTGTACAAAGGAAAGGAGAAGAAAAGAACACAAAATGAAAAGAAAAAAGAAAGGAAAAGAAAGAAAAGGAAAGAAAGAAAAGAAAAGAAAAGGAAAAGAAATGGGAAAAGAGATGTGCAGAGATAGAGGTAAAAAGACGGCCGTGTCACAGGTCAAGAAAAGGGAGATAAGAGAAGCCTGCAGTGTGTCTGCCTGCATGCTTGTCTCTTTCTTTTCTTTTCGTTCTTTTTCATTTTATTATCTATCTTGCTTGACCTTAAGCGTGCCTTGTTGGAGTTGGTCCAGAGCGCCTTGTCCACTTCCCACTGACCATTCCTGCCTAGTCTCCAGACTGTAATCTTTGTGCTACCACTAGACTTGGGACATTCCTGTCTAGTCTCCAGACTGTAATCTTTGTGCTACCACTAGACTTGGGACATTCCTGTCTAGTCTCCAGACTATAATCTTTGTGCTATCCACTACTAGACTGGTCTGTTTAAGTGGCTAGGTGTCGACCTGTCTATCTGTTTGTTTGTTTGTCTGTCTGCCTGCCTGCCTGTCTGCCTGTCTACCTGTATGTCTGTCCGTCCATTTGTCTGCCTACTTGGCTTCCAGTCTGTCAACATGCTTCGAACATTATATGTTTGAAGCATCATTATGTGATTCTAACGCATTTACATTTTTACTTATCTTTTTTTGTTTTAAGTAATCCCCCTTGGCGATGCCGGGGGCCTGTCAGTATAAATAGCATCCCATATTCTGCAAACTCTGTTCTAGGCATTCCCTCTTTTCTATCCATCTCTTTGTTTCTGCCTTGCTCCTTTTCTACCTATCACTTCATCCTTTTTGTCTATGTTCTGTCTTCTTGGTCCATTCTCCTGCCTTTTTCCCCCCAGAAAGACTTTTAATAAAAGATACCAATTCTCTCCCACGCCGAAGTCGGCTGTACTGGGCCTGACTTGTCAGGCGCTTAACTGCAGCGCAAAGCATTTTTCGCTCAGATGACAAACAACAGTAGT
The DNA here is from genome assembly GCA_028751875.1 of Rapana venosa. Lineage (NCBI taxonomy): Eukaryota > Metazoa > Mollusca > Gastropoda > Neogastropoda > Muricidae > Rapana > Rapana venosa. Next base: position 13,670,913 of record CM054134.1, read on the forward strand.
TGCTGTCTGAGCGTTCGACGAAGAAGAAGAATGCATTTTTCCATAAGAAGTTAGAGTTGATGCGGATTAGAAGCAACGGTATTGCGCAGAACTGAAATGAAGTATTGGCAGTGTACTGAAGACCACGCTGTCCTGTCTTGAGAGCTTTGAAGTTAAGACATTGCTGGGGTGTGTACGTGCTCTCTCTCTCTGTCTCTGTCTCTGTCTCGTCTATCTCTTCCTCTCTCTCTCTCTCTCTCTCCTCTCTTCTCTCCTCTCTCTCTCTCTCTCTCTCTCTCTCTTGTTGTGGCGAAAAAGTGCCAGTATACATTGCCAGGACCCTTCCTTCCAGTTCCACTTTCCGTCCTCCACCCCCCCCCCCCTCTTCTCTCCCCCCTTAACACATTCACATACGCACGCACACACACAGAGTTATGAAAATTATACACTTTATCTTATATGGTACAACACTAAGCCGTTAATCAAGCAAAAAAAAAAAAGAGAGAGAGCAACAAAGCCGCAGCAGCAGCAATCAACAACAACAACAACAACAACAACAAAACACCCCGAAAAAGCTACATCAAACAATACTATACGCCAGTCTTACCATCACACACATCCCCACAGAAACCCTACAACAACTACAAAACGGCAGCCGACACCTGTCAACCATCTCCCTAAAGGTAGCGCTCTTTGCCCCTCTCTACATCCAACAGTCGTTGGTGGCTCTACCACCCCGGTGTGGGCAATGCTGCAGGGAAAGGGCAAGGCGCTTTCACCAACGCGGGGAAAGCCAAGACGCCACGGGAGTAGCATGCACTCTGTTTGATAACACTTCACACTCGGTGACATTTTTTGTGTACCTTCCTTAGCTCAGAGCTCCGAGGTTCACCGGTAGGGAGAGTTTGCGTATGCCACCGTTTTTTGCCCACCGTGAAGATAGCCGTGTTCCGATTTTGATGATATTATTTGCAGCATAATTTATGTTCAGGTGTTCGTAACCCACTGAATGCTGGCATGAAGTACGGGATCTTTGATATGCATAGTTATTTGATCGTCTGCGTGTGTACTTAAGGTTGACCTGGGAGATTGTTAAAAAAAAAATTCCCCACCTTTTAATTTACCAGATTTGCCGCCTAGATTCAAACCCACGACATCATGGACTTACAGGATTAAAGCCGAACAGACAAACAGACAGACAGACAGATAGCCAAATATTTAAAGTAGATAAATAAAATAGAGAGAGAGAGAGTATGAAGACATTGATGATGATAACGAAGATGATGACAATGACGAAGAAGATAATAAAACAAAGAAACAACCTTAGCATCATCTACCTCTACATACAAGCCAAAGCCATTCCCCACAAATAACACATCGCGGCAGTGTGGTGGTGTATGACTGACTGTACAGTATAGCTCACACTTCCCAATGACAAGCAGAGGGGGGTCCACACCCCAATCCCTTTCTTTACCCCATCTCTGAAACAGCCTGGCAGCCGCCAGGCATGAAGCAGGCAGGGGCAGGTATGATAATGGCACAGCTGGAAGTGGCACATGCCATCAGCACAAGACCTATTGCAGCAAGCTGCCGCACCTAAGCCCACACTACTTCCGAACCCACGTGTATGTGCAGAACCCTTCTGTTTGGTTGGCAGGCCAAATGTAGTGTTAGAGAGAAGCAGGGGAGAAAGAAAGAGCACGTCCTCGAAAGAATTTTGAAATAGAAGAAGAAGAAGAAGATGATGATGAAGATGAATAAGAAGATGATGATGATGAAGAATAAGAAGAAGATGATGAAGAAGAAGAAGAAGAAGAAGAAGAAGAAGAAACCCCCCTCCCCCCAACTCCAGGGGTGTGAATAAGCGGTCTGAACTATTGTTAACCTTCAGAGAGGGCTATAACTTAACAGTCCTGTAGCACTTGTTAAAGCCACTGTGCTAAAATACACTCGCGGCACTTTATGACATGTAACAATGCTGCATGAAAAAGTTCATAATAAAGCTGATCTCCCCATGGGGATTCCGGGGGAGGGGTGGGGGTGGGTGGGCGGGGGAGGGGTCTGTCAGTATAAATAACATCCCCACCTTCTGCAAATTTTGTGCTAGGATTTCCCTTTTCTATCCCTCTCTTTGTTTTTGCCTTGTTCTTTTTCGTCCTGTCACCTCCTTCTTGTCTATTTTCTGCCTTCTTGGTCCATTCTCCTGTTTTTTCCCCCCAGAAAGACTGAAAAGATAACAATTCTCTCCCCACACCGAAGTCGGATGCGCTGGGCCTGACTTGTCAGGCGCTGAACAGCAGTGCAACGCCTTTCCGCTCATATGACAGACTACAAGAGTTGCTGTCTGAGCGTTTGACGAAGAAGAAGATTGCATCATGATGCATGATGATTTATTACCTCACCGCAAAGCAGTGCATGAAGTGTCTGCTCCACGTTATGCAGGAAATGACTTCCGTCCATGGCTAAGAACACACACACACACACACACACCACACACACACACACACACACACACACACATCTCCCTTTACCCACCCCACCCCACCCCTCCCTCTTAGAAAAGCAACATCCTTTCTTCCTCTTAAAAATTCTTTCTCCAGAAAACATTTCGAAAATGTATATATTTGTAAACTAATGAAAATAAAACAATCCAGACAACAATAAAAAAAAAACAACCCACACACTAAAGAATAGACCCCCCCCCCCTCCCTCTCCGTGCATAGTTTAAGCTGGCAGGAGAATGCCTAAGTTTCTCAAACATAAAAGGCAATGGGTGTATTTAGATAATACTTTGACGTCGGAGCAGACATGAAGCCATATACTTTTTTTTTCAAAAACATATCAACTTGCTCATCTTTAGAGCCCGCACTAAAAAAGCAGTCAAGGGGGAAATACTAAGCCTGCACTGCACTCTTGCTGGCTTGCAGCACAGCACTGACCGATAATATCTTTTTTTATCGTCTCTTCCACACAGTCTGTGCCTGAGCTGACAAAGACCAGATTGTTGCACTGTCAGCACAGGTCTTAGGGCCAGGTAAGCCCCGGGTGTTTTCTTACCTCGTAGAGACAGGTAATGGACACCCAGCAACCCGTCAAAGTCTATATCTCATTTGCATAGGCCTAATTCGTACGGATCGGGGAGAAATCAGCACTGGGGTGTGTTTGTGTTTGGATAGTCGGGTGCTTGTCACTGTGTTGTAATCGTTTAACACCTTCCTGCCAAATGACTGCTGCTGATGATAGCATAATCCTTTTCCTTTTCAGAATACGGCCTAGTACAAATCTCGTTCCAGTGTTTGATTACCAAAAGATTCTTTTCAGGACTAGGGCTGAAATGGCTGGATCTTAATTTCTTTTTTTTACTACTCCCCAAAGAAGGCCCCAGCCCTCCTCCATTCATTCAGTCAGATTGAAGGCAGCCCATCTGGCGGGTGCATTCACCTAATTGAGGAAGGAAGGTGTGTATGTGGGGGCTGGCTGCATTCAGCACTACTGTTCTTGCACGTGTTCCACCTTCCGTTTTTCTCCGTGTCTCGACTTTGGCTTTTCTCCCCACACTTGCTTGACAGGGCAGGCAGGCAGGCAGGCTAGGGCTGAGTGTCAACGCCACATGACGTTATCACATTCTCTGCCTGCATTAAATTTAGCCTGCCTGTAGATGACAGGCTTCATGCTTTTTCTTTCTTGTTTTCTTTTACTCTGGCTTGGATGATGTCGATCCCTAACGGTAGCTTTGCATTTTCAACACAAATGGTGGGGATGTGCAACACAGGAGATAGGGAATGGGCTGATCACCAGAACTAAAGACAACGCGTTTGGATGGGCAATGATTCAGATGTGCAATTTAGAAACCGAACCAACAATCTGTAGGCGGTTTTTTTCCCCGTTATAGATATCTCATCGGAAGGACGACACAATGTCCAAATTAGAAATGGATGGCCCTTGTGGTAGACTGGGTTAAGACAACAGAACTACTGTCAATCCATCTCAGTCGTAGCCGAGATACCACTGTCCTGTACAGCCTAGCTATCTATGCCTGGGGTTCGTTTATGTGAAGTAACGGAAAACAAAAGTGGCTCTTTAACGCAGTGTATCTACCCAGGCCAAAAGCTGTGTCAGTTATTGATGTCAGCTAATCGCCAAGGCCTACACTAAAATGTTGTAAAATGTTGTGTTGAGATTGCCTTCAGCCACGACAAACTCTTAAAATACAACCTGCACCCATCCTTTGTTAAAGGAAAAAAAATCCTCTGAAGTCGGAGTATGGATGCCTATATGGCGAGGTGCTTGAAAAGAGTCATACACACAAACTTCTCAACGAGTGTACTTCTTATCTCACAGTGATTCCCAGGTGGGATGAGTGAGTCAAAGTGTGGCATGTTCTGGGTGACCCCCAGGGTATAAAGATGGGGAAGGCACAACAGCAACTTGAAGTGTATCTTTAGATTTCTATAACCTTGGAGTCTGTCCCAAACCCTCTTCAAATGCATAACCACTTTTACTGTCATCAACAGCAAGGCCCAGACCTGGCCAAAGTGAATTTTGCTGCCGCTGAATCATCTAACAACATTGTATCAGCTACTCACAACCTTCCCCTTCCCATACTCAAAACTTCATGGGAAAATATATGAATTTTTCGTTTAATCCAGCTATTGTAAGCTGATCGCAACACATGTTAAAATATGTAATCGAGAGACACAGGGCTATATTGCTACCATAGACTTTGTCTTTCCTGTTGATAAAATACTGCGACATATTTTAGAGAAAGAACGCCCAAGCCCACCCAGTTGTGTTTTTTAAAAAACACGGTCATGAATTCCCCTCTTTTGTGCTTTGGCCCCACCAGCCAGCTAGGCCTAGTTCTAGTTGTAACCACGAGAGTGAATGACCTCCAGGTAGCCAAGCAAAGACAGCCCAGTAGCCATGTGATGCTGTGTTGGGAGGCGAGTGTAGTTACTGTCATCATCACATGACCTTTCCTAGCAGCCTCAGCTCTATGACAACCTCCAGTCATCACCTTGTTTCCGAAACTGCTGTCATGTCAAACCACAATTGTCAGTGTCACTGACAGGATAGATTTTCCAGATTCGCTGTTGACCATTTCTCTGGGTTAAAGGCTACTTCCGTCTGTGCCATTACGTCAAAGACATCATTCTGCACAGTGATGGCTTTCTGCCGACTAGTTGTGTCTATCTTTCTATCTCTCTTTGACCTCATTCACTCGTTCACATATAACTAAGATAATGAATGACACTAAATATTATTCATCTAGCACCAATCTACTTAAGAGAGAGAGAGAGAGAGAGAGAGAGAGAGAGAGACAGACAGACAGACAGACAGAGAGACAGAGAGAGAGAGCGCGCAATAGCCACATCACTTGAATTGAAATTCAAACAAATAAATACTATCATTCACAACATCACAATCCCAAAAAAGTCAGGCTCTCCAGTATGATAAAAAAGAAATCGACATTTTTTTTCACTTACGCAAAAATCTCACCACAGAGAGACATATTTAACCTTTCTCTGCCACTAGGGATGTAACCTTTTGGAGGCAAATCCGCCAAAAGAAAGGGAGATAGTATAGTATGCAGTAATGGGTCTCCAATCCACACGACAATCTTTCCCAGCCTTGCGTGCAATCCTTCCACGACCGCAACAGTCACTCAATTGGACTTAAATGCATTTCAGTTACCATAGTTGATTGTTTGTTTGCTTTTTTTTTCTTTTTCTTTGTTCTTATTTGGCTTGTTCGTTTGTTGGAAAGGTTTATTGTTCTCTTTTTTTCACTTGCTCTTTCTTTCTTTTTTCGAAA
>CM054134.1:13679205-13696705 GCA_028751875.1 Rapana venosa
TGGTATAGATTGCCCTTTAAAAGAAGACACAGATCACGTCTTAAGCTTAACATTAATTAACATTCTGATGAAGGTTTGTGTGTAACACCCCCCAAAAAAAAAAACCCACCACAAACCAACAACAACACCAACACCACACACACACAAACCCCAAGCAAACACACAAATAACTACCCCCCCAAAAAAAAAAAAAAATCACATACAAACTCTTACAAGCCTTCAAAGCAAAACAAAATAACACACACACACACACACACACACACACACACACACACACACACACACACACACACACACACACACACACACATTTCACCATAAAGCATACAAATAAAAAGAAAAAAAAGGAAAAAGAAAAGACAAACAGGGCAGTGGCGATATAAAAAACAACACTGTACACTAGTGTAATGACAACCGTAAGAACACTTTGCAGCAAAAGCCATGAGCTCTGGCAGTCTGGACTCTGCCTGCATTCCTGAGCAATCCTGAGACGTCACGTGGCGGCCGCAGTGGTACTTTCTCTGACTCTTACAAACACTGACATTCCTCTGACATCTCTCATAAAACAGCAGTGTCCTTCCCCTGACTGGAAGTGACCACACAAAAAAAGATGATGGCATATTGACGGCCAGCCCAATGGCCTAGAACTAAACTGGCAGATCCTTCCTCAGAAGCGCGGATCCCTACTGACCTCCCTGAGAGAAAACAACAACAACAAAAAACCCCAACAACTACGCAGCATCCTTTCCCCAGACAGACATGCAGACCACCCTCGAGCCACATCCTGCTGCTGGTATATGGGGGCTACTACATCCATCTCCATCCATCTGACCAAGTTTTCCGCGTGCCACCCTGAGAGCGGCGTCACGCCCGAGTGGCCGAGGTGTTGGTGGCAGCGCTGTGTGGTCACTGTGTGGTCACTGCACGCTCCGTCACCTCGCCTTCACCCTTCACTCACTCCGCCCTTCCGCTTGACCACACTCCTGACCCGCTTCACACCTCCTCTGCTACTGGGCTCCACCCAGTGGGCAGGCAGGCAGGCGGGCAGGCAGGCAGGCAGGCAGGGCTCCTTGGGTCCACCTGCAGTCACTGACCACGTCGGTACACGGCCAGCTCCCTGCCCCCCTTCACTGCCATGCACCCCCTGTAGCTGTCAGTGCTGTAGCATAGCTGCTGCAGGTGGCTGTAATCGCCTGAGCTTAATTGAGCTAAAGAGGATCTACAGGTCTGATTGGCTTTGGTAGTGTTTCCAGCAGCGGCGTGTCACCGTACCTTGGCCCTGAAGTTGCTCACCTCCTTCCAGACATCCTTCTCTTCTGCCACAGAGCCAACTCGGCCACTGTAGTCCTGAGCAAGTGCAGCAGAGCATGACGGGTGGGAACTAAAAGGCTGGGAAGAGGAGAAGGAAGGACATGGCCAGATGGGTTTGTTTGGCGGTCACGGTCACACGGGTCTGTCTGGACCAACTGCTGGGCCGGCGCCCAAGTTACACTAACAGGGCTGAACAGCTCTGATTGGTCACTTTGCAGTAATCGACGAGGAAGGGTCACCTGTATGGACATGCTGAGCCATGACAAGTGAATGAATGACCTGCACGGCAGGCAGCTCGGGGCATTATTAGGGCTATGGTGGTTTTTGGCAAGTGGAACTGCCTATGTCAGCTGGAATGTTTATAAGTAAATGTCCGTGTTTGAGAAAAGGTCCTTACTCCACTTAGCTTCACTGAGTAAAAAGTATTGTTTGATGATAACGATGTTGACAATGATTTCTCTTGTGAACTTCTTAATTAAAAAAACACACCACCTAACAACATACAAATTTCTTCCTTCTCTCTCTCTCTCTCTCTCTCTCTCTCTCTCTCTCTCTCGCGCGCGCGCGCGCGCGCGCGCTCTCAGACATTTCTTAACCTTAAAATAATACTTCCCCCACATAGACATCATTCCTTATTAAAAAGATCTGGAGGTATGCCAACCTTCTTCTCCCTCTTCTTATTCTTCATCTACTTTTCTACATAGATGGATCTCTGACACACAAGCCAGAAAAATGGAATGGCTTATTCTACTATCACTGTCTCTCTGTATCATCTTCTGACGAAGTACCATCCTTCATTTTCTTTTTTTCAAAAAAGGCGCTGTACATAACATTTGCCAAAGGATTTTTACTCTGCCTGCTCTCCTCGTGCGTTCTGCACAGGTAAGCCTTGCCATTTTTGTTACACCTTCAATATTTGATATACACATAAGCTACACGACACTCGTATTTGTTCAGAACTATTTGCTGATGTCGACGCCTTGAACAAGGTTTGCAGAAAAAGACACTTTGCTACAGAGATTGCTGGGGGCACTCGTGATTCAGGCTTCACGAGAAACAAGTCTTGTCACTACTTACCAATCCCATGCTTTAATGTAAAGGCCTCTTAAGAAACATCAGTATGTGCAAATAGGTACTGTTGACAATCTGAAAGGAGCATTCTGAAATCACAATTTTTATTCGGGCCAATAACTTTTCAAAATAAAAAGACATTGAAAAGAAGATAAACCGAATAGAGACACGAAAATGTGCGAAACCAACCCTCCTCCTTCAAGGATTTTCCCAAATTTCAGACAGACATATCTCTGCCAAATGATCATAGGAAAAAAAAGGAAAATCCTTTACCTTTACCTATATCTCTGCCAAATGATCATCTAACACATTAATGCAAATCAATGAGGTGGTTAGAGCACCGTGGCATGATGAAAGAAGTCTTGTTTTTCATGTCCTAGGATTCAGTGACTAGAAATGTCTGTTGCAGGCTGAGTTTTTAGCTAGATGAAAATTCAATCTGCTGCAAATTAGAAGCAAAGTAAGCGCTCTCAAGAAACAAACCTACACCAAGAACAAAAGAAGACTATTTGCAAAAACACGAGGCTCCACCATCAGCAAAATAGATGGCCGACCCGTGAATGAATTAAAGAAAACATTGATTTCCATCCAAACAAGCCAGGCCCAGGCCAAACAAAAGCTGTCAGTTACTGACATAAGCTAAAAGCCAAGGCCTGAATTCAAATGTTGTTATGTTGAGATTCTTTTCAGCCATGACTACCTATTAGCATCAACCTGCACTACTCCTTTAAAAAATCCTCTGAAGTCGGTGTAAGGCTGCCTATGTATTTAAAAAAAACTTTAAAAGAGCCATACACACATTTTTTTTCATCCAGTGTGTACTTTCAAACTGCACACCACACTGGATGAGAAGTTTACGTACATGATGATTGCTTTCAAATACCTCGCCACGACTTTCAGAATATAACATCCCCTCTGAAGATGTTCGTTCGCCTCTTCAAAGACCTTTCCTGAGCAAACATTATTTCCAACACAGCCTGGAGTATAAAGGCTGCAGCAATGGAGTCAGCAGCACCGACAGCAGCCATTGTTCCTGCTCAGCTCCTGTCGATGACTATCAAGCACTTAGCACGATTATCTAACGCTCTTACTGCTTTCTATATTTAGGGATTAAAAAAAAGAACAAGACATTCTTTCTCTTCACGCATTGCCACCTAGATTAGCGGCTACACGGGGATCAAACAGGGGAAACAATCTACTCTGAGGGCAGGATTATCTCTCTCTCCGATCAGGAGTGTTTGTAATCCCTGCAGACGTTAGTTAGCAGGCAGCCCAACCAGCTGGAATGCCGCCCAGCTCTGAACGACACAAGACGACTTGTCGACGATTTGTCTGGAGGGTGGTGGTGGTGGTTGGTGGTGGTGGTGGTGGTGAAAACGATGTAAGAGGAGGGAGAGGGGGTGGGGGTGGGGGGGGGGGGGGAGCTGAAGTCGGAGAAGGAATGAAAGGAAAACATAATGAGGCGAGGTTGTGTGTACACGTCTGCTCTAAGAACCAGAAAATACAGGGGAGGGCGATGTGCTCCGTCAGTGTTCTGCTGCTGCAGGGGACAGGGACAGCACAAAGCCAGGCAGCTAGCTCCTTTGACAGGCAACCACTGCCTTCATCGGATCATACCACATTGAAGTCAGCCTAGATTAGCGATGATTAGGCCCCGCCACACAAAAGGCCCTCTCCCATCCAGTCTGCACGCTTTGCTGCTCAGGCATGCATGCAGACCTAGCCTACTAGCTAGGCAGGTCATGGGAGAAATGAGGGAGAGGAAGGGGGGGGGGAGGTGGAAATCTGACAGCCATGTTGGTTGCATGCCCCCCAACGAGGGCACCTTAGGCCTCAAGACGCGGCAGTGTCGATGATTTATCCACAAAACCATTTCTCCACAAGCTGTCAGCAAGAGGGCGGAGAGGCAGATCCTGCCTGTCTTTGTATTGCTCCAGGGTTTCAGATTTTTTTTGAAAAGGGGATCAGTCCCAAAGCCCAGAGATCCCCTTCTCCTTGTCGCGGTTGGGGACTTGTTTTCCTGTTCCACCCTCTGTGTTCGTCAAGTGCTAAAACACCGCAGCCACTGTCTGTCCTCTGCTGTAGTCTCCCCTCCCCCGCAAAGTGGCAAGCAGTCATCTATGATTTGCAAGCCAGGCTTTTGTGTGGAGGCTTGTCTTTTTACTCTGTCTGTGTGTCTGTCTGTCTGTGTCTCTCTCTTACTTGATACAACAATGAAAACCTATATATTATGTTATTTTAATGTCATCCGCATTCTAAGAGAACGCATCCAGGTGTGTGTGTGTGTGTGTGTGTGTGTGTGCTGTGTGCTCTCTGTGTGCGTGTGTGTGTGTGTGTTTCTAAGCGTATGAAATATGTGTGAAATGTGAAGATGTGTTGACCCCAAAAAAAAAAAAAGCAAAGAAAGCATGAAAAAGTACTGGTGGCCAAATAAAGGGAAAGGTGGGAGGGGCAGGTGGATGGGAGTGAGGGTGGGAGAGGGGAGCAGGTGGGTGTGGAGGTGGGAGATGAGTGCAGGAAAAGGCAGAAGAAGGGTGGGTGGTGGGAGTAGGGGGAGGAGGAGGTGGGTAGTGGCTTGTCACACAGACAGTGACAATGACAACACAGTGGGGTCACAGGCAGGTTTGCAGAGACAGAGCAAGCCTAGCAGCCCACCCTTCCTACACTGTCCCTCCCCCCAACCTTCAATATTTCCACAGCCACCCCATACCTGCCACAGACCAGAAAGCCAACAGTCTGCTGTAAGCCGCCCCCGCCATGTCAGACGGGCAATACAAGTGTTTCTGCCCTCATGGCACAGAATTGGCTGGCGTTTAGGGAGCCACTTCAAGCCAAGTGGGGGCTCTGAAGAGAATGTACCAAAACTGCCCGCCCTCTAATCCTGTATTGTCCGAAATTGCCTGGACACACTTACCACTTAAGCTTCTTTCTTCACAAAGGCTTGGTGAACTGTGGGTAGTCTGTGTTTTCTTGTCTGTTTCCCTTGTGGGTCACTCCACTTTTCTCCTCCTTCCTTCCTTCCTTCCATTGATCTCCAGGTCCTCCACTTGTCGTTGACTGCCTTGAAAGCCAGAGAGTAAAGTCAGTGGCCAAAGTCTTGACAAAAACCTGACACGTTCAATAACAGTCGTCTGTCTGTTTGTGTGTCTGTCTGTTTGTCTATCTATGTGTGTCTGGCAAGCCCTCTCACAGTCATGGCCATCACCCCCTGCTCTTCAGTTTAACACTGAGAAGTAGATCTATCAATGTTGGTTTTATTTGTAGCGTATGAATTTGCAGAGTCAGTATATTGAAGAAAGAAAACAAATGCATGTAAGTTACAACTCTCTCTCTCTCTCTCTCTCTCTCTCTCTCTCTCTCTCTCTCTCTCTTCTCTCTCTCTCTCTCTCTCTTCTCTCTCTCTCTCTCTCTCTCTCTCTCTCTCTCTCTCTCTCTCTCTCTCTCTCTCTCTCTCTCCTCTCTCGCTCTCTCTGTGTACACACACACACTTTACAAATTCACGTCCATGACATTAAAAGATCAACGCTCAACAGGTGGGTTTTTTGTTTTTTCAAAAGACGTTGACTAAAAAGTTTAGTTTGCCTGATTTTATGTGGATAAATACATACAGGACTTAACGTCTGAAAGCGATGACACGGCCATTTGAATCGTACAACATAGTGGGAAAGACAAGAACTATCTGTATGAGTTGATGAACTGCCTATACAATCTGTGCACTTAAACAAAAATACAGAGTGTTAGTATCTCAATCAAAGTCATTTACGGTATCAAAAGTAGGAACAGTCCATATTAGAAGATTTTTGTGAGGGGCAAACCAGAGAAAAGCCGGTGATAATTATTGTGTGTGCGGGTGCGTTTGTGTGTAAATTTGATCAGTCAGTCCTAATTTATGTTAGGTTGCATGCGTGTAAATGATTTGAATCTGCGCTTTGATTTGTTGCCTTACAAGATTCTTCGCTATATAAATTCCATACATAATCATCATTATCATTACAGTTACTGTAGTCCAAAGAAACAATAAATCCGTGCACTAGCTTTCTCCCCAGAGACAGCACCACACTCAGACAAAACTATGGCGGCAAATCCTTGTAGGGTTGACACAGTTCTAGGGGGCCTGGTAGACTGATTACTAGGCCTGCTACTACTACTACTACCCGTCAGCCCCTCTCCCCCCTGCACATGGATACAGGCCGACACTAACTCCACTGAGCAAATGGAAGGAGGCAACCCGACACCAGCCCCAGCCAGCGCTTCCGCCCAAATCCGCAAGCTAATGAAGTCGCCGAGGAGGAAGAGGAGGAGGTGACAAAGCCCAGGCGGCAGTAATGATCGTGTCCAACAAGTGAAGGCTGCTCCGCCGTGTTTGATCCCAGGTCAGCGCCGCCATTTCTGGCTTGCAGGCCCCTGCCTGGCCCCTGTTTGCTCCCCGCTCAGGCAAACAGCGCGGACAAAAGGCTTTGTGGAAAACCTCTCTCTGCAGGCCGCTACTGCTGGCTGATGATGATTACTGACGGCAGGCAGCAAAGGGCCCACAGAGCTGGTGTGTGTGTGTGTGTGTGTGTGTGTGGAGAGAGAGAGAGAGAGAGAGAGAGAGAGAGAGAGAGAGAGAGAGAGAAAGAGAGAGAGAGAGAGAGAGAGAGAAAGAGAGAGAGAGAGAGAGAGAGAGAGAGAGAGAGAGAGAGAGAGAGAGAGAGAGCGATCCTAGCCCACAAGAGGCTTGTCGACCTTGTGACCACCGATCCACTATTCATCCTCCCCTCCTCCCCCTGTGTTCAGCTGCCTGGCTCCCCATCTTCCTGGGCTGAAGTGCCACGGGGAGAGGGCGGCTGCTGCTGGGTGAACGTGCTGGGAAAAGGCCAAGTGCTTTGTGCAGGATCAAGGTAACCAGTACTCTCCCCTCTCCACACCCTGCAATTGTCACCCTTGTTTGAAGCCACCCTGACAGAGGTGTTGAAAGGACGAGACAGACAGACAGACAGCTTACAGATGCGGCCACTGATACCGAGTCTGTGGGGCTATCATCATGTCAATCAGGGACCAAGCTCACTGTGGTTGGGGGTCACAAAGAATTCTAATCTCTGCAGGATTAACTTTAAACAGCCCGGTGTTGAATTTACCCTGGTGAGGGTCAACAAGCCAGAGGTTTCGCTGGTCATTTGTTAGGACTTGGCCAAACTCATTTGCAAGAAGCAACTGCCTGTCATTAGGATTGTGACTGGACCACACACACAGAGAAGAGCTCTCTTTCTCATGTAGTAGAATCAATGTTTAGCTGTGAAGAAGGAGATCCACGTTTCATAGCAGTAGCCTAGCTGTTGTGTGCTGAGTGGACTGTTCTTCCCCAAAATAATGTGATCTTTGTGCTACTGGCCACAAAATCATCCGAGGGCTTTCAACGCAAAGCAAAGGTTGAAAAAAACCACAACAACAGCGTGACGATTCAGACAGTACAGAATACAAAGAAACACATCTTAGCTCTCTCTCTCTCTCTCTCTCTCTCTCTCTCTCTCTCTCTCTCTCTCTCTCTTTGTCTGTCTCTCTCTCTGTCTGTCTGTCTGTCTCTCTCTTTATGTTGTGTTAGCATGAATCAGGTCAGACCAAAACCAACTCAAACATAATCCTCCCTTAATCAACACTGTAGAGAAAAACTGGTCAGTGTTGTTAGAAATGAATGGGGACCTCCCTCAGTGTGTAAACACAAGTGTGGACAATAATTTCCCTAAGACAGGGCTCTCCCTCAGCAATGCAAAGGGAAGTCGGAAAACAAACGTGTCTAAACCACAGATCTCCCTCATTTTGCAAATACAGGTGAAAAAAAAGAAAGAAAAGAAGCCAATATATAATAACCTCCCCCCCCCCCCTTCACCACCACCTATGGGGATGCCAGGGACTGGTCTGTGTAGATAGTAAATAGCATCCCCACATTTTGGAAATTCTATGCTCAAAATTCCCTCTTGTTATCCCTCCCTTCGTTTCTGCCTTGTTCCTTTTCTTCCTGTCACCTCTTTCTTGTCTACTTTCTGCCTTCTTGGTCCATTCTCCTGCCCCCCTTTTTTCCAGAAAGACTTTGAAATATAACTATTCTCTCCCATGCTGAAGTCGGCTGTGCTGGGTGCGACTTTTCAGGCGCTTAACGGCAGCGCAACGCATTTTCGCTCATATGACAGACATCAATGGTTCTGTCTGAGCTATGGAGGAAGAAGAAGAAGAAGGAGGAGGAAGAGGAGGAGGAGGAGGAGGAGGAGGAGAAGAAGAAGAAGAAGAAGAAGTAGGAGAAGGAGGAGGAGGAGAAGAAGAAGAAGAAGAGGAAGAAGAAGAAGAAGTAGGAGAAGGAGGAGGAGGAGAATACGGTGATTTCCTCACTAGAGCAAGGAGAAGAAGAAACACAAAGCCAACACTATACACCGATCTCCCTGCTCTCCCTCTCCACTGCAGGCTGGTAAACAACATCCTCCTCTACTGTATCACCACTGCCAAGAAAGGTTAGACAAGACAACAAGTCTGAAGGGAAGTTGTGTGTTTGGTGTTTCTGCATACAGCTACAGAAAACAGACACAACAACAACAAAATCCAGAACTTATTTTGTTCCAGTGAACGTGATATTTTACAGCTCTATATAGAGGAAGCACACACACACACACCCCACACACACACACACACACACACACACACACACACACACACACACATAATATATATATATATATATATATATATATATATATATATATATATATATATATATATATGGATAGAAAGATAGAGAGAGAGAGAGAGAGCATATAGAAGAAGCCCTATAGTTGTTGTTGGTGTTTTTAATCAACAATGGCAAAGTTTCACAATAGTGACACTCAGTGAAATCATGTTCAGCACATAAGACAAAAATATTTGTTTTCATTTACTTTTTATGTTTGGTATCTTTGGAATGTTGTTGGTGATAGGGACAATCTCTACCTGTTTTCTGACAATCATCTATATATCTCTGGAATGTTGTTGATGATAAGGACCATCTCTACCTGTTTTCTAACAATCATCCATATATCTCTGGACTGTTGTTGATGATAGGGACCGTCTACCTGCTTTCTAACAGACAATCATCTATATATCTTTGGAATATTGTTGAAGATAAGGACCATCTCTACCTGTTTTCTAACAATCATCTATATATCTCTGGAATGTTGTTGAAGATAAGGACCATCTCTACCTGTTTTCTAACAGACAATCATCTACGACGCTTCTGTAGTAATTTCTGATAACTTTTGCCCAGTGTTTGGACAAAATTGCAATTAAACCCAAACGACCCTGCTCCACTTCAAAAGATAGGCACTTTACTGCAGTAGCTATCGTCTGCAAAACCTACAAGCCGGCAACCGTGGTGTTTGTGGCTGTGATAAACAGGATGGCAAACATGTGCTGTTTCTTGCTGCCAGACAGACCTTTCTCTCCCCACCAAGAGATTGCTGGCCTGGTGTGTGTGTGTGTGTGTGTGTGGCCATGCCCATGAAGACATCAGCAGCCTGTTTACAGCCACTCGCACGCTGCTGCTCCACACCGGTGAACAGCGCAACGTGTTTTCTTGTGTCAACCTTTGTCAGGCAGGCTTGTTGTGATTGTGCATCCCATTGTGCCCCCTTGAATACAAGCACCAACCCCCCCTACCCACCCTCCCCTCGGCTCTGCCCTCCCCTGACCAAAGCCTGTGTTTGTTCAACAATTGTGCTTCTGATGGCCCCAGTTTCCCCACCAGAGGACGACCTGCTAGTTTAGCGAATCGCACCGACGCCCGCCTAAGTTATTAGCCGCGGGGTCCCCCTGTTTGTTTAACTAAGCATTCTAAAACTAAACACTTGGTACGCGGGAGAAGGGGAGTTAAATGAAGCTAAAACCTAAAGAATAGCCACAAGGGAAACGAAGCAAGAACGGAGGGTGGGAAGGAATTTCACGGAGCGTGGAATGTATGAAAAAGACTCCTAGGAGAGGTGAGGGGGGGGGGGGGGGGGGGGGGGGGGGGGGGGGGGGGGGGGGGGGGGGGGGGGGGGCTGGCTGTGCTGGCAGAAAAGGAGTTGAAGGAGAGTGGTCACATACCTGCCATTATCACAGTACAGCCTATGGTGGGCTGGCGGGATGCCTGACTGGCTGACTGGCTGGCTGGTTGGCTGTGCACGGCTGGGTGATTAGCAAAATTCAGACTAGCCTACAGCTGATGAAGATAGAAAGGAAAGGGAAGAGAGAATAATTATCATTCTGCTGTTTAGGAAAGAAGCTGACCGAACCAAATCTGCTGCTGAAATCAAACATAATGATCAGTTCATTTTCTTCTGATCCATCCCTTTCTGCGGAAACTTTATTTGTGCTAACTCAAAAATAAGGATTTTATGTTGTTTTTTAAAATTTGGTTTTAGTTGTTAGGTATGAACTGTACGCCTTGGTTATATTTCTGTGTAATGTGGGTTATTCTTTTCTCTCTCTTTTCTTGGGGGTGGGGGGGGGGGGGGGGGGGGTGGGGTGGATTCTAACAAGTTTCTCAAATATTGGTTTCTTTGAACTATATTTCATTATCAGTAAAATAATATAAAAAAACCTTTTAAAATATCAAAACAAGGAATGAAGAACTAAGCCCACACATAATCGTTCCGGCAATCCTTTATTCCATCATTACCAGCATGTCTTCATTTCGCACCTAAACCAACCTGAATTTTTTTTTGTAAAAAAGAATGACCAGGAAACATCCAAAGCGCTGTAACAGTGGGTTCTCCTCAGCAGCTGAAGCAAGCGTTTCCATCAACTCCAGGGATGCTGACTGATAACTATGACCTGTCCAGGCAAACAGCTAGCAGAGCAGACAGCCCCACATACAGCACCTAGGCTGTCACGTTCCTCCCCCTCCCCCAGTAGTGAGTCCGTTTTCCACCTATACTATAGACTATACTACATAAGCGTGCTGGACACAGCTGCCCCCAACAAATGAAACCCCCGACATATCTGTCTGTGGGTCTGTCCGTTTGTCTGTCTGTCGGTAGGTCTGTCTGTCTGTAGGTCTGTCTGTCTGTCTGTCTGTCGGTCTGTCTGTCTGTCTGCCGGTTCTGTCTGTCTGTCTACTAGTCTTTTTGTCTGTCTGTCTGTCGGTCTGTCTGTCTGTCTGTAGGTCTGTCTGTCTGTCTGTTGGTCTGTCCGTCCGGCGCTGGCACTTTGCAGGCCGTTGGGGTCACACACCTGCTTTTCACCTGTCTGGCGGCCGAGCTGCCTGTTGTGTTTACAGAGGCAGTCGACAAACCAGTAGGTTTTGTATGTATGGGTAACAGGCTGTACTGGCGCCCATAACTGCCATGTGCCCTGCAGGAACTGGGAACAGAAAGGTGGAGGGAGTATGGATGTTCCTTCCTTCCTTCCTTCCCTCCCTCCTGCTGCTGTCTTGTTCTGAACATGGCTTTTAAGAACTAACTGAAGCAGTTTAAAGTGCTTGGGTTAAATTTTTGTTATTTTCTTTATCAACAAATGGCAGACTCTATCACTTCCAAGTCTTAGGCTACCCGCCACCATGTATGGTAGGGTCCTGCGCACACTTTCCGTTCCTGATCGATTCCGACCACCCACACTTCGCTCGGTTCTGTATCCCGGGGCTGAACTCCAAACGAGGTTCAACGTTAGGTGGCTTGCTTATTAGTCCTGTACAAAAATGTGCCAACTATAGCATGATCCAGTTATCATTTCAGTGGTCCTGCCCGCCGAGACGCCGATGTCCATGGCGTTGCACCAACCCTGAGATTACACCCGCGACCTAGAGGCTTAGCTCTGCTTGGTCATCGGGCTAATTCATATGGGCTTCATGTTTGAGCTGTTGTAAGGACTGACTAGTTAACCCTCAGTGTGAATAACACTGTTCTTTTAGTGGTGCTTTGGACAGAGAATTGATTATCATGACAAAAACATACTGGTGCGAATAGACTCATTCTAATTACTTTTTTTGGGTCATATTTTGCATTAGGCAATGGAATCGTTTGGTTTTGCTTATTGTTTGTTTGTAGTTTTTTTGGACAAAAATATTTACATAAGCTGGTTCACTGCAGTTTAATAAATAATTATATGTTTAGGAATTTAATACGCATGAAATCTTGTAAATGCAACAAAACAAAGCGTCAATTTAATCATTCTAACATTTTAGGGCATATTTTCATTCTTCCGTGAAATCTGTTTGCTGCCTAAGAGTGGATTTTAGAAAAAAATTAAATAACGTACCACCACAACACTACACAGCACAACACAAAACAACACACAAACAACACACACCACCACCACCTGCACACACACAAACACACCACACAACACACACGCGCGCGCGCCGCGCGCACGCACACGCACCCACTCTCTCACACACACACACACACGCGCCCGGCCACCCACACACACACACACCACACACACACACACACACACACACACAGCAGCAAGCTTCCTTTTGACCTGTATTCTGTTGGACGAAAGGTCAGTGGCAGAAACGTCGTTGATTTCCCGTTTTGTTGATGTTTGGTTGTTTGTTTTTCATTATAATTTTCTGGTATTCCACATACATCTGCTCATGCAGTAAGCTATTATTTTTTTGTTTTGTTCCTTGACTAAAGCTCCGAGGTTCACCCATGGTGAGATTTTGCATATGCGACCGGTTTTGCCAACCAAGAAGGTAGCTGCTTTTCGACTTCGGAGATGCATGCTGGGTATGTCCGCAACCCACAGAGCGCTGACATAAATATGGGCTCTTTAGCATGTATATTTGATCTTATAATGTGTATATATATACGAAGGGAATTAAAGCACTGGCAGGTCTGCACTTGAAGGTGATGTAGGAGACCGTACAAATCCCTACCCTTAATTCACCACACGCCGTCGAAGTTCGAACACACGACTTCACGGACCTGAGGGGTTGAAGCTGAACTGTCTTAACCACTCGGCTAGACGTCCGTAGGGCTACTAGACTCTGTCTGTGAAGAAGAGCCCAACTTTCCTTCCTCCAAAATTCTGAGAGAGAAAAGGGAGACGAGTGTATTCATTCCTTAGACCCCATGGTCACAGACACCCCGGTTCCCCAGCAGCCTGTTATATATTATTTTAGTACCACGGCAGATTTCTCTGCGTTAAGTTCGCGCTTCTCTCCCCCGGGGAGAGTGCGTCGCCACAAGAGTAGCGCCACCCATTATTTTTGTCTTTTCCTGTTGCATATGTACTTGGTTTCCTGTCAGAGTGGCTTTTTTCTACAGAATCTTGCCAGGGACAACTATTGTTGCCGTGGTTTTTTTTTTATAACATGCACTAAATAAGTATTGGTACACAGTGATCTCGGTTTATCGTCTCATCCGAAAGACTAGCATCCAGACCACCACTCACGGATGGGAGAAAAAATTTCGGGCACTAAACGGGGATCGACTCACCCACCCACCCACCACCCACTTAAAACCTGGACTTTTCGCTGTCTAGGCAGGTGAGGTGCGTTAGTTCCCTCTAGACCACCGATCCACCGGTGACAGCAGAGGAGATGCCACTGAGCAGTACACACGTGGGGGGTCTGCTGCACGCAGCTTACAAGCTGGAGACAGCAGACGATACAGAGACAGCTAACGTGGTTAGAGAGGGGCACAACTCAGCCGCCACCAGGCCACCAGAAGCGAAAGCAGCCAGGACCCAGGCAAGGCACGCTGTGCTGTGTTGTGTTGTGTTGTGACAAACAGCGACAACGGAAGAGACTGGTGTCGCGTGGAAAGACGAATGACCCTCTCTGGGGCCGACATTGTTTCACACTCTGCCCTTACAACCTGCGCTGTCACCACTGCAGTGGGCCAAACATGACTCCTGGCTTTTTCCTGGACAAATGACCCACTCCTCTCCCACTGCCCTTGTATTGCTACTGGCTTCCTGTCCTGTCCTGTCCTGTCCTGTCCTTCCTTCCCCACACGCCAACTACCACCATCTGTTGCTAGTGTTGACTGCTGATTTTTGTTAGGCATCCATTATTCATCTGTGAATTCATCCGTGTTACATCATACTGGAACATTGAGTTGTTCAGCTTTTGCTTTCCTTGTTTGTTTTATTTCTTTAAAAAAAAAAGGCACTCATAAAAAACAACTTCAATTGAGATTGCTCATACAGTGAGTTTAAATGCATTTAGCACAGACAAAATATATATAAGTAGTATTTCACTATAATTTCATTCATAAACGTGTTGTCTGGATATATAAAGAAGAATAGAAAAAAGACTTTGTCAGAATTCTCAAATTTGTGTGTTGAGAAGACAGATAACATCATGACACTGACAACAGACCTTGTCAAAATTATCAAACTAATTGGGGTTAAGATGAAAGATAATGTCATGACAATTACACCCCCTGACATGCAGACGACAGGAGAACTTGTTGGTGCAATTAGCAGGACAGAGGGTTGAAGGGCTAGAATCGAAAAACAAAACTGTCCTAGAATGTTGTGTGTACTTCAGTCATAGGATCTGCCTTCTAAAAAGCGGCCCTTGTCAATATAATATATATATTATATATTATATATATATTATATATATATTATATATATATATATATATATATTATATATATACCGAAGTCGGAATGTGGCTACATCAATGGTGGGTAAAAGCGGTCGCATACACAAAAGCTCACCATTGGTGAACCTCAGAGCTCTAGCTGAAGAATGAAAAAAAATATATACATGAGTATAATGATTGTGTATATCACATAGGCTACAGTTATGATGCCACAAAACTATAGACCTACAAATAAAATCTTTTAAAATATCATTTTGGCTTAAAGAACAATGGACCAAAAAAAAAGAAAAAAAAGAATCATAATCTTAACAAATCTGAAAAGAAAACCAAACAACAACAACAACAACCAAAAAGAACCCCCCAACCCTACACAGACCCTACTTCAGAAACCCCATCTTTCTTGACATACACCACATAACAGAGATCTCTCGTGCAGACAGGCGAGGGCGTAGCTGGCAGGATTTAGGAGCCGGGTCAGTTACCAGCTACTTTGTGCCCCAAGACAGATGTCTGAAGCAGACATGTTGCCAGCGTCAAGCCCGCCCTGTGTCGGGGCTTCCTGGCTGAAAGATGACCCCGCTGGCTGTAACGTTAGCCATTGCCTTGCGCCACCAGTCGCAATGAGACTGACACAGGGGAAGGAGGGGGAGGATGATAAACAGCTATGCCCTCCTCCCAAGCGCGTTCAGTCATGGTGAAGCCCTTCACTTTTTTGTGTGTCTTTATCGCTTTTCTCTTTTCGTGGGTGGCTCTCTCTCTCTCTCTCTCTCCCTCTCTCTCTCTCCTCTCTCTCTCTCTCCTCATCTCTCTCTCTCTCTCTCTCTCTCTCTCTCTGTGTGTATGCGTGTGCGTGTGTGTGTGTTTGTTTGTTTGAAATGAACACTCTGAAATGAATAGTGAGCTAAAAATCTGAAGCCGAAACATACCCATTGTTTGGAAATGTTTCCTGTGTAAGTGTAAGTTTGTAGAAGGTGGAATCTCTCTCTCTCTCTCTCTCTCTCTCTCTTCTCTCTCTCATCTCTCTCTCTCTCTCTCTCTCTCCTCTCTCTCTCTCTCTCTCTCTCTCTCTCTCTCTCTTCATGCTTGAAAAACGGAAAGGTTGTCACCAATTATGATATCAGCCAGAAACCTCATACAAAGCTTGTACTGATGTATTCTCTTAGACCAACATTTAGGATTGTATTTTTTTTAATAGTCCACATAGCAACTTAACACTGCTATGTTTTCAGAAGCATGAAATCCATGTTATGAAAACTTGATTTTTTTTCCCTCAGGAAATATCTCTTCATTCGCATTTTCGATTTAAGGATGCCTGACATACTTTGAATGTACAGAGAAATTCAGTTACAACTAATTACACTTCTAAAGAGGAAGGGGTGTGGGTTGGCATGAAATGGGAGGTACATGTACAGAGCGTTATGTCTATCGTTAAAAAAGAAGAGGAGGAATGGGTACTGAAGTTCAACATGATTAAAACAGCAAAACTTGTCTGTAAAACAAATGAACAAGCATGCATACACAACAGCAGCAACAACAACAACAACAAATAACTGCTGCTCAAAACCATAAAACGAAGAGTGCTGTGGTGTTTAGAGGGTCAAAAATAAAAAGCAAGGTAAACTACAACCCCAAACCTGTACCTTTGTGAATGAAGAGAAATGAGGTTAGACATCAGTATTTTGGGGATACACTTTCTTCTGCATTCTCTGGATACACTTTCTTCTGCATTCTCTGGATACACTTTCTTCTGCATTCTCTGGATACACTTTCTTCTGCATTCTCTGGATACACTTTCTTCTGCATTCTCTGGATACACGTTCTTCTGCATTCTCTGGATACACTTTCTTCTGCATTCTCTGGATACACTTTCTTCTGCATTCTCTGGATACACTTTCTTCTGCATTCTCTGGATACACGTTCTTCTGTATTCTCTGGATACACTTTCTTCTGCATTCTTCTGCATTTTTCTGCATTCTTGGGATACACTTTTGCATTCTCGGATACACTTTCTTAACTCATGGGATACTTTTGGGATAAACTGTCTTCATTTTGGGGATACATTTTCTGCATTCTTGGGATACACTTTCTGAATTCTTGGGATACACGTTCTTTTACAGTCTTGGGATACATTTTCTTTTGCATTCTTGGGATACACTTTCAGTGTTCTTAGGATAAGCTTTCCGAATTCTGCGAATACACTTTCAGTATTCTTGGGATACACTTTATTCTGGATTTTTGGGATACAGTTTCTGCATTTTTGGGATACAGTTTTTCCAATTTTGGGATACACTTTCTTCATTCTTGGGATACACTTTCTTCATTCTTGGAATATACTTTCTGCACTCTTGGGATACACTTTCTTCTTCATTCTCATGATACATTTTCTGTTCTCTTGGGATAAACTTTATTTTGCATTCTTGGGATATCCTTTCTGTCTTGGGATACCCTTTCTGTCTTGGGATACCCATTCTGTCTTGGGATACCCTTTCTGTCTTGGGATACCCTTTCTGTCTTGGGATACCCTTTCTGTCTTGGAATACCCTTTCTGTCTTGAGATACCCTTTCTGTCTTGGGATT
>CM054134.1:13706705-13709205 GCA_028751875.1 Rapana venosa
TTAAAAAAAACACACACCAAAAACTTCGTTTTGGAAGTGAACTTAAAGCGTTACCAGACAGACATAAAACCAGTCCCAGAAGTTGGAATGCGGATACCTTCATGGTGGGCCAAAACGGTCGCATACACACACACAAAAAATCTCAACATTGGTGAACATCAGAGCTTTAGCTAAAGAACGAAAAACCCCAAACAAACCCCAAACCAAACAAACCTGAGCCAACAGATTAAATCTGAAAAAAGGTTTTTGGACAGCTGCTAAGCATGTAAAGTTTAATGTTTTTTCTCTGTATGCGCTTTGTGGGGGAAGCCGCGTGTGTGTGTGTGTGAGTGTTTGTGTGTGTGTGTGTGTGTGTGTGCGTGCGTGCAGGGGGAGGAGAGGGGAGAAGTCGCTGTGTTTTGTCGTGGTTTGGTTAGTATGTGTGTTTATTTTTGTTAATTTTTTTCTGGTTGGTACGTGTGCTACTTTTGTTATATTTTCTTCTTCTTCTTTTTTCTTCTTAGCTTTTGGGCTTGGTTTTTCATACATACATACATACAAGGCGAAGCGTATGAGCACTTTCCCCAATCTGTTCTCGCTAGGTCAGCCTGCCTATTCACTTCCAATTTCCATCCTGACCCCCTCACAAGGCCACCGCACAATGTGACTGATGCAAATGAGGGAACTGCACCCAGGCCCTTGACAAGTCGGGTGTACAAGTAGGTGCGAAGAAGACACGGGGTGGGGGGTGGGGGGGGGGGGGGGGGGGGGGGGGGGGAGAGAGCAGGCTGGCAGTTTTATACCGTGATGTGTTCATCGTCCCTCTGCCTTTGAATGCAGAGGCAGGAATGCGGTTTGTAGGCCTAACTGTGTGTCCGGAGTTTCGTGGATTCGTTCGAGAAAAGAAATCTCGAGTCTTATTCATTAATGTATGTATGTCTACTATTTGTTTGTTATTGTTGTTGTTGTTGTTGTTTTTAAAGCGAAATATTCATTTGTATGTAATGAAAGTAGACGAGATGGGTTTTTTTGTTTGGCTGGTTTCGATTTTTGTAAAAAAAAAATTTTTTCGCTTTCTTGATTGAAAAAAGGGAGAATACTGATTTGTTACAAGATTTCGTTTGCTTTTTTGCTTGTTTGATTGTTTGTAATTACGAGCAGAAACTATACTCAAAAGACTGTTACTTCTTATGTGAAGGCACGCACGTGAAAACAAACACACACACAACACACACACACACACACACACACACACACACACACACACACACACACACACACACACACACAACACACACACAACACACTCTCTCTCTCTCTCTCTCTCTCTCTCTCTCTCTCTCTCTCTCTCTCTCTCTCTACCGATTTACAGTCAACTATAAATCAATTATAATTTCTCACATATAAAAAAGGTACCCCCAAAAGTATGAAAAGACTAAACTAAAACAATAACTGAATCCTTTTTATCAAGGGAAACGAAGAAACAACACAATCTAGAAAGCTACCAGAAGCCACAGAAACTCACACGAAGGAGAAGCACCACCGCCCCCCCCCCCCTCCACTCCCCCCAAAGAATCCAATTAGTCCCCATAACAGCTCGTTCCTCTGGCAAGGTGTATGCACCTACAGCGGTGTGGTGTGGTGTCGGGGTGTAACAGGCAATCCCCCTCATTAATAAGGCCGGCATGGGGGCTGGCCATTGACTCTTGTCCAGCTATGCTATGCCGGGATGCTGCCGCGTTTGATTACCACCATCAGGTCTGAGATGGCAGACCGATCTAGACCTTTCTTTACCTACCTAGACGCATGCCTACCTGTCTACCTGCCTGTCTGCCTGCCTGCTTGTCTGCCTGCCTACCTGCCTGCCTGCTTACCTGCCTGTCTACCTGCCTGTCTACCTGCCTGCCTACCTGTCTGCCTGCTCGTCTGCCTACCTGCCTGCCTGTCTACCTGTCTGTCTGCCTGTCTACCTGCCTGTCTGCCTGTCTACCTGCCTGTCTGCCTGTCTACCTGCCTGCCTACCTACCTGTCTGCCTGTCTGCCTACCTCCCTGTCTGCCTACCTCCCTGTCTGCCTTCCTGTCTACCTGCCTGTCTGCCTGTCTACCTGCCTGTCTGCCTACCTGCCTGCCTACCTGCCTACCTGTCTACCTACCTGTCTACCTGCCTGCCTGTCTACCTGTCTACCTGCCTGCCTGCTTACCTGTCTGCCTGTCTACCTGCCTGCCTGTCTGCCTGCTTGCCTACCTGCCTGCCTGTCTGCCTGTCTGCCTGCCTGCCTGCCTGTCTGTCTGCCTGCCTGCCTGCCTGTCTGCCTGCCTACCTGCCTGTCTGCCTACCTGCCTGCCTACCTGTCTACCTGCCTGTCTGCCTACCTGCCTGCCTACCTGCCTGTCTGCCTACCTGCCTGCCTGCTTGTCTGCCTGCCTGCCTGCCTGTCTGCCTATCTGCCTGCCTGCCTATCTGCCTATCTGCCTGCCTGTCTGCCTGCCTGTCTGCCTGTCTGCCTGTCTGCCTGCCTG
>CM054134.1:13714205-13719205 GCA_028751875.1 Rapana venosa
GGGAGGGAGAGGGGGGGGGAGAGGAGAGAGAGGGGGAGGGAGAGAGAGGGGGGGAGAGGGAGAGAGGGAGAAAGAGAGAGAGAGAGAGGAGAGAGAGAGAGAGAGAGAGAGAGAGTGCGAGGAAGCGGCTATGTATGTATTCAGTGTGCTGGAAAGAGGCTGTGGCCTGATCTTCTTTCCTCTCTCCAACAGCCTCATGATAAAGCCATTTCTGCAGCGCAGCTGTTTTGTTCATTTCTTGCTTGGGGATGAAGCTTGACAAGAAGGAAATATTGGGAATCTATCTCATGTTCTCTCCTTTTCTTAATGGTGTGTGGTTAAGTGCATGTGCTTACATGCACATATCTATGTCTCAGGTTAAGGGCAGGTGTGTGTGTGTGTGTGTGTGTGTGTGTGGTTAGTGCGTGTGCGTGTGTATGTATGTGTGTGTGTGTGTGTATGTGTGTGTGTGTTGCATGGTTACATGTATACACACATGTGGCATGCACGGATCTATCTAGCTATCTATTGATCGATCGATCGATTGATCGATTGATACATCTGTCTGTCTGTCTGTCTATCTATCTATCTATCTATCTATCTATCTATCTATCTATCTATCTATCTATCTATCTATCTATCTATCTATCTATCTATCTCGCATGCACGGATCTATCTAGCTATCTATTGATCAATCAATCGATTGATACATCTGTCTATCTATCTATCTATCTATCTATCTATCTATCTATCTATCTATCTATCTATCTATCTATCTATCTATCTATCTATCTATCTATCTATGTATATGTGTGTGAGCATGTGTGTGCTTGCGTGTGGTGTGTGCACGTGTGTGCATGCGCAGGTATGTGTATACAAATAACGCACCAACAAAACCAACCAATCAACAAGTAACAATTTCCAAACATAGAAAATAAAAATTCCTCACCAAATCCAACAGTGAAGCAACAATTGCCTCTAAAACCGAAAATGCCTCCTTCACAACTTAGCCAACCATGCACAGCGACATACAGGAAGCCACCCAAGCATTTCCCTTTCAGCCAGTCTGTCTAGGACCCATTCATATCCAACCACCACCACACAACTAACTGCTGATCCCGCCTCCTCTGTCATCACCACAGTCCACAGACTATTTACTGGACTAAAGCTGAATGGTCTTGTCCTCCAAGTCCCCGTACTGGCTGTGCTAAAGGAGTTAGTGTGTGGAAGGAAAAAAGGCCGGAGGATGTATCGGCGTGTGGCTAGGCTTCAATGGGACAAGGCTGACTACAGCTGCCATTCACCCCACTCCACACACACACAAGAGACAAATGAACTGCCAGGAATTGAACAACTCAAGCAGGAAAAGTCAATACACATTCCCAGTGTGCCTGGTCCTTACTTTGAAGGAGCTGTGAGCGTGTATTTGTATATTTCTGTCTGTACACCTCAGTGACTTTGTTCAAAAGCTGGAGTGAGGTAGACTCAGAATATTTTTAATCCATGGGGTAAAAATGTGGATTTGTTTTTTTTCCTTTTGCTGTGCAACATGTATATTTTTGAATAGCATTTTGTTGAAGCCAACATGCATTTAAAAAAAATTTGAAAATACAATTATTTGGATGTATGATTCTTGAATATCAAGATATCCTTCTCAACATGTGTTAGAGTGTGCATGCATGTGTATTAGTGTGTCTGTGTGTGCGCATGCATATGTGCGTGTTTGCATATGCACGAGCACATATAAGTATACATGCCACGTATGCATCAACAGTTTTGTCTTTTTCCTGAAGGAAAACATGGTGCATTGAAAATCCCTACACACGCAAGACTGCTCTTGGCAAGAAGCGATCAGTGACCTTGGTTGTCACCACTGTACTGCCTAATTTCCCGTGTTGAGCAGGCTGAAGAGAGGAACGTGTTCATGGCTTGAGCATGGAGCGCAGAAAAGGGCTGTCTGTGTGGATGAGGAGGAAGGGGCCTCGTCAATAAACTAGAGGGCTCATCATTCAGGGGCCTAGTTTAATGCCACTGTCGCCGCCGCGGGGCTCCCATAGAGGGGGACGCCAAACGACTGGCGGTTAGGGTCAGGCCTTTGTGCCCCCAGAGCTGCCACCAAACGGCTGACATGCCCCACTCCCCCCCAAAAGACCCAGCCGGCTACACAGGTCCCCGCCAAACACCCCGAGAGGAAAACACTGCTAACTGCCAGCGCACAGAGATGCTTGCTTTATGAAAGCGTCTTTTATCGCCTTCTTCCCCGGTTTTGAAAGGTAGAAACGCAAGAGTGGAGTTTACAAATGTCACTTGGGTGAACACAATCTTTTCTGTTAGAGCTTACGCAGCTGCACCTAAATCACACCTTAAGCTGAAGATTCCCCTAAGGGGGGTTGCCCTAAAACGTCTGTACTTTGAAAAAGCCTGTTGTAGAGGAAGAGAAGGCAGGTAACAGGGGGAGAAGAAGGGGGTTAGCTAAACACCGCGCCGTGCACAGGCAATACACCCACACACCCACACAACACAGACACCAAGAGGACAGTCATGAACAAGAAATGGCCATCAACGATCTCGGAACTATGGTCTGCTGCTTTCATGAATTGCAAATCAGTGAACAGCAGATAAGTGAATTCAGAAACCATGAAATGGAAAAAGCAAATAAAGTCGGGGTCAGCTATTGGGGTTTTTATTTATACATACGCCCTGGTGATTGTGGTCCTACAGACTGAACAGAATAATGAGGAGAACTGACGTGATGACCAGCTAGAATGGAAGTGTCCCATTGGAGCTCCACAGTGCTTTGTTCAAACATGTACATCGGCTTCCAGTTGAAGTACAACGAGGCAGTCAGTGCACTATACATTTACTATCAGTTTATGGGGCAGAGACAGGGGTCAACAGTGCATAAGCCTCGTAAAAGATTTTGATTTTTTTCCCTCTCTCAGTCTGACAGTCATCCACAATATGGGCGAGAGAGAGGAGAGGAGAGAGAGAGAGAACTTGAACTCGAATGATCTATCCACAAAAAGGCCAGAGGCCCATACTATAAAATTATAAGAGGGTAGCTGACTATTTAGTGTTTTAGTGAATTAAAAACAAAACAAACAAATAAACAAGCAAAGAGCAACACAACACAACCAGTCAAGCAAAAGCAAAAAACAAACCACCTACAGCAAAACAGCAAAGCAAAGCTGATCTGTAACAAGAGTCGTCAGTCACCAGGACTGTAAAATTAGACAACAGGAGAGAGAGAGAGAGAGAGAGAGAGAGAGAGAGAGAGAGAGAGAGAGAGAGAGAGAGAGAGAGAGATCAAAGCCTTAAATCATTAATGGCAACCGAAACAGTTCATAACAGGCAGACAACTTTTTTCAATACCTTCATGGATGTATGATTAATTTGCAAATTGAGAAAACTGGATGCTGGCCTCTGTGATGCAGCGGTCGAATTGGCAGAGCACACAATTCCATAATTATCAATCTGCTTTCCTTACTGTGATTCAACCTTTGTATACCAATATTCCTCATCAGATTTCCTGCTTTGATTCTAAATTCTATTCTTATTTTGTGACTCAAACCATCTCAGCAAACCAGAAGAAACAAGATTTACGGAATCAATTTGTAATGCACTGAAAGGGGGTCTAAGCTTTAATTTCAAAGTTTCTGTCATTTAAAAAAATAAAAAGCTCCACAATGCAATTCTGCTTCCAGAATGTTTCAGCCTCGGTTTGGAATATTCCTCGCAAAAAATTACTTGTTTCATCTTGTGTTTTTAGCATTAATAGTGTTACATTTCGACATTGTCAGCTTGTCTTTTCTCACACAAATGTTCACAAGATGACTGAGTTGCGACTTAAGACCAGGTGTAGAAACAGAATTTAAAAAGAGGCTATCCGCTAAGTAATGCGTCTACCATAATAGCAGGTAAAAACGGTCACATACGCCAAAATCTCACTATTGGTGAACCTGGGAGCTCTAGCCGAGGAACGAAAAAAAGAAAAGGCAAATAATATTATACCAAACCCGGGTCCACCCTACTAGGACGATTCGACCCAGACAGCCGCAGGTTAGTGCATAGCGGCAGTAGTACTGCTGATGGTGTTGAGGATGGCTGACACCTGGCTGCAGTCACAGCTGTCCACAGACAGGCAGGCACATGCTCTGGCTCCACACTACACCACACTACACTACACCACAACACAGGCAGACCAGACCAGATCTGAGCTGAGCTGAGCTGACAAAATAAGCCTGCATGCCGAACGCTTTGACGATCCCTACAACATCTGTTGCAAGAGCAAGCAAGCGAGAACATGCGGCCTCGAAGATCTCCGACTTTCTGTCTGTCTGTCTGTCTGTCTTTCTGTGTGTCTATCTGGCTGTGTCTCTACTTCTGTCTGTCTGTCTGTCTGCCTGTGGTCTGCTTGTCTGTCCGTCTGTCTCTCTCTCTCTACCTGCCTTCTCACCTGTCTGTCAGTCTGTTTTTGTGTCTGTCTGAATGTTTTCTGTGTGTCTGTCTATCTGGCTGTGTCTATTTCTGTTGTCTGTCCTGTGGTCTTTTTGTCTGGGTTTTTTTGTGTTTGCTTTTTTTGCTTTTTTTTTTCCTTTTATATCAAGGATAATGGAATCAGCACTTCTGTCTGTCTGTGACTGTGTCTCTCTGTCTGCCTGCCTTCCCACCTGCTTGTCAGTCTGTTTCTGTGTCTGTTAGTCTGTCTCTGGCTGTGCGGTGTGTGTGTGTGTGTGTGTGTGAGTGCGTGCATGCACGCACGCGCGTATACGTGCGTGCGTGTACATGTGTCAGTACATACCTGCATGCGTGTATGTGGTAGTGGTGGTATGGGGGATGGGCACATGCGTATGCATGCAGAATAGCAAACTGAAACCCACCCAGGTAGGAGAAGGAGGAGGGCAACTAACTCCTCCGAAGACAAACAAGCAGAAGTGGCAGTGTCATCATCACCAAGAAGAAGGAAGGAGTCAGACAGAATGTGGAGCAGTGCGTGAAGAGGAGACTGCGCATGAAGAATG
>CM054134.1:13731705-13749205 GCA_028751875.1 Rapana venosa
GACTCAAATCTTGACCTGGCTTACCTCACCGCAAAATCCTTCTTCTACCTCTAAGTCACCCGTCATCCATCACCACCTGAATCATACCTTTTATTTCTTTTTTTTTTCTTCTCTTTCTTTCCCCGTCTTCTTCTCCTCCTCCTCCTCCTCCTCCTCCTTCCTTTTCTCTCTTCTTCTTCTTCTTCTCTCTCTCCTCTTCCTCCTCCTCCTCCTCTCTTCTTCCTTCTTCTTTCTTCTTCTTCTTCTTCTTCTTCTTCTTCTTCTTTCTTCTTCTTCTTCCTCCTCCTCCTCCTCCTCCTCCTCCTCTTTCTCCTTCTTCTTTGAACGCTCAGGCAGCAACTATTGTTACCTTTTATTCCTAAACCCGCAGTTCTCCAGCTTGGCTGAGACACTGATAGTGTGGGATTAGAAAAAACCAACAACCCAGTCAGTTCGCAATAATGACATAGCGGCACAGAGTGTGTGTGAGTAAGGCGTAATGCTACTGATTTGTAGTAGGGCCTGTTGAAGAGACAATGACTAGTAGCAGCAGTAGTAGTAGAGGGTAGAGAGAGAGAGAGAGACAGGTCTTATTTTGATGGTAGTAGGAGGGGCTGCTGCTCTTTTCTGCCTTCTCTCTCTCTCTGATTCAGTCATAGGAGGGACGGTGAGTCAGAACCAGTGAGGACTATCATGCGTTCACGTTAAAGCGCTGCATACATCCTTCTTTCTTTTTAAGGACCACACACACACACACACACACACACACACACACACACACACACACACACACACACACACACACACACACACACACACACACACGTACACGCTCGTGCGTGCGTCCGTGTGCGCGCACACTCACACACACATACACAAACACACACATAAACATTCATAATTATGCACACACACATTCATAGAAACAGGCACACACGCAAACATTCATACACATACACAAATATTCATACATACAAGCCCACACATTCACACACACACACACTCACACACACACACAAACACACACACACACACACCCGCACTAACATACACATACACACGCACACACACACACAACCATACACACACACACACACAACACACACACACACAAACACACACACACACACACACACACACACACATACACACACACACACACACACACACACACACACACACACACACACCACACACACACACACACACACACACACACACATGGGATAGTCTGGTGGTTAGAGCGTTGAGCATCACGCTCGTGATCTGCTGACCCGAGTTCGAATCCTGTTTAAGGGGATCTTTTCTCTGGAAATAACATCAGTGCCGACTCCACTCTCCCCAAAAGTCCTCCGGATGAGTCTATAAACAGAGGTTCCGTGTGCGAACGCACGCAGAACATCTAACGCACACGTTAAAACCTGTTCCGCTTTTCGAAAGAGTAGGCCATTGTGTGGGAGAAGATGATAAAATTTACAAAAATGCATACACACGGGGACTAGATGTAAAAAAGCATATGAGTGCTTATTCCTTTATCCTCGAAATAAAAGAATAAATCAATAAATGAATACACACCCACTCACTCACCCATCCACACCCCCCCTTCACCCCCCCCCCCCCCCCTTCCTCCTCCGTCCCCTCCCCCCACCGCCATACACACACAACACACATACATACACACACAACACATACACCACACACACACACACACACACACACACACACACACACACACACACACACACACACACACACACACACACACACACACAACACACACACATACACACACAAGACACACACCACACACACAACACACACACAACACACACACACACAAACACCACAACCACACACACACACACACACACACACACACACACACAAAACACACACACACACACACACACACACACACACACACACACACACACAACCACACACACAACACACACACATACACACACACACACACACCCACACACACTCCCTAATACATCCAAATGAGAACAAGATCCGGTTCGACAACGCTTTCATTAAAAAAAAAATGCTTTCAAACAATTATTCAGAAATGATAATAACATTCCACTAAAACACTCCTCCCCACTGCACTAAATATAATCTGTAGACCTTACCTAGATAGTTCGTGACTTGACTACAGCTATAGCTACTACGCACTGAATGAAGTGCTGCATGCAGACAGAAGTCTGGGACGCTCGTTGTTAAACTGCACACTGTGACGGATCCTTTGGCTTCGGCAGAGACACTTCAAAGATTGATGTCCACACGCCTGTTGTTGCATGCAATCAAACAGTACCTTTCTGCTTTTTAAAAGTTAGTTGTAAACATGCACACACAGATGCACACGCACGCACGCACACACGTGCACGCACGCGCAGGTAGACACACACGCACACGCGCGCGCGCGCACTCTTTCTCTCTCTCTCTCTCTCTCTCTCTCTCTCACAAAGAGAAAGCCAGGGTACCTCCTGTGCAAAGTAAGGAGAAAGACAGAGACAGAGACAGACAGCCAGACAGCCAGACAGAAAGACGGAGACAGAGACAGACAGCCAGACAGCCAGACAGAAAGACAGAAAGACGGAGACAGAGAGACAGACAGAGACAGAGAGACAGAGAGAAGAGAGAGAGGGGTTTAGTTAAGGAAAAAAATCCTACTTGGGCACTTGCAAACGCTAACCCCCCAAAAAACAACAACAAAAAACCCCAACACAACAACAACAAAAAACAAACCAACAAAAACAAAACAAAACAAACGAACAAACAAACAAAACCCAAACCAACGATGCTGTGCTGCTAACGAAGGAAATTCAAACAGATGGTTGTTGCACCAGGTCTGGCCTTCCCGCTAGTCAATCCCTCAGCTGGTATTTTCAAAGATAGAATAATGTAACATGCAGCATCTACAGTTTACATGCTAAACTATAGAAATAATCAAATCATAATCATGATCATGAAGTTGTGTGTGTGTGTGTGTGTTGTGTGTGTGTGTGTGTGTGTGTGTGTGTGTGGTGTTTGTGTGTGTGTGAAAGTCTAACTTTTATTTCAGCTGGTACATTCATTCAGTCAGATTGTGTGTGTGGTGTGTGTGTGGGGTGTGTGTGTGTGTGGTGTGTGTGTGTGTGTGTGTGTGTGTGTGTGTGATATTTTTGTCATCCAATCCTACTGACACCAAATGGCCTACTCGTCCGAAAGACAGAACGGGTTTCTAACGTATGCACGCGATACACTGTGCCTCGGTTCATAATCTCATCCAAAAGACTTTAATATTCAGTTCACTTTTCTCATCAAACTGAGTAAAAACAACGTTAAGAGCAAGGGTGGGACTCGAACCCAGAACCCCACAGTTTACATGTGAGGCAGGTGGACGTCTTAACCGCTCTGCCACCCTGATCCTGTGCTGAATGCTGAAATGATGGGGGAAGCAGAATCAGGTGGGAGGGGACACCTGGCAGGTGAAGGGACAGTCTTCCCCTCAGCTCCCTGCTAATCCCCCGCCCCTACCACACACCTTTTTCTGGCCAGACAGACCAATTCCGTTTGTCACCTCTCGCCACAGCCCATCGCCACCTTTTCCTTGCCACCACCTATAATCTCTCTTTGATGTGGCTGGAGAAAGAGAGAGAGAGAGAGAGAGAGAGAGAGAGAGGGGGGGGTGGGGGAAGGGTGGCGTGGGTGGATGGGGACAGAGAGGGAGGTTCATTGCGGTTGGGGGAACAAACAATAAATTGACTGAAACCGAGTAGGCCTCCTGTCAAGAATTAGAATCGCCCTGTCTGTCTGTCTGTCTGATTTGTTGGTCTGTTTTGTCTGCTCACCTACCTGATTCTCTCTCTCTCTGTCTCTGTCTCTGTCTCTCTCTCTTTCTCTGTCTTTCTCTCTGCTTGCGCGTGTGTGTCTGTATGTATGTGTGTGCACACACGCGCGCGCGCGTGTGTATATTTGTGTTCACGAGTGCATGTACACCCACGCATGCACGCGCGGACGTACGTGCCCCTTACACAAGAATACACACTACAGCGTGCATGCAGGCACTTTATAAAAAAACAACATAAAAAAGCGCCACCAACACCAGCAGCAAGCAACATATATCCAACACAATTTCAACACAACATTATAAAACAAAAAAACAATGTCATTCCACTTGTTGAAGTATCGCGAATTTCCCAAAGGAGAGGGACTTGGTTTACAGCCTCGTCCAAAAGCGTTTCTTTTTTCCCTTCAGAAAAACGGAGTCAGTCTCAAAGTTAATTTCAAAGGAAAACAAATTACCTTGAACAAAACCCTTCAATTGAGACTCAAATCCTGTTTCCTCCCAATTACTGTCAAATCATGAGCACGAGGCTCTAACCACTAGCTCTCCTCCCTCCCCCCTTCACCACCACTCACACACACACACACACACACACACACACACACACACACACACACACACACACCACACACACACACACACACACGATAGTAGTAACTATATACGAACACTCATCTATGAATTCATAACCGATTGAATTTGATAATATTAGACTGGTAGGCTACAACCCACACTCAGCAGAGACTTTTATTGACAGTGTTCTCATAGCGATCAAAGAATACAGAGCATCGGCGTCGTATAGTAGACGGCGACTATAAAACTAATGGAAATGATCCTTTGTTGATCTCAGAGCAGTAAAGGAATACCAGTAAGTGCCTATGAAACGTAGAATTGCTGTACTAACTGCTCTCTCTCTCTCTCTCTCTCTCTCTCTCTCTCTCTCTCTCTCTTCTCTCTCTCTCTCTCTCTCTCTCTCTCTCTCTCTCTCTCTCTCTATCTATCTATCTATCTATCTATCTATCTCTCTTGGGGGACGAGATAACCTGGTTGGAGAGAGCTTTGCGCATTGCGCTCGTGATCTGCTGACCCGGGTTCGAATCCCGATCAAAGGGATTTTCCCCCCTGGAGTTGACATCAGTGCCAACTCCACTCTTCCCAGAAGTCCGGATGAAACTGCGAACACACGCAGAACTTCTTGCGCACTCGTTAAAACCTGTCCACTTTTCGGAAGAGTAGGTCATTGTGTGCCGGTGGGAACAGATGACAGAATTTACAAAACTGCATACACATACGGAATAGATGTAAAAAAAAGCATGAGTGCTTATTCCAACGTCATAAAAATAAAAGAACAATTACAAAAAATTCAATACTAATGTGTGTGTGTGCGCGCGCGTGCGAGCATGTGTGTGTGTGTGTGTGTGTGTGTGTGTGTGTGTGTGTGTGTGTGCGCGCGCGCGCACG
Source organism: Rapana venosa (assembly GCA_028751875.1). Taxonomy (NCBI): domain Eukaryota; kingdom Metazoa; phylum Mollusca; class Gastropoda; order Neogastropoda; family Muricidae; genus Rapana; species Rapana venosa. The sequence goes on from CM054134.1 coordinate 13,736,978, forward strand.
CGCGCGTGCACGAGTATGGGGAGGGAGGTGTAGAACCAGCTTACCAATAGAGATAAAGAGATTCAAGTGTAACACGGAATGTTCAAACACTCCTTCAAGACAAATTTTAACTCGACACACATTGCCCTTCCTCCTCCATCCACCTACACTGACAGAGCAAAAAGCAAAGAGTGAGATGAATAATGAAAAAACCCTAAAACACCCACCAACAAAGAAAGAAACAAGACGAAAGAGGACAGACAAGAAATCTCGATCCTTATGGATAGAAAAAAAAGGGGGCACGAGGGAGGAGGGGGAACAGTTATTTTGCGCTAGAGAAAGAAAACATAACGCCCTGTAAGGAAAAAAAGGAAGAGGAGAGGATGGGGTAGGGGTGGAAAGAAAACATTAATCTTGCTGGGACAGCTCACTTAATTACTTACGAGAGGGGACAGACGGTTTGGTCTCCAGGGGAAGGGAGGGGTGGGGGGCTGGGGGTGGGGGTGGGGTGGGAGGGGGGCTAACTACCCACGTTTTCAGATCTAGCAGCCCCGCTATGAACAAACAAAGGGCATGTTTTCCTAACCCAGGGCCTGCACAGACATCCAATCCAATCCAATCCAGTCCAGCCAGCCAGCCAGCCAGCCAGCCCACTTAGTTACCACTTCTGATTTTAACGACCTGAACTCAGCAGACAAGATGCCCTAGAAAAGTCAACTGGTTCCCTCAAACATGCCGGCAGGGAGCAGGTATTTAGCCCCTGTCGCCTGAACTCCCGTGGCTTTTCGGCGGTGTACGCTGACGTACGCGAGGAATTCTGACGAACGAAATAACGCCGGGTGCCAAAATACCAGTTCCCACAATGTAGCCTGCCTCGCTCTCTCTCCTTCTCTTTCTCCCCTACAGTTAGTTACAAATGAACAGTGGAAAAGCTGTAACCGTCACCTGGGCGGCAGTTCTGAGACCTCGCAGACCTCCTGTGTGGAACTTTGCAAACAAGATGGTAGTCCAAGAAGAGATAAGTAACTTTAATATGACTTTTTTTTATCTTCTTGTTTGTAAGGTCTTGTTTACCTGTTAAGACCGTGATGACTGCATTAGGAGACAACACAGTCTGGAAGCTCTTGTTAGGGTAGTTGCAGCAACAATAAAAAACACGACAAAAAATAATCGCCACTCAAACCAAAAAGCGACTACCCATGCAAAACTAAATTTCTGGCAAAGTTGTGTCCCTTTTGTAAAGTGTGCGTGACAACAAAAAACTTCCAAAAATATCTGAGAAACCCACTCTTTCCAAAAGGAGACCCCAACACGAAATCGAAAAACAATCAGACAAAAAAAGAAGAGTGGGAACCGAATATGATAATGTCATGGATATACGTAGGAGACGTATGCTTGGGCTACATTTTCCAGTGTGCTTCAACCGTCCTCCCTTTTTTCCCCTTCACAAACAAACAAAAAGCATATAGGTTAGCAGCAACCCCACTGAATGCATTTGGGAGGGGTGTCTGTTAACTGCAGCAATTCTGCTATGTGAAAACAGGCGTTTATTCCACTTAGATACACATCAACCTTTTTTTAACGTTTAGAACAAGAGGCTTTCTTTCTTTCTTTCTTTCTTTCTTTCTTTCTTTCTTTCTTTCTTCTTCTTCTTCTTCTTCTTCTTCTTCTTCTTCTTCTTCTTCTTCTCTCTTCTTCTTCTTCTTCTTCTTCTTTTCTTCTCTCATCCATATTGTTTTGCTTCTCCAAATAACAATGAAATCACCAATGCTGAATGTCAGTCGCGCAGTGCAGAAAATTACTATGAAACTCTGCTCACCCACAGCCTGCAGGTGCATCCGCGTGTGACCAGCCAGCAATTCTCTTCTAAGAACACCTGCCACCCACACGTCCTGCCAGGCTGGCATGCGTGGCTGTGACCAGCCCCAGCACAGCCGCCACCCTGTCAACACACCGCCACAGCAGTCATGCAGCAGCTCACCAGGGCATCGAATCACGCTGGGAACTGACGCACTAAGAATGCACACAATACAACCCACAGCACGCACGCACCACACACAACACACACACACACACAAAAACACACACAACACACTCTCCCACATGCGCTCTACCCAAGCGACACCTCGATTCACGCAGAGAAATCGCCGCGACTTAAATGTACACATCACAACACAACCCAATCCAACACATACACACAACACACACAACACAATTCCCCAAACAAGACAACACAACTCACAACAACACAAACAAACAATGCTACCCAGACCCAGACATCACCACCCGATCACCCATGACAGATCGATTCTCCCCCGCTTACTATCATCAACCCCCCCCATCCTACCAACCACCCCCATACCACTTCCCCCCCAACACGGACAGCGCACAACCTTAATCCCTGCCACCCGAAGAGAAGACAGACACCACCCACGTGTAACGGGGAGACACCACAGACACGGGTAGACAGACAGCACCCAAAGACAGACAGCACCCCCCAGACCACGGGTATAGCAGACAGACAGCACCCCCCAGACCACGGGTATAGCAGACAGACAGCACCCCGCATACCACGGGTATAGCAGACAGACAGCACCCCCCAGACCACGGGTATAGCAGACAGACAGCACCTGCAGCAGACTGTGCTATACTGGGCGAGGCTGAGCCTGACTGTCACCCCGTTCAGAGCGCCACTGAAGGGGGCCGGGGATTGGCAGGCAGGTGTGAATCCCGGTGGAGCCGAAAGGGCTGAGGGGAGATCCGGAGAGATCAGGTGAGGAATTCATTGAGACCCACCCGTCATGCCCTCCTCCTCCCTTCGCGCACGCCTAACCTTGCCTGTGCCTTTGCCATTCATTCCCTCCCCTTGCCTCTTCTTGTTCTTTCTTTTCCCTACAAACAACAACAAAGTGGGGGAGATCAAGCGTACTTCTTCTGACGAGTCATTTAATCGCAAAGAAATGTACATGTTCAGCGTTTACAACTGAAAAGATGTTCTTTGATCTCGGGGCAATATTCATCGCTAAATACCTCAGGGTCTCTGTGCTGCTTGAGCTGGCTGGAGTTGTCGTTCAAAATCCCGCCCCCCCAAAAAATGCTTTTCACCCCCAACATAATGCAGCAAAGATGTGGCCTTAACTACCGAAGCCTTTTTTTCCGTTTAGGATCTACAAACACAGCAGCTAGGGCCAAGTGTTTGCTGAAGCGGACCATCCAGGTCTGAAAACAAAATACTGGCCAAGATTTGCTAGAAAGTCAGGCCTGACAGAGCAGAAGGCTGGGGGATGTGTGTGGGGTGGGGGTGGGGGGGGGGGGGGGGGGGGTAGTTAAATGGTGACATTAGGTCTGCTCCTTAATGCGCGGAACTGGCAGGCCAAAAGACAGAAAAAAAAGTGGGTTCCACCATCAGAAACTAATGAGGAGGAAGCGTGCAGCTCGCGGCTCCAGAGGAATCTGAACAGCGCGTGCATGTAATTAGACATAATACACATTCCTGTCAAATGGCGCACCAGATGGGTTTGGTTTTTTTTCTTCTCTTATCTACTGGGTGGAAAGACGAAAGTTGTGCTTGATCCTGGCAATAGCCAAGGCTGACTCCTGTACCAAAGGCAGGGGGAAGAAGCCAGCCAGTTTCTGCGATATGTGGTACTATGTCGTCAACGCACGTATCGGGTAATCCGTTTCCACTTTCATTTTAAACTGCACTACATTCTCAGACTTTACAGTGGCCTGGTTACATCTTTGCCAACTTAAATATCTACGATATCCCCGAAGTCGGAAAGCGGCTACCTTCATGGTGGGCAAAAAACGGTACACAAAGTCTCACTATTGGTGAACCTCGGAGCTCTAGCCGAGGAACGAAAAAACTTCTTTACAAAATCTACGACAAACATGCTTGGTTCACGAAGCTGTATTCGTTCGTCACTTGACTTCAGTGTTCCGTGAGGACAGACAAGCGGTTCAGAAGTAGGATAGATCCATCCATCAGTTTTATGCCAAACAAAGTGGTGTGATAAAACTGGCGACTCCATCAAGGAGTACGTTTAATGATGGGCAGAGGACCAGGGCATCAGTCTGCAGTCAAATAGCTGTGAAGCCATAAAACAAGATGGGATCTCCGGCGTAGGCCCATGACTACCTCCTTAGACCGTCACCAGTCAGAATGACACTGAGGTGGGTATGATGGAGGCCACTCTGAGCTGATCCCCTCATACACTTTGTTCACTATTGCAGTTCCCCCGTGGGGATGCCGGGGCCTATATGTATAAACAGCATCCCCACCTTCTGGAAATTCTGTGCTAGGAATTCCCTCTATTCTATCCCTCTCTTTGGTCCTGCCTTGTTCCTTTTCTTCTTTCTTGTCTATTTTCTGCCTTCTTTGGTCCATTCTCTTGCCTTTTTCCCCCACAAAGACTTAAAAGATAGCAGTTTTCTCCCACGCCGAAGTCGGATGTGCTGAGCCTGACTTGCCAGGTGCTTAACGGCAGCACAACACATTTTACGCTCATATGACAGACAACAATAGTTGCTGTCTGACCGTTCGACGAAGAAGGATCTGTTTTCACCATTGCAGTCACTGGTTTCACCTTCACTGGCGATTTTGCACACAGCTTCCTCCTCCATCTATTTCTCATAACTTCCACACAGAAAAGTCTCAGGTTACCAACATTTTACACCTTCCCCTCTTGTGCCCAGAGATTCCCTGGGTAAGTCTAGACTGTCAGACTGGCTTCCGTCTGTAGAATAGAAAGAACTGATTGGACCAGAAAAGTTCAAATAACAAGTTGGGCTTGATTAATCAGCAGGTCCCATTCAGGAACACCCTTACGGGAATCAGCTCTGCAAACAAACGTACCAAATACCCGTTAATCCTGACACACTGCTCCATTCCTTTCTTTTTCTGGATATCAACTGAGCATGTTCACTGCCCAAATCACTCTACAGAAGAAGTCAGCTGTACATGATTTACGCGGAGCACTGATAATCTACATAAGTAGCTCGCCATTTCCCAGTGCAGAAAGTCTATAGCTGGAAGGCAGTTTTGTCAATCATGCTTTAAGCCCAACCCTTGCAAGACCACGACTAGCGTCACAGTAAAGGTGTTCCTATAACCTGTGCGGTCGTTGGGGAGCGAGGTGTCAGAGACCTCAGCTTCTCCAGGGGCCAGCATGTTGAGGGCGGCGCCCATCTCCTCTCCCTCGCTGCTTTACCTTCCCTGAGCCTAAAGAGGGCAGTTTCATATGAAAGAGTAGCAACTGCAGCAATAACAACGACAACAACAATCTGTTTACGATGTGAAAACTTCATATTAGAAACAAGATATCTAGCTACTCGAGATGTTCAGCTTGTAACAAGATTTATAAGCGAGTCAGTCAAGCTCGAAATTGCCTGTCTTTTCTTGTTCTTGTTCTTCTCCTTCCTTCCTTCCTTCTTTCCTTCCTTCCTTCTTCCCTTCCATTCTTCTCTTGCAACAGCAACACCAAATCATCATCACCACAGCCATCATCCCCATTTTAACAATGACAACCATGTCGACGACAACAACAACAACAATAGATAAAAACAACAGACAACCAATAAATGACACAGGAACAACACACTGACAACCGACTGTTAGACGATCATGGCTCTTCCCCCCCCCCCCCCCCCCCCCCCCCCCCCCTAGGCACACACACTCACTCACACACACACACACACACACACACACACACACACACACAACACACACACACACACACACACACACACACACACACACACACACACTACATAGCCCACACAGCCTGGCATATTGGGTGTCAGAGACTGGGCTCACGTTACCCTGGACCTTGCCTGTCCCTGAATGGACTGGCCTCACCTGTTGTGCCAGACTTCAGCACATAATATCTATCTATATACGGGTGGTGGACGGTGTTCGGGATTTAGCTTCAGGGAGAAGACAGGGTAGGAGGTGGGTGGGTAGGTGGGTGGGTGGGTGGTGGTGGTGGTGTGTGTAGGGGGGAGGGGGGTGATGGTTGTCGTGGTGGTGGTGGTGGTGGTAGTATGTGTGTGTGTGTGTGTGTATGTGTGTGTGTGTGTGTATGTGTGTGTGTGTGTGTGTGTGTGTGTGTGTGGTAGTGTGTGTGTGTGTGTGTCTCTGTCTGTGAGGGTGGGTGGTGGTGGAGGTGGTGGTGGTGGTGGTGGTGGTGTGTGTGTGTGTGTGTGTGTGTGTGTTGCATACGTGCGTGGGTGTGTATGTGTGTGTCTGCCTGTGTCTCTGTGTCTGTGTCTGTGTCTTTTGTCTCTGCCTGTGTAGGGGTGGTGGTGGTGGTGGTGGTGGTGGTGTGAGTGTGTGTGTGTGTGTATACGTGCGTGGGTGTGTATGTGTGTATGTCTGCCTGTCTCTGTGTCTGTGTCTTTGTCTCTGCCTGTGTAGGGGTGGTCGTGGTGGTGGTGGTGTGCGTGTGTGTGTGTGGCGCGCGCGCGCGCGTGAGTGTGTGCGTCTGTCTATCTCTCCCTGTCTCTGTCTGTGTGGCTCTGTGTGTAAAGGGGGGAGTGGAGCAGACAAAACCGAACAGGAGGGGGGGGTGGGGGGGGGGGGGCGGGAATGGATCCCCCCTGCTGGCGTTAAATCCCACTCGCTGACTAACTAACAGCACCGGCCTGCTACTACTGTAATACTGACGTCTGGCTGTTTTGAAAGCTGTCCTTACAACAGCCCTGGCTCCAAACCTCTCTTTGTTGGTCACAGCTTTTCCCATTTTACCGTTGACGCTTCCACCACCACGACTACTCGTCTTTAAATCTAGCTGACAGTTTTGACAAGTTTTCGCTGGTGTTTCTGAAACCTCTGTCCCCTCCAGAGGGTCACAGCTTTTACAAGTGATAACGACCCCCCCCCCCCCCCCCCCCCCACCACCACACACACACATACACACCCACCCGGTGGTGGTACTTTTGCACGTGCGGGTCACACTTTAAAAAAAAAAGAATTTACGTTAACACCTCTACCTCCGCATGTAGTTATTAGCTGTGTGGCGGAGATTGATGGTCATTCTCAGTTGGTAAATGATGATGATAACAGGAAAGTGGGAGCTATGGTTAACTGTGAACGTCAAAATTGTTTGTTTTTTGGAGGGCACTGATTGCCATTTGCTTATGTCAAAGATTGCGTAAGTAAAATGAACACATCAGGAATATGATGATGAAATAACAGAGTAAATAATTGTGCACACAAATGACATATTAAGGTATGAAAGAAAATGAACACATTCAGGTTTAGAGAAAAAAAAATATTGCACATTAAGGCAGCACAAAAATTATCAATACTAATGAAGTAAAAACTAATACATTCCATAAAAGAAACACACAACACACACACACGCCCCCCAACCCCCCACCCCATACACACACAACCACGCACACCCCCCCCCCTCCCCCCCCACCTACACACACACACTTCGTAGACCTACTTCTTTGTGTCTTACATCCAACTAACCAAATCTCTATTTGGCATACCTTCACATACACAATGACCCATGGATATAGTTCGTTGAAGCGGTTTGGAGTTTTTTTTCTCTCTTCATAATGTGGTTGGTGTATTAATTGTTATGGCGAAGGTGGTCATGGTTGGAATGACTAGCACCGGTCAGACTAATCCTTCCCCACCCCCGGCCCCCCTCTCCAACACCCCCCCCCCCCCCCCACCCCAGCCCCTGTCCTCCACCCACTCCCCACCCCTATGTCAACGACATGGCCGCTGCTGACTTTTCTGAGGTGCCAGCTCAAAGGGGTGGGCCTGTTATCACTTCTCACTGTACCGTGTCGGGGAACTTGTGAATGAGAAAGAACTAAAAAAATAATTAAAGTAAAAAGAAAAGGCACGGAGGGAGAATGTGGGGACAGGGGTGAAGGTAGGGGGTGGGGGGAGTGGGGGAGTGGGGGTAGGGGTTGGGTGGGGTGGGTGGGGTGGGGTTGGTTGGACTGAATGAGGGAAGGGAGGGAGGGGAAGGTGGAGGGGGGGGGGGGGAGGGAGGGGGATAACAGTGCGGCTGGAACTTTATTTTTTTGTGTTTATATATATATATATATATATATATATATATATATACATATATTTATTTACACACACACACACACACACACACACACACTATATATATATAATATATATATATATATATTCAGAGAGAGAGAGAGAGACAGAGAGAGAGATATTTTTAAGACTGGCAAGCTTCCACAGAGAGACAGAGAGAGACAGAGAGAGAGAGAGGCAGACAGACAGACAGAAAGACAGAGACAGGTACACACGCAGACACACAGAGAGAGGTACATAAAACTGACTGAAAATGGAAAGAGATGAATAACACACACATGCAGAGGAAGAGAGAGAGAGAGAGAGAGAGAGAGAGAGAGAGAGAGAGAGAGAGAGAGAGAGAGAGAGAGAGAGAGAGAGAGAAAGAGAGACAGACAGAAAGACAGAGACAGACAGAGACAGACGTACATAAGAGAGAGAGAGGAGACAGAGACGGACAGACAGAGACAGACGTACATACAGAGAGAGAGAGAGGAGAGAGAGAGAGAGAGAGAGAGAGACAGAGACAGAGAGGACTGGAGAGAACAGAAGGCAGACAGACAGACAGACGGACAGACAGACAGACTGACAGACAGACAGACAGACAGAAAAAGGGGACAAGAAGGAGAGGGGAAACACGGAAGGGTGGATGGGGATAAAGGTATAGACGGATCGAAAAAAACCAGACACCATCCACCTCCACACACAACACACACACCACCACCACCACCACCACCAACCACCACACACACACACAAGACAACGAAACACATAACACCACACACACACACACACACACACACACACACACACACACACACACACACACACACACACACACACACACACACACACACACACACACACGCCACGAATCACCTACACAGACTATTTCACATACACAGAACTGTACACAGACGTTTGAAAGAGACAGACAAACAGTCAGAGAGACAGACAGACAAGACAGATAGACAGACAGACAGACAGACAAACAGTAAGACAGAATTACAAGACAGACAGACAGACAGACAAGACAGATAGACAGACAGACAGACAAGACAGACAGACAAGACAGATAGACAGACAGACAGACAAGACAGATAGACAGACAGACAGACAAGACAAGACAGGCAAACAGACAGACAGACAAGACAGGCAAACAGACAGAGAGACAGACAGGCAGACAAGACAGACAAGACAGACAGACAGACAGACAAGACAGACAACACCTAACAACTCACCTGGCGGACAGTTGCACTGTGCAGCACGCTTCATTACACTGTGCCATTCCACCTTCTGTTGCTGCTGCTGTTGCTGCTGCTGTTGCTGCTGCTGCTGATACTGAAACAGACCATGACAGACACACATCACATCTACTTAAAAGATGTACAATAATCCAGCCTCTTTGAACAAATCCAAGAAATGTGTTTTGATAATTTGATTCCAAGTGATTTTGTACACTTTGACGAACTTCAAAGACAATTTGCGAAGTATGTTTTAGATTGTATGAGTATTCTTTGACTTAAAAAACACCTGATTTGTTTACTTGTGTCTACAAGCCTTCTAGGTTTCCATGGCAATAAACGATGCTCTGTTCTGTTCTGCTCTGCTCTGCTATGTTCTGTTCTGCTCTGTTCTGTTCTGTTCTGTTCTGCTCTGTTCTGATCTGCTCTGTTCTGTTCTGCTCTGTTCTGCTCTGTTGTGTTCCGCTCTGTTGTGTTCTGCGCTGCTTTGTTCTGTTCTACTCTGTTCTGCTCTGCTCTGTTCTGTTCTGTTCTGTTCTGCCTGATCTGCTCTGTTCTGTTCTGCTCTGTTCTGCTCTGTTGTGTTCCGCTCTGTTGTGTTCTGCGCTGCTTTGTTCTGTTCTACTCTGTTCTGCTCTGCTCTGTTCTGTTCTGTTCTGATCTATTCTGTCTGCTCTGTTCTGTTCTATTCTGCTCATTCACAGCTTTAATCGTAAAATTAATACTGCTGCACTTTTCTTACATCATTTTTGTGTCAGACTGTTTTATGGTTAGTTCAGAGATGAGTATTTTTGTTATAATTTGGTAGTTTGTTTTTTTGGCGTTGGTTTGTTTTTTTCGGGTTTTTTTGTCTTCGTTTTTTTTTGTTTCTTGGTTAGTTTTAACAACGTTTAGTTGATTCTACCTTTGATATATTTTGACATATGCAGCTTTCATATCGTTAACTACTTATTATACTTTTAAGATAGTTATTAACACACACGCACACACACACACGCACACTGACACACACACAAACACACAATTTCACAAATCTCTCAATAAGTAAGCCTCCGACATACCTATTAGTCATACCAAGCTAAAAGCAAAGCTTGCCAAACCCCTTAACATCACAACACAAATTTAAAAAAAATCCACACACACACACACACACACACACACAACACACACACACACACACACACACACACACACACACACACGCACGCACGCACACACACACACCCACAAAACCCAACAAACCCACTCACAACCCCAAACAAGCTGTCTAATACCAGCGATAATTTGACATTCCCACAAACTGATGAACACAATGCTAAACAAGCGGCGAGGAGTGGCTGCTATAAACACTGCCATCAGCCGTCTATCTGCTGGCTCTGCTCTGCTCTGCTCTGCTCTGCTCTGTGCTTCCAGCCAACTGGTAGACACGCTGCATGCTGCACCTCTGGGAGCTTGGCTGGTATAGCTGTAGTAGGCCTAGTACAGTGGTATCATATCAGTCCGTGTACCTGGTCAGACCCCTCTCCTGTGCAGACGCTGCACTGTTTGTTCCGTCAGTCAGCGGCCCGCTATGCTCGTAATTTACACCAAATTGCTCATTAAGACCCATGCTGCTTATCTCTCTCCCTAAGTGCTGCTCTCTCTCTCTCTCTCTCTCTCTCTCTCTCTCTCTCTCTCTCTCTCTCTACTGGCGGGAGTAGTGGGTCTCCCCTCCAGGCCCGAACACTGATGCCTCCTTCAATAGGCCTAGTGGCGGCAATAGAGAGAGAGATAGAGGGAGAGAGAGAGAGAGACAGCGAGAGAGAGAGAGAGAGAGAGAGAGAGAGGAGAAAGAGAGAGAGAGAAGAGAGAGAGAGCAGAGAGAGAAAAGAGAGAGAGAGGAAGAGAGAGAGAGAGAGAGAGAGGAGAGAGAGAGAGAGAGAGAGAAACGAGAGAGAGAGAGAGAGAGAGAGAGAGAGCAAGAGAGAGCAAGAGAGAGAGAGAGCAGAGAAGAGAGAGAGAGAGAGAGAGAGAGAAGAGGAGAGCAGAAGAGAGAGAGAGAGAGCGAGAGGAGAGAGAGAGAGCGAGAGAGAGAGAGGAGAGGCGAGAGGAGGGAGAGAGGGAGCGAGAGCAGAGAGAGAGAGAGAAGAGAGAGAGATGAGAGGGACGAGGAGAGAGGACAGAGCTAGAAGGAGAGCGAGAGAGGAGCGAGAGAGAGAGAGGAGGCACTTTGTTTCCCTGTACACTAGTCTCTGTTGGGGGGAACGGGATGGTGGGAAGCTCCATGGACACAGCACTCGTTTTCCCCCAGTAAGGTTAAGCATGCAGCCATTGAGAGTGGTTACCATGTAGATGGGTGACTGCGCGCCTTGGCTTCAGTACAGTCCCCCGGTTCACCCAGCTGTAAATGGGTACCTGCCCTTTTTAGGGACAGGGAAGGTAAAGCAGCGAGGGAGAGGAGATGGGCGTCGCCCTTAATATGCTGGCCCCTGGAGAAGCTGAGGTCTCTGACACTTCGCTCCCGAACGACCTCATAGGTTATGGTTACAGCTTTAGCCTGCTTTTTATTGTTTCTGTGGGGAGGGAAGGCGCGGTGGTGGCGGAGAGACAGACAGACAAAGCCTTGTATTGTTAGTCCAGGCAAACTGTAGTTTTCCAGCTAAGCATTGCTGCCATGCTACGTCTCACCTTGAGGACTGCACACTTCAGGGTCACGGTATGTACGGCAGAGCTCTCGGGGTGGCTGCTGTAAATTTATTGTGGGTCTCTCCTTATATCAGCCAAGGCTGTAAACTGCCCCTGCACTGCAGGCAGACAACAGCTTCTTCAGTCAGAGCTGGCTGTCGTTGTTGTCTGAGGTAGTCTGTCAGTCACAGGCAGTGAAGAAAGGCTTTGTTGTTTAATTGAGCACACCATAAGCTACACACAAGCTTATTGTTGCTATGACTCCAAAATACTGTTTGTTTTCAAAGT
>CM054134.1:13764205-13774205 GCA_028751875.1 Rapana venosa
ACGCAAGTTTACCTAATGTACTGTATTGTGTGTGTACAATTATGCATGGGTAAGACGTAGATTAACATTGTTCAGAAGATAATAACCCCACGAGTGTGTGTGTGTGTGTGTGTGTGTGTGTGTGTGTGTGTGTGTGTGTGTGTGTGTGTGTGTGCGCGTGCGTGCGTGCATGCGTGTGTGTGTGTGTGTGTTTGTGTATGTGTGAGAGAGTGTTTGTTTTGTTTTGCTTTTTTCTTTTATATTGAGGATAATGGAATAAGCACTTATGTGCTTTTTTTTACACCCAGTCCCCGTGTGTATACGGTTTTGTAAATTTTGTCATCAGTTCCCACCGGCACACAATGGCAGGATTTAACGTGTGCGCAAGATGTTCTGCGTGCGTTCGCACACGGGGCCTCGGTTTATAGTCTCATCCGAAGGACTTGTGCGTGTGTGTGTGTGTGTATGTGTGTGTGTGTGTGTGTGTGTGTGTGTGTGTGTGTGTGTGTGTTCTAAATACATAAGGCTATGGGTCATCCTGTACTGTTTTCATTCTAATATTCACAGATTAATTACGCATAAAACACAAGAAGGAATATTCACAGCAGTAGCAGCAAAAGAAAAACAACGAAACCGAGCAACCAAATAGTAAAAATAGATACAGAAACAACAACAACAACAACAACAACAACATCAAAGACAGAAAATTAAAGAACCATTTCTAAAGTCATCACTAAGAGGAAGAGCGAAAACAATAAGAACAAAACCACAAACATAAAGAACGAGAGCGAGAAGAAGAATATAAGGAACAACAATAGCAACACATCATCATCGTCATTATCATCGTCGTCGTCGTCGTCGTCGTCGTCCTCCTCCTCCTCCTTCTCCTCCTCCTCGTCGTCGTCGTCGTCGTCGTCGTCGTCATCATCATCATCATCATCATCATCATCATCATCACATCATCATCATTATCATCTACATCGTCGTCGCTGTCGCAGCCACTATTGTTTTGCTTTTTATTTCTCCAAAAAAGCAAACTTCAACATTTTCCACGAACAGGAGCGTTTTGCCCTTTTCACAAACAGAAAAGTTGTGCACTTTTGATGAACATCAACGTTTTGCACATTTTACCAGTACCAACCTTTTGCTGTTTTCACAAATAGCAAACTTTAGCATTGTTTACAAGCAAAACAGTTTTGCACTTTGAAACAAACGTTTGCACTTTTCACGAGCAACAACGTTTTGCACTTTTCACAGAATACAAAAGTTATGCACTTTTTATGAGCATCAACGTTTATGCAATTTTCAAGTGTCAGTCAACGTTTTGCAATTTTCCCCAAAAAATCAGTATTTTGCACTTTTCAGTGGTTTTTGTTTTTTCAACGCTAAAAAGACTATATGACATTACGGTCTCAAAAGATGGATCCTGCCACATGCAAGTAACACTACACAAGTCTGTGAAGGATCAAAAGAATGACAAGAATTTCGACAGTTAAGAACCACAGTGTCAGCCGAGAGGATCCCTACCGTACGTAATTCCCGGTATGTTCCCTGACACTAATATATAGGCCTCACTCACCTTGTGGTTTCCCTGCCAGTTTGTCGTTATTATTATTGTACAAAGAGAAAAGGGTGTTACTGCCACAACAACGGACTAGAGATGTCTCTCAGCCTGATTGGTACTGTGGTACTCGCAGGTTTGGTTGTGACAGGATTTTATTGACGAAGGAAGAGGCTGATGCAAAAGCGCAAGTGTAATCTTAACAGAACAAGAGGAGCGTACGTAAGAAAGTTCTGTCATATCTTAAACACGCACACTCTCCGAAGTGGGAATGCGGCTACCTTCATGGTGGGCAGAAGAACGGTTGCAAACGCACTCTCACCATTAGGGTAACCTTGGAGCTCTAGCCGAGGAGTGACCCCCCTACACCCCCCCCCCACCAAAAAAAAAAAAAAAAAAGAAAAAAAAACGAATCACACCAAAACAAACCCACCACACACACACACGAAACAAAAACAAAAGAAAAACCCAAAACAAAAAGCAAAAACAAAACAAACCAAAAACAACAACAAAAACTTCTGACGGAAGAATTCACTGTTTTCTATCAACAAAAGACTCCTTTTTTTTTTCCATATGTGCATGTTTCTATCATTTGTTTTTAATTTGTTATTTTTAAGACTTTTTGATCAAATGCATGACAGCCTTATATCTAACGTAGAACTGAACTTTTTTTTCTTTATTTAATTTTTTAAATTTTTTTTAGGTCTGTTGGCCTTAGACAAAGTAATGAAGAATGTCCATGACTGTCCCCAGTTTGTGGAAAGGAATGACCAGAACAAATACCCTTCAAACAAGTGAAAGAAGTGTTCTATTAAAAAGTGGTGGGTTCTTTTTTACATTTTTGGTTGCAGTGGATAAAACATAAGAAACCTGGGTCAAGCAGTGGCGATGACCAATGAACACAGCAGTCATACCAAGATATCCACAAAACACCAACATATACTTTCTAGCAGAGTGGCTGTTAGCGACTGCCAGCTCAGCCACAGAGTCTTTAAAACATGTTCCATTACAGAATGCGTTTTGAAACACATACATGTACACCCACACATATTCAACAGCACATTGACTGAGGTAGACAGGACAGGGCCTATAATTATGTCTTAGTTTCAGTCCCGTCCATACCCACGCTTCTTTTACATGCATAAAACACGCTCCCATTCGCCCCTCCTCCACAGTAAAACCAGCCAAAAACCAAACAAGCAACAAAACAACAACAACAACTAACCAACAAACAAAACAAAGCAAACAATCGAAACAAAAAAAGCAAGCCCCTGACCCCCCAAAAAAAAACACCCACCCAACAACAAACAAACCAAAACAACAGCAACAACAAAATGTATCTGACATGACGGACTTGATAAGCGTTAAGAATAATCACTTAATTGAAGAAGATATATTTTATTAACCAAGGTATACATGAATCGAGTCAGTTACCTTTTTATTTGCAAATATTTGGATTACTTGATATTTTAATTGAATTTGTTAAAGAAAGTGTAGCCTCAAACATATTTCTCTACAAAAGCAGAGGCAGAGAAAAAAGAATTCTTTCATAATTTTTTTCCTCCCTATTTTCTACATTCACTCCACTAACGCTGTTTCTTTCCATCTTTAGATGAAGTGCACTAACTCTACCGTGATCTGTCGTTTTGAACAAAGTATCAATTCACTTGGAAGAACATTTCCATAACTCATGAATTATCCTCATCCGCAGTTTATACACAGGACTAAAGGAACAGAGAGCCTTCTCCAGAACAAAACGAGAAGGATGACAGTATGCCCATTTTAGCCAATTATTTGTGCGTATTAAGTTGATTTTCCTTTTTTCTCGACTGAACGTTTGTCTACTTGTCTATTCATTTTGGGTTTATGTTTATTTATATATTCGTTTGTTTGCCAATGTCAGTGTTTTTTTCAAACTGCTGATACCGTATATTTAATTGTTTCAATAAATTAAAAATAGCCTAGAACACTAGCAATGCATATTTCAAGAAACAACCTCATCTTAAAAAACAAAACCCAACCAACTCAGAGGCCTTAAAAATACTATTAAAAACAACCCAACATATTTCTTTGAAAAATCCTTTTTTTCAGAATGATGGAGAAGCTGTAAGCAGTTACCTCCACTTGTTTTCCTCACTACCATTCCCTCAAAACTGCACACTCCTTTCACAAGACCTAACCTCCTCCTCCTCCTCCTCCTCGCCTGTACAAGAACTCACTCACCTGTTGCAGGAGCACTTGGACCTTGGCCTCTACTACGCTGTCCAGGTGGAGGGTCAGCGCCTTGCTCTCCCTCTCTAACCTCTCCACGCGCCGCTGCAGCGACAACACCGTGTCGTGATAGGACGCCAACGTCCACACTACCACCGCCAGCAGGAAGCTGAGCACACACACCGCCAAACACACCAACATCCACACGGTAATCCGGCAGCCCACACTGGCCCAGCAGGGCTTGGACACTGCCTTGCCCGACCCTGGGGCGAAGGACAGAGTCGCCGAGGACGACGTCACTGAGGTCTTTTTCTCTTCCATGGCGAAGGGTAGCCAGTGGCCGGGCGAGGACAAGCCACTTCTACATCCCCTCACCCGCTAGCCCCGCACCTAACTGCGGCAGCCTAATCCAAAGAGACGACTCTCCAAATTTCTCCACGACACCTCACAAAACACAACCTCCCAACTCGCAGATCTTGTCGTTGTTTCAAATCCTCCAAAGACACACGCACACACACAACACAAACAAAACGAATCCTTTAGGACATCAATCCAGATAATATAGATCTCGGGTTTCTCTCCTCAAAATCAAGAGCGAATGCTCAGATCAACGAATCCTTAGAAAATCAATCCTCACTGGTCTCAAATCCTCAAATCAACGAATCCTTAGAAAAATCAATCCTCTCTTGGCCTGACTCAAAATCCTCTCTCACACGGCGACGATGGATCGATGATGGAAAACGACGAATTTTTTTCTTTTTTTTTCCCCTTTTAAAACTCACTGATTCACAAAGACTCGGGGGTAGTAGTAGAGCGAAGAGGAGCTTGTAGGGAAGGCGTAGTTGAAGACTTTCTCCGCAGCGGATCCTCTCCCCTTCGTCGCATGGTCGGTCGGTCCCCAATGGACTGCAGGCCTAGTAGCGCAGTAGGTACCGCTGCAAAGGCCACACTATAGGCCTACCACTCACTCACTCACTCACTGTGGTGGCTTTGGGGGACTAGCTCTGGTAGACCTGCATGTCTCTCTAGGGCCGCCTACAGCTACTGCTACCGTTACGGAGAGCAGACGGTAGGTATGGTGGGAGTTGGGTTAGCGCTGCTTGCCGCCACCCTTTCCTTCCTCAGCCTACGTACGCTCCGCTCAGATCCTTGCTTTGCTGAGCACTCTAGGCTAGGCTACTACTACACAAGCGAAGAGAGAGAAAGGGGGAGAGAATGAAGCGGACTACTAGTAGGAGAGGAGGGCAGGGCGTCAGTCAGTGAATGAAGGAAGGACTTCTTTCTTCCCTGGTTGTCGTCGTGTGCTGTGGTGTAGTGTGGTGTAGAGTAGAGAGGGGCCCCGCAGGAAGCTTCAATGGTAGCGGAGAGAAAGAGAGAGAGAGAGCGACAGGCAGGGGGAGTTAGAAGGGTGTAAGAAGGGTGCAGCTATACTACTAGCCCCTAAAGCAGATATAGGCCTACGCCAAGCTGGTGGTAATGTTTTGGGTAGTTGTGGTGGTGGTGGTTGGTGGTGCGGGTGGTGATGGTGGTGAGGGGGAGAGAGGTGGTTGGGGGGTGGGGTGGGAGGAGGAGGGGCTACCTTTGGATTTTGTTTGTGCCTTGTTGTTTTTATGTCACCATTCAGGTACCTGCCGAGTCCTCCACCCTCCTTCCTCCCTTCCCGCCACCACCACACACACACACACACACAGCACACACATACACACACACAACAATACAGACACACACACACACACAACACAACACACACACACGACAGAAAACACAACAGCATCAATACCATCAAACGACAACACCACACAACACACACAACACAACACACACACCACACATGCACTTACATAGGCGCACGCAGGCATGCACAAAATGCACCTACACACATACACGCACGCCTTCGAGGAATGCGCGCGCGCACGCGCACGCACGCACACGCACACACATACATACAGACACACGTACGCACACACACACATCAATGACAGGGGGAGGCTTTAAGTCACACACAGATGGGTGGAGTAATAATTATGACAGTGAACAGTAAATGGACAGCAGAATTTACTAGCCTATGTACGATTTTGTTTTAAAGTCATAACTAGCGGACGCACTGGAATGAACACACACACACACACACACACACACACCACACACACACACACACACACACACACACACACACACACACACACACACACACACACACTCACACACATATACACCACACACACACACACACACACACCACACACCACACACACACCACCCACACACACACACACACACACACACACAATCACACACACACACAACAACCAACAAACAATCACACACAGACAACAAACACACACAAACTCACACTACACACTCTCTCTGTGACTTCACTTCTCTCTCTTCTCTCATCTCATTCTTTACTTTCTCTTCTCTCTCTCTTCTCATCTCTCTTATCTTCTCTCTCTCCTCTCTCTTCTTCTCTCTCTCCTTTAAAAAAAGTTCCGCTTATTATTATTATTATTATTATTATTATTATTGCCCTTATTCATTTCTTTACTAATTCATTTAATTTTCTGTTTATCTCCCATAGAAGCTATAGCCGAGTGGTTAAGACTGTGCGACCTCAATCCCGTGGGTCCATGAAGTCATGCGTTCGAATCCCAGCGGCTCCTGGTGATTTTAGTGTGGGAATTTTACGATCTGCCAGATCATCTTTATGGATCGGTGGTCTAGGGGTAACGCGCCTGTCAAGCAAGCGAAAAGTCCGTGTCGGAAGAGTGCGGTGGTTCGAATCCCGTTTGGACCCGAAACTTTTCCCCCATCCATTAGACCATGAGTGGTGGTCTGGGCGCTAGTCTTTCGAATGAGACGATAAACCGAGGTCCCGTGTGTTACACATCATTATTTAGCGCACGTAAAAGAACCCACGGCAACAAGAGAGTTGTCCCTGGCAACATTCTGTAGAAAAAAGCCACTCTGATAAGGAAACAAATACAGTTGCAGACAGGAAAAAGAAAAAAAAATGGGTTGCGCTGCTCTTGTGGCGACGCGCCCTCCCCGGGGAGAGCAGCCCGAATTTCAGGGAGAGAAATCTGCCGTGACTTAAAGTGGTATGAAATATGAAATGAAATGAAATATGGAGTGCAGACCTGTCACTCATGCAGAAGATCAAATAAATATACACGTTAAAAATCCCCATAATTCATGTCAGCGTTCGGTGGCTACGGAAGCACAAACAGGCCCAGCATACATCCACAAAGTCGGAATGCGGCTACCTCCATGAAGGGCAAAAACAGTAGCATACCCAAAAATCTCACCATTGGTAAACCTCGAAAATCTGGCCGATGAACGGGAAAACCCCCCCACCAAAAACGCACACCCTAAAACCAAACAATTATTACTCTAACTAAACATTAAAACATGTTTCGAGTTTTGGGGGTGTTTAATTTTCTTGACGTATTCATTCATTCATTCATTCATTCATTCATTCATTCATTCATTCATTCATTCATTCATTCATTCATTCATATCAGGATAGCCAAGTAGTTAAAACATTACTTTCGCAATCTGACGACCCAGGTTCGAATCCCATTCAAGGGGACAATTTCCCAGTGCAGACTCCACTCACCCCCAAAGTCCTTCGGATGAGACTATATAAAACGAGGCCCCGTGTGCGAATGCACGCAGAACATCTTGCGCACACGTTAAATCCTGTCCCGCTTTTCGAAAGTGTAGGCCACTGTGTGCCGGTTGGAACAGACGACAAAAGTTGCAAAACTGCATACGCACGGGGACTGCATCATCCTCGATATAAAAAGAATAAATGAAAAAGAATAAAGTCATTCATTCATTAACCCATTTATCGTTAATTTTATTTATCTATTATTTTTAATGAGCAGGGCTAGGAAGGGTATGACGTCGGAATCGACAGACAAACAACAGACAGACAAGAGACAGACAGAGAGACAGACAGACAGAGCACAGACAGACAGACAGAGAGACAAACAGAGAGTCATACATGCCAGCCAGAGAGACGGACAGACAACAGCACAGACAGAGAGACAGACAGACAGACAGGCAGACAGACAGACAGACAGACAGACAAACAGCAGCCAGCCAGCCAGCCAGACAGAGAGACAGACAGACAGACAAACAGAGAGACAGAGAGACAGACAGACAGTCTGGAACAAGCGACAACCCACATGCCTGCTTCGACACGGCGAAACTCCAGACAGCGTGAAATTTCCGACAGCATCCTGCTAGCACACAGATCATATCGCTCTTTTACACGGCTAACTAATGCACACACACGCCTGCGCGCGTGCACACACGCATAAGCACGTAAGCACCTCGCAAATGCATACTTTGTACACACCCACGCGCGCGCGCGCGCGACACGCAACCCCCTCCCCCCCCCTCCCGCGAACGCGTGCGCGTGCGCACACACACATGCGTGTACATACATGCGCGCACGCAAACACGCATACGCGCACGCGCACACACATGCACGCGCGCGCGCGCACACACACATAGACACACTCACACACAAAATAACACACACTGGTAACTTTCTTCTGTGTTCTGTTATGATTAAAAGTTTACAAATATAAAAAAGAACAAAACACACACACATGTATGCACGCAGGCACACATGCACTCAAGTACACTCTGACACCTCGCATCTCCCACGAGTACGCGTGCATGTTCACACACACACGCTCACACACACACACACGCACGCACGCACGCACACACACACACGTATTCCCACTCTAACTGTTTATGTTTGTAATGTATGTATGTATGTCTATCTTATGTCTTGAGGATAAAAATAAGTGCAAATTATTTTTAGCTCATGTAAAAGAACCCACGGCAACAAAAGAGTTGTCCCTGGCAAAAACTGTAAAAAAAAAAAAAAAGCTACTCTGATAGGGAAACAAAATAATACTCATATAGGCAGGAAAAGAAAAAATAACGGGTAGCGCTGCTCTTGTGGCGATGCGCTCTCCCCGAGGAGAGCAGCCCGAATTTAGCGTAGAGAATTCTGCCGTGTCCCATAACCTATGTGGTCGTAGGGGAGTGAGGCATCAGAGACCTCAGCTTCTCAAGGGGCCAACATAATTATTGAGGGCGGCGCCCATCTCCTCTCCCTCGCTGCTTTACCTTCCCTGACCCTAAAGAGGCAAGGTACCCATTTACAGTTGGGTGAACTGGGGGACTGTACTGAAGCTGGTTGAACTGGGGGATTGTACTGAAGCCAAGGCGCACAAACGTTCACCCATCCACTTGGTAACCAACCACGCTCGATGCTGTTTAACCTTAGCTGGGGGAAAGCGAGCGCTCTGACCACTGAGCTATCCCGTCCCCTCCAAAGTGGTCTACAGGTTAGTACTAGATGTAAATATGCACATGAGTGCTTATTCCATTATCCTCAAAATAAAAGAATGCATAATTAAATGAGTAAATAAATCCATAAAAAAATTTAAAAAATAATTTTTAGGTACCTGCTTGCGTGTGATGTTTACATATGTATTTTAAAATAACAAAACAAAACAAACAAACTGAAAAAAACACAACCCAAACAAATAAACGCAGGAGAGAGAAAAGGCGATCAGTTGGATTGAGATAACAGTTCTAAACGTTTAGCGGCCCACGTACCTGGCAGAGAATGGATTCAATATCTACAGCTGCGCCATGTTTATCCGGACAATCAGACAGACAGGCTACAAGTCAGTCAACTGCACTGTTTGTTGTTGTGACTCATCCCTTGCTGCTATACCACTGATAACAACACACCAAGAAGGGAGGGGGGGGAGGGGGGGGAGGGTAAGGGGTGGGGTGGGGGGGGGGGGGTAGGGGGCGGTGGGGTGTGTGCTCTGGTGAGGCTTCTTGTCATCATTCAACAGCTTTTGTCACTTTTTTTCTGATGGTTTGTTTATTTGTTTGTTTGTTTGATAGTCTCTTCCTGTGTCTGTCTGTCTGTCTGAATCACTGCTGCCACTGATAGTAACACACCAGGGGTGTGTGCTGTGATGAGGCTTCTTGTCATCATTCAACGGCTTTTCTCCCTTTTCTGATGGTTTGTTTGTTTGTGGGATAGTCTCTTCCTTGTGTCAGTCTGTCTGTCTGTCAGTCTGTCTGCTTTGCTTGTCTGTCTGTCTGTCTGTCTGACTCACTATTACCAATGATAACAGAGTACTGCAGGAGATTCTGTCATAAGCCTTTTTTTTGGCCATTATTCAATGGCTTTGTCATTTTTCT
>CM054134.1:13779205-13796705 GCA_028751875.1 Rapana venosa
ACCGAGGTCTCCCACGTGCAATTCATATTTAGCACTCGTAAAATAACCCACGGCAACAAAAGTGCTATTCCTGGCAAAACTTCTTACAGAAAAAGCCATTCTGATGAGGAAAACAAATAAATTATCAGACAGAAAAAAAAATGGTGGCGCTGATTTTGTGGCGACGCGCTCTGCCCCGGGAAGAGCAGCCTAAATTTCATGCAGAGAAATCTGCGGTGACTGAAAGTGGTATATGCAATGCATGCAATACAATATTACACTAGCTGAGAGAGAGGGAGAGAGACAGGGTCAGACAGACAGGCAGACAGACAGACAGACAGACAGACAGAGTCTGCTATGCCAACAATCACACTTTTCCAGGTGAAACTTTCATATACAACTGGCAGCTCTTAAACACACACACACACACACACACACACACACACACACACACACACACACACACACACACACACACACACACACACACACACACACACGCACGCACGCACGCACGCACGCACGCACGCACGCACGCACGCACGCATACACACACACACACACACACACACACACACACACACACACACACACACACGGGACAGCCTAGTGGTCAGAACGATCCGGGCTCGATTCCCGTTCAAGGGGACATTTTCCCCTGGAGTTAACATCAGTGCAGACTCCACTCTCCCCAAAAGTCCTTGGGGATGAGACTATAAACCGAGGCCCCGTGTGCGAACGCACGCAGAACATCTTGCGCACACGTTAAATCCTGTTCCGCTTTTCGAAAGACTAGGCCATTGTGTGCCGGTGGGAACAGATGACAAAATTTACAAAACCGCATACACACGGGGACTGGATGTAAAAAAGCACATAAGTGCTTATTCCATTATCCTCGATATAAAAGAATAAAATAAATAAAACACACACACACACACACACACACACACGGGAAGGAAATTAAGGCACTGGCAGGTCTGCACTGTAAAGCAGGCGACAGACTAGCCTACTGGACAGTAATGTCAGGACGGTCATGCCCAAATAAAACCCAAACAGCCCGTAAATCACTGCACACAATTGTCTCCAGCAGCTTGTAATCCAACAGTTCCAGATAGATCGTGTTCTATTTGGATCAGGCACAAACGGCCAGCTCGCATCCTCCAACCAATCAGCACTCAGTTTAAAGCTACAGGTCACCTTGTGCGGGCGAGTGTGTGGGCCTTGTGAATGCGATCGAGACCTTTTCACTTGGTACACCTTTCCAACGTTTT
Organism: Rapana venosa; assembly: GCA_028751875.1. Taxonomy (NCBI): domain Eukaryota; kingdom Metazoa; phylum Mollusca; class Gastropoda; order Neogastropoda; family Muricidae; genus Rapana; species Rapana venosa. The sequence goes on from CM054134.1 coordinate 13,780,456, forward strand.
GTGTAGCTGTTTGTACTTTTCACACTGACAGGTTCGAAGGGACATGTTTAAAGGATCTGTCTGAAATGCAAGGTTGACAGGATAGTTTGTCATCTGCTTTAGTTGACCTGGAAGATTCTCACCTATAATCACCACCCTTAATTTACCACCCTTAACACCCCACCTTTATATTACCACCCTTAATTCACCACCTTGAATCCCCCCCCCCCCCCCCCCCCCATCCCCACCCTTAAATCACCAGACATCGAAATACATACCCACGACTTTATGGACCCATCGGGTTACAGTCAAGTCAAACCGTCTTAACCACTGAGCTAGAGTATCTGTCCATCCATCCATCCGATACATTTTGCAGTCTATATCTCTCCCTCCGCCTCTCATCTTAATCGCTGCGTGTGCATCAACTATTTACCCATTAGCCTCTCTCGCAGTGCTAGTGTGGGTATGGGCTACCCTGGCAGTGCTAGTGTGGGTATGGGCCGCTCTGTAGTCCTAGTGTGGGTATGGGCTACCCTGGCAGTGCTAGTGTGGGTATGGGCCTTCCTGGTAGTCCTAGTGTGGGTATGGGCCTTCCTGGTAGTGCTAGTGTGGGTATGGGCCACCCTGGCAGTCCTAGTGTGGGTATGGGCCACCCTGGCAGTGCTAGTGTGGGTATGGGCCACCCTGGCAGTGCTAGTGTGGGTATGGGCCACCCTGGCAGTGCTAGTGTGGGTATTGGCCACCCTGGCAGTCCTAGTGTGGGTATTGGCCACCCTGGCAGTGCTAGTGTGGGTATTGGCCACCCTGGCAGTGCTAGTGTGGGTATTGGCCACCCTGGCAGTGCTAGTGTGGGTATTGGCCACCCTGGCAGTGCTAGTGTGGGTATTGGCCACCCTGGCAGTGCTAGTGTGGGTATGGGCCGCCCCCAGCGCGGGGGCATTGCAGTGTTAGACCTGTGGCGTTGTGAAGCACTGGTTAGACAGGGGGGAGTCATCGTAAATAGCGGAGTTTATTGGAGACACGCCGCGCGGCCAGTTAGGATGGCAAGATAATTAATGATCTTGTCTGGTTCTTATCTAGGAGTGGGAAAAGTGAGACGGAAGAAGAAGAAGAAGAAGAATGCGAAGAAGAATGCGAAGAATTCAAAGAAAAAGATTTTGAAGAATTCGAAGAGGAAGAAGAATGCGAAGAAGAAGAACAATTCGCAGAAGAATTGCGAAGAAGAAGAATTGTGAAGAATTCAAAGAAAAGAAGAAGAAGAAGAAAAAGAAGAAGAAGAAATCGCAGAAGAGGAAGAAGAAGAATTGCGAAAAAGAAGAAGAAGAATGTACAAAAACAGAGGAAGAAGAAGAATGTGAAGAAGAGTGTAAAGAAGAATGCGAAGAAGAAGCAGAAGCAGAAAAACAAGAAGAAGAAAGTAAAGAATAAGAATTACTGACTGCAGCCTGACAAAATCAACTTCTGGTCTCACAGGCTGGAAAAATCAACCGCTGATTACAGTCTGAGAAAATGAGCCATTAGTTACTCCGCTCAGCTGTCTCTATTGCCGCTATCGTGGGTAGGACCTTCATACACTGCTTCCAGGGTTCGCCATCGTTCTCTGTCTCTGCCGAGGCCCATAATCTCCTGTAGCTCTCCTCCCAGACCACTGACCTCTGTGATGTTGGTAATAGAGGATGTTGGTGGTCTGCCTCTTTTCCATCTGCCCACAACCGTACCTTGGAGAACTGTTTCTAAAACAGATTTGTCTATGTGTTTCTGTTTGCATGACCAACATATCTGTATCAGCTTGTCAGTTTCTGCCAACATAATTATGTCTTTGCACTGAGAGTGCATCAAGAATGGTTTTATTTGTTCTCCTGTCTGACCATTTGACTCTTAGAAGTCGCCCATAGACCCACATTTCGGCTGCATTTATTTTCTCTTTCCAATGGTTGTTGTAGTGTCCAGGCTTCTGACAAAAGGAAAAGGGGGCAGTGACCGAGGTTGGACACTTGACTCCTCAAGCAGGGGCCCGAGAGTCGTTAACTCAACATATCACCTGTCAGTCACTCCGCTCAGTGCTCTCTGTACACAGTCCGTGTAGAAAGAGGGCTGACAAACTAGCTTTCTTCCAATCACAGCTAACGGCCTCACCTACTTTTATTTGGGGGTGGGGAGGGGGGGGAGGGGGGTAGAGGGCGTAGGGAGGGGGGGGGGGGGGGGGGGGGAGGACAGCTAGTGGTTAGAACGTTGCCATCGTGATCTGACGGCCAAGGTTCGAGCCACCACCACCCGTTCAAGGGGACTTTTACCATGGAGTTAACATCAGTTCCGACCCCACTCCCCTGAAAGTTCTTTGGATAAGACTTTGAACCGCAGTTCCGTGCACAAACACACTCAGGACATTTCGCGCATATGTTAAAACCCCTACCGCCTTTCGGAAGAGTAGGCTAGTTGTGTGCCGGTAGGAACGGATGGCAATTTTTTTTACAACCCATGCACACTGGTGTAGTGTTTAGACATCATCCCCGAATTCCTTCGGATGAGACTATAAAGTGAGGCCCCGCGTGCGAACGCATGCAGAACATCTTGCGCACACGTTAAATCCTGTTCCGCTTTTCGAAAGAGTAGGCCATTGTGTGCCGGTGGGAACAGATGACAAAATTTATAAAACCGCATACACACGGTGACTGGATGTAAAAAAAGCACATGAGTGCTTATTCCATTATCCTCGATATAAAAAAGAAAGGTAATCTGAGCGCTTTGATTTGTTGCTTTACAAGATTCAGCGCTATATAAATTCCATACATTATTATTATTATTATTATTATTATCATTATTATTATTATTATTATTATTATCATTATACGCTACCTTCATGGTGGGCAAAGACGGCGGCATAGGCAACATCTCACTATTGGCGAACCTCGGAGCTCTAGCCGGAAAACGACATAAACAAAACTGGAGTGCTCTGGTTGACAACCCTGGCCCTGTGAGGACACTGGAGGAAGGAAACCTGAGACTTCTTGGAACAACCAGAGAAAACTTGACCGACAAACTGGGGCAAACATCTTTCAAAGTGGATGGCTTGATAAAAGTAATGGCTTCCGACTGTAGTGGACACTGGGCAAATTTACACATACAGCTGTTACTTTCTGAAGTTTCACCAGCTTTAAAGCAGTTTTCCCATGACCTGAAGTCAGGCGTTCATGGCATCCAACCACTCTGATGTAGGTCTAGGAAACAGGTTCCTCTTGGGTGACATTTGAGAAAACAAAACAGGAACGTACCAGTTGGGCAATTGGGAGGAGGAGTGGGGGGGGGGGGAGGGGGGGGGAGAGGGGGGGGGGGTGTCGATGGGGACTTTAATAAAGAATGCACAATGCGCAAGTAGTACACAACATTCCATGCCCCTAGTGCTTATTCCATTATCCTCGATATAAAAGAATAAATAAAATAAATACAAATAAAATAGCAGCCCTACACTCTAGTGGCCTTTCTTCATCCTCAGCGGCTATCAAACGAATAAGAAATAGGGCTGGGGTAGGCTGGGGTGGCGATACTAAAATCTGGATGCAATGATGCCCTCAATCTTTTCTTTTTAACTTTAAAATTTGCTAGAGAAAAGTTGATGAAATGAAAACAAAGTGTACTTGATGGTCGACTTTGGTTTCTTTGCCCCGTTGTTTTGTATTGTTGTTATTACATTTTTCACTTGCTAAAGAGATAACAGGGTATTGGTTTTAAAAAAAATCAGAAAGTAACACACAACTGACCACCTCAAACAGTGGAGACACATTCAGAGATAAAAAAAGTAAATCAATAGATTCAGGCAAAGGTGTTCACATAACCGATGTGGTCTTTGGGGAATAAGATGTCAGAGGCCTCACTTCTCTAAGGGCCAGCATATTGAAGGCGGCGCCCATCTCCTCTCCCTCGCTGCTTTACCTTCCCTGACCCTAAAGAGAGCAGGTACCTATTTACAGCTGGGTGAACTGGAGGAACTGTACTGAAGCCAAGGTTCACAAACGGTCACCCATCCAAGAAGTAACCACGCTCAATGCTGCTTAACCCAAGCTTGGGGATGGCGTGTGTTCTGACCACTGAGCTATTCCATCCCCAATAGATACACAAATTAAGAAACAGAAACTCAAACAATTTTCTAATTTGGCTGAACGTATTCTTGTCTGTAAACTGATGGATAGTCAGGGATGACTGAAGTGGACACTGGCGGGTTGAAGGCATGGCCATGGCAGCAGAAGCTGTTATGATGCAGTAGATTAGATAGAACCTTTCCAGTGTACTGGCTGCAGTTATGCCACTCCAGTGATTTTTCTCTGTCATGCAGGTATCACTGCATTACAAGTCCTTTTTGAGAGGTTAAAGAAAAATAGAAAGAAAAAACGGAAGAACGTAGGAAAGGAAAAAAAGAAAGACAGAAAAAATAAAATAAAAACAAAAACAACAACAAAAAGAACGAAACATAAGGTAAGATTGAGAATAGAAAGGGGGAAATGTCAACCATCATCCCGTGTTGGCAAGCAAATCACTGCCCAGTGACCAACTGAACTCACGCTGCTTGAACTTCGGTGACCATTGTTTTCAGAAGGAGATGGCCTAACGCTCCACAGAAACAAGTGTCATTTGTTTAAAATGCCTTATTCATGCTGCTTCCCCATTTGATATACACATCCCCACTGATAACACTGAGTGACACCATAACTAACACAATCACGATGACACACACACACGCGCGCGCGCGCGCGCGCGCGTGCGCGCGCGTGTGTCATGGCAAATGCTAACGGGCCAATCCTGAAAGATAACCGCCAGATATTGATAATGTCAACACGGCGTGGGAGAACAGCTTGAAGTGAAGGTCTGTATTCCAAAAGAACTCGAGTGTAGTCAGTGAACACAGGGAGGAGCTAATTGGTGTCTCACTGTGCGCGCTGCACTGTTTCCCCCCAATCAGCACCATCTGCTTTAAGCTGGGACTGTAGGGTGGGAGAGGGAAGTGGGGAGTGGGGAGAGGGAGATCATCAGTACAGCAGTGTGGAACGATGATGTACATACACTTCACAACACTGCTGCAGCTGCTGCCCTCACTTCCTGCCTGCTGCCATCAGTCCACCTGACACCAGAATAGTACAGGAAAAAAGAATATGAGTTGATGTTTAATAATAATAATAATGATAACAATAATAATAATAATAAAATGATTTTATATAGCGCTATATCTTGCAAAAACAAATCAAAGCGCTTATTCAGTCCAAATCTTAAGAAATGACACGGAGACAAAAATTTTAACTCCAACCCAACCCAACCACAAAAAGCCTCTAACCCCAATGCCACCCTCCTCTCCCTGCAGACACTGGAAAGCTACACTCCTATGGTAAAACTGAATCTGTGTAACACATTCAGCTACACTGCTGGGCGTAATAATACAGAAGAAAGAAAAAAGGAAATGGTGAAAGGGGTGGGAAATGACAAGGTGGGGTGGAAGCGAGATATACGATTGGTTAGAGCCTTGTCACTCCTGAATTGACGGCCTAAGAGTTGGGACACTACCAGAGGCATCCCTTTTAGTGGATTTTACTGTTGAGGTAACAGCAGTACTGACTCCACTCCCCCAAGAGTCCATCGGATGAGACTATAAACCGAAGCACCCATGTGCGAACCCACGCAGAATATCTTGCTCACACGTTAACAATCTTGTACCGCCTTTCGAAACAGTAGGCCATTGCATGCCAGTCGGAACAAATGACAGCTTAAAAAAAAACGTATGCACACAGGTGTGTAATGGTGGGTAAAAAAAAACCCGGCGGCATACGCACAATATGACCGTTGGTGAACTTGGGCACTCTAGCCGAGGAAGGAAAAAAATGAAGACAGTGAATAGAGGAAAAATAACTACAGCACTCTTACGGATAAAAGTTCTGTTTGATTTTTATGATCTTTTGGAGCATCAGTGTGGAAAGCTGTGTAGACTTCACATCAGTGCAACTGCCGACTTCACGCAATCAGCTCTCTAACACCGCAGTAAAGGAAAAGATAGGACAGCTGATAGTTAAGACAATGAGTGGAAGCAGAATAACTACAGTACACACTAAGGAATAAAAGATATGTAGAATACTTTGACTGCTATGGCCTTTTTGAGAACTGTGTTTCTGCTCTTTAAGCCCCAAAGTAACTCTGATCAAAGCAAACAGATACAAAGCATTGATACAATACTAAGAATTTGCTGGAAAGTACCTAGAGATCTAGTTAGGAAATTGGCAGCATTTTAAAGGTGAGAATAAGGAAAAGGTAAAGGTAAAGGAGTCCCATAACCTATAAGGTCATAGGGGAGCGAGGTGTCAGAGACCTCACTTCTCTAGGGCCAGCATATTGAGGGCGGCGCCCATCTCCTCTCCCTCGCTGCTTTACCTTCCCTGACCCTAAAAGAGGGTAGGTACCCATTTACAGCTGGGTGAACTGGAGGAACTGTACTGAAGCCAAGGCGCGCAAACGGTCACCCATCCAACTGGTAACCATGCTCGACACTGCTTAACTTGGCTGGGGGAAAGCGAGTGCTCCGACCACTGAGCTATCCCGTCCCCTATAGGTGAGAGTAGCCTTTAAAATCAAGTCACAAAGCATGGGGGAAGTGTCAGTGACTGCAGTGAGGAAACAAGACTTTTAAATCCATACCCACAACTGCACACAACACTCAGCCTTCCTCCACCCTATATTTCAAACAACACACCTCAACTTTCATCCTTGGGCTAAGGTGTCAGTAGGGTCATTGGCAGCAAAGGTGGCAGGTATGTCCCTGCAGGTAAGTGTGCACCATGCCTCCCTCCCTCCCTCCCTCCACACACACACACACACACACAAACCCCTACCTGTCACTTCCTGTTCACAGCTAGCTCCTGCTTACAGCTGCAAACAGATGGTTGTGATGGAGGGGGAAGAAGTGCAGTGGGCACAGTGAGAAACCAGTTCACTGCTGTGTACACCCTCTGTAAGCCTATTCTGTTACTGGAGCAATATGTTTCTGTTACTGGAGCAATACGTTTCTGTTACTGGAGCAATACGTTTCTGTTACTGGAGCAATGTGTTTCTGTTACTGGAGCAATGTGTTTTTCTGTTATCCAGGCGGTGTGGATGCGCCATCTGATGCAGGATTGTTTCAACATGAGCCCTGTAGTTAGTGTTTCCTTTGAAGGATTGCCTATGTCACTTCAGGGATGTATGAAAGACCTTCCTTCCTGCATCAGGTTACTAGTAGAGTGGCTTTTTCTGAAACAAATGTCTTTGAATGGAAGAAGGGGTCAAAGTTTATCTCTCTCACATACAGAGCATGTAGGAGACAGTGATGTATTAGTGAAATGGTGCAGTCCTACTCAGCTGTAAGACAATCCTTTACATTTTTTTCTTCTCTTTCTTTATGTGTTTCATTGTTACCCCTAAGAAGGTTCTTATGAAAATACACTAACTGTTAAAGAGATATTTACTCTACATTGGTAGCAACACTGATTTTTAAAGGACAGATATGTATCTCAAGAGTATATGACATGATCCAATAAGAGAAAAGGTGGAGTGTGCCCTTAAAGGCAAGATACAAAGTATTGATGCAATACTAAGTCTTTTCTAGAAAGTAACAGGAGATCTAGTTAGGAAACGGACCAAAAAAAAATTAACTGTACAGTGTGGCCTTCAAAAGCAAGATACAAAGCAAAGGGAAAGTGTCATCGACTGCAGTGAGGCAACAAGACTTCATTACTCCACAACTGCGCACCACACTCAGCCTTGCTCCCCTGTATTTCTGAAACAACACACCTCGACTTTCATCCTTGGGCTCAGGTGTCAGCAGGGTCATTGGCAGCAAAGGTGGCAGGTATGTCCCTGCAGGTAAGTGTGCACCATGCCTCCCTCCCTCCCTCCACACACACAGACACACACACAGACACAGACACAGACACACACACAGACACACACACAGACACAGACACACACACACACACACACACACACATACACCTACCTGTCACTTCCTGTTCACAGCTAGCTCCTGCTTACAGCTGCAAACAGATGGTTGTGACCGAGGGGGAAGAAGTGCAGTGTGCACAGTGAGAAACCAGTTCCCTGCTGTGTGCACCCTCTGTAAGCCTATTCTGTTACTGGAGCAATACGTTTCTGTTACTGGAGCAATACGTTACTGGAGCAATACGTTTCTGTTACTGGAGCAATACGTTTCTGTTACTGGAGCAATGTGTTTTGTTACTGGAGCAATATGTTTCTGTTATCCAGGCGGTGTGGATGCGCCATCTGATGCAGGACTGTTTCAACATGAGCCCTGTAGTTAGTGTTTCCTTTAAAGGATTGCTAATGTCACTTCAGGGATGTATGAAATACCTTCCTTCCTGCATCAGGTTACTAGTAGAGTGGCTTTAAAAATGTTTTGTATGGGAGAGGAGGTCAAAGTCTAAGAGAGAGAGAGAGAGGGAGAGAGAAAGAGGGGGAGAGAGAGAGAGTCTAGCAGACCATGTAGAATCCAGTAATGTATTAGTGAAATGGTGCAGTGGTCTACAGCTACATGCCAGTCCTTTAGTGTTTCTTCTCTTTCTTTAGATGTATCCTTGTCACCCCCAAGAAGGTTCTTATGAAGAGACACTAAAATGTTAAAGAGATATTTACACTATGTTGTTAACAACATCGATTTTTCAGGACAAAAATCTATCCAAAGGTTTTATGACGTGATAAAATAAAAAACACACAAAACCTCTCGATTTTTGTGGGGAAGGTTTTCTGGTCAGAGCTCCAAGGTTCACCAGTGGTTACAATTGTATAATTATGCCAGCCTTTACACACATTAACGCAGTCGCATTCCAGCATGCACAGCTCACCCCCCCTACACACACTCGCACGCACGCACGCACGCACACACGCGCGCGCAACACACACACACACACACACACACACACACACACACAACACACACACACAACACACACACACAGGGGACGGGATAGCCAAGTGGTTAGAACATTGCGCTTGCAATCTGACGACCCGGGTTCGATTCCCGTTCAAGTGGATATTTTCCCCTGGACTTAACATCAGTGCCGACTCCACTCTCCCCAAAAGTCCTTCGGATGAGACTATAAACCGAGGCCCCGTGTGCGAACGCACGCAGAACGTCTTGCACACACGTTAAATCCTGTTCCGCTTTTCGTAAGAGTAGGCCATTGTGTGCCGGTGGAAACAGATGAAAAAATTTACAAAACTACATACACACGGGGACTGGAGGTAAAAAAAAGCATACAAGTGCTTATTTCATTATCCTCAATATAAAAGAATAAAATAAATAAATAAATAAAAAAAACACACACACACGCACGCACAGAGAAATGAAATGAAATAAAATGTTTATTCATAAAGGTCATGGCCCCTTAGAAGGGGTAATATAGATAAAACAAGCAACAATATGATGAACATGTGATGGCTTCATGTTGTATAGAGACTTCTCCTTATAAATACTTTACACATAATTAAATACTGCTAGTTGATTTACAATATAGTCATTTGTCAAAGCTAATAACAAAACTAACCTGAATAAGCATGGATCTCTACAGTACTTTTGTGGTATGCACTGTTCTCGTATATCTCTGAATCTGGGCAGGGAAGTATAAAATGGACTTCACCTTTACTGAATATTTACAAATGAGGCATTGGAGATTTATGACAAGTGCCTATCTATGTCAATAGTAATGTGCATAGATATCCGAAATAGGTAAAGGTAAAGGAGTCCCATAACCTATAAGGTCGTAGGGGAGCTAGGCGTCAGAGACCTCACTTTTCTAGGGCCAGCATATTGAGGGCGGCGCCCATCTCCTCTACCTCGCTGCTTTACCTTCCCTGACCCTAAAGAGGCAGGTACCCATTTACAGCTGGGTGAACTGGGGAAACTGTACTGAAGCCAAGGCGCGCAAACGGTCACCCATCCAACTGGTAACCACGCTCGACGCTACTTAACTTGGCTGGGAAAAGCGAGTGCTCCGACCACTGAGCTATCCCGTCCCCGTCAGCAGTAGGATACAGACCGAAATACCAAATCTAAATCACGTCATAATACGCTTTAAATGTCTTTCACTATGCATGTACATATAGGATGGTATACACTTAACATGGCTAAACATTCTATAATGGTAAAATCTTTCACTATTCTGTACATGACTCTCATAATTCTGCCAGCAACAATCAATCATTACCTTTGAAGCCCAACATATTTTTCCTGTATTATTCAATTCTAACATTTAATATGCTTTAACAGGCAATCTGTCCACATTCATCTGAGTTATTTTTATCCAATATTTTACGCATCTCACGATAGAAAGCAGTGACATGGGATGCTTCGCAGTTTCTCAGTACACAAATTCATTTGGCGTCTTGAGTGGCACTCCCAGAAACTTTTTCAACGCAAATAAATGAGTTTTCTCACAGTGTACAGCAGTAGGATACAGACCCCATATCTCAGCTCCATATTGTATTGCAAGTTGAATGTGGGCATCAGGTAACTTTAGACACAGAAAAAGAGATTTGTCATTCAACGAAGTTGAGAGAGAGAGAGAGAGAGAGAGAGAGAGAGAGAGAGAGAGAATAAAAAATATTCTTTTGTTTCCCCAACACCTTTCCCTTCATAAAACCCCTCAAAAGACCAAACGGAACACAATAACACCGAAAAGACGTGAAAGGACGATTGAAGAGGATAAACTGAAAGGGCATGTCTGCTCTTAAATGTCTTTGACAAGAGAGAAAACGGCCTTCTTTTCATCTCTGTAGGCGCGCATGTAAAACTGACATGGCGGAATAGTCTTCGTCCCACAAAAGGCAAGATTATGTGTTTGCTGGCCAGCAACCCTTCACCCAAACTACCAGCACCAAGCGTGACGCTGTCTTCGTGTTACTTTACTGACGGCAACAGCACTCATAAAAAAGACACGGCCACAACCCCGCCGCCATAAGACTTGCCCACAAAATCTCTTGCATTTCTTCACCTGTCACCAGTTAGGTCGTCTGCTTATGGCGTGTTACCGCCCCTTACATTGCTAGCATTGTTAGGGAATTTTCGTGCGGAATTCGGTAGAAAGATTTTTTAGCTGTTGACAGATTAGAAACTTCAGATCAAAACGACAACATGGGGGCGGGGGAGGTGGGGGGAGCATTTCTGCTGTCTATTTTTTTTAAAACCGACTTAATCTTTGTGGACTTATCTTTGTTTTCAAACTTCGTGAATAGACTGACACTTGATCTATGGCAGGTTACCTAATCCTTAGAAGGTTTGGAAAAAACCGGTCAACTGTACTGTTTGTCGTCTTCTTGATATCGTATCGGATGAATTCAATGAAAGTGAATACTGTTTTAAAGCCCCCAGAGTCTACTTGTCTTTTCTGAATGAAAAGTGGAAGAGAGAGAGAGAGGGGGGGGTCATTTTTATGTTCTACATTGCACAGTTTGTGCATATCAACTACCCCGTGGGGGTGTCGGAGGCATGTCAATATGAATAGCATTCGCACCTTCTGGAAATTATCTGCTAGGAATTCCATCTTTTCTATCTCTCTCGTTGTTTCTGCCTTCTTCCTTGTCAACCCATTGTCTATGTTCTGCCTTCTTGGTCCTTTCTCTTGCCTTTTATCCAGAAAAAAACCAAGCTTACCAATTTTCTCCCACGCCGATGTCGGATGCCCTGGGCCTGACTTGTCAGGCGCTTAACAGCAGCACAACATATTTTCGCTCATATGACAGGCAACAATAGTTGCTGTCCGAGCGTCCGGTGACGATAAATAAGTACACATAAAGGATTCGGTTTTACATATAAAATAAAATAGGTCTACACCCATTTCTGCTTGAATCTGTTTGGATCAGCATACCATGAAATTATGTTGATTCATACACAGTCGATGGCTTAAGTTTGAAATGTAACAGCATAGAATGGCAATGAATACGCGCGCGCGCGCGCGTGTGTGGTGTTGTGCTTGGTTTCATTTTTTCACAGTTGTTTTCGAGTACATTGAATAGCACAACATTTGTGTACGCTGTGATCTAAAAGAACATTTAGTGTAGTTGGAAGCACACAGATTTTATTCGTGATGAAGTTTCTGTTTTCGCAACAACAACAAAAAGTGTACGGAAACATTGTAGGACATCAACATGAAAATCAAAAGAGATAGGTATCTGTTTTAACTAAAAACCCCAATTAACACCCTGCCCCTTCTTCCACAGTCGAAGAAAAACCCTTACACAAACTATAAAAGACAAGCCACAAAGAGCAATATCACACACACACACTTTGTATATAAAGTCTCTGTCGAAAGCCTATTAGATTTTAAAAGTAAAAATATTTAGGAAAAATTATCAGAAAAATAATAAGAACGTAAAGTAAAGACGTAAATGGATGCACATACAAATCTTTGTTTTTCATGTACACAACTCGAAAATCTTATGTCTTACATTTTCAGAATCAACTAAAAAAAAAAATACAACCTAGGAAAAAACCCAGACAACATCAGCTGTAACAGGAGCAGCAAAAAGTAGCGCAGCAGCAGCAGCAGCAGCAGCAGCAGCAACAACAACAACAACAACAACAATTACCAAATCCAAGTGAAAGAAAATTACCAACAAAGGGCTGAATCGTAGAATTGACTTAGGATACTAAAACACATTTTTGCAGGTTTTCTCATAGCCTGAAGTATACAATTTTTTGTAATAGAGCAAACTTTTAACAGCACAAGAAAGAAAAATATACACACATTGTAAATCTGGAGAGCATAATTACAGTTAGCAAGGCCATTTTCCTTTGAAGACTAGCCTCCTTTGTCACTGAAGCTTTGGTGTTCACTGTGAAAGGATTTCCCCGACATAGTGTTCAAGTTGGAAATGATATAGACAGGGAAAAAAATCAACGCCTTTCCCCATTTATTTTCCTGGAGAGTTATGTTTAAACTGACATGTTCAAGGCTACGTTTCCGTTGTAATGGAAGGGGGAAGAGAACATGAAAGAAAAAAGTCAGGGAGAAAGCAGTCATTTTGGACTCAGGAATTCATCACCAACCCCAAAACCACGAGACCACACACACACGCGCGCACGCGCGCTCGCACACACACACACACACGATTAGAAAAAGCAAATGCATTGCTTATTCAGTATACCATTTGGAAAAAAAGACCTTGACTTTCATACACACACAACACACAGGCGCACGCACACACACGCAGGCGCGCGCACACACACACACACACACACCACACACCACACACACACACACACACATCCTCACACCCAACAACTCGCTCTCTTGACACACACACACTTGCTTTTTTGCTGGAGCTGGAAAAGCTATTTGCTGCCTAACCTTAGCTGGCTATGACTTAAGCCCTTTGTCATTTCTTTACAGTACAACCGACTGCAAAAGCTATATCTATAATTATGTGGACTTTCACCCATCAAAGTTAAAGGTGGTCAGGGCATGGCAGTGATATCAGTCTTCACCTCCTAAACAAGCAACTAACACCTTCATTATTAACCATCTACTCCAACGTGCAACACTAAACATGCGACTATTGTCACATGTCTTGCAGAAAGTAATCCAGTCAGTTTAAAATGGTGTAGGGATAGCTCAGTGGTCAGCTTTCCCCCAGCCAATGTGAAGCAGCATCGAGCGTGGTGACCAAGTGGATGGGTGACCGAGTGTACGCCTTGGCTTCACTCCAACCCCCCCCCCCCCCCCCCCCCCTGCCCCTGTTCACCCAGCTGTAAATGGATACCTGCCTTCTTTAGGGTCAGGGAAGGTAAAGCAGCGAGGGAGAGGAGATGGGCGCCGCCCTCACTATGCTGGCTCCTGGAGAAGCTGAGGTCCCTGATGCCTCGCTCCCCTACGACCACATAGGGACACCTTTACCTTTACCCGTTGGGATGCCGGGGTCCTGTCAGTATGAATAACACCCCCATCTTCTGGAAATGATGTGCTAAGGATTACCTCTTTTCTATCCTTTTCCTTTTTCTGCCTTGTTCCATTTCTCCCCTGTCACCTTCTTCTTGGTTTCCCCCCTGCCTTCTTGGTCCATTCTCCTGCTTTTTTTCTTTCCAGAAAGTCTTAACAGATAACAAGTCTCTACCATGCAGAAATCGGATGCGTGGGTCTGACTTATCATCCCAACGCATTTCTGCTCATATGAAAGACAACAAAAGTTGCTTTTTGAGCGTCCGAAGAAGAATGCAAAGAAGAAGAATACGAAGAAGAATGCAAAGAAGAAGGCTACGAAGAAGAATGCAAAGAAGAAGGCTACGAAGAAGAATGCAAAGAAGAAGGCTACGAAGAAGAATGCAAAGAAGAAGACTACGAAGAAGAATGCAAAGAAGAAGACTACGAAGAATAATGTAAAGAAGAAGAAGAAGAACAACAACAAACGACAATAACAAGAACTGTATTCTCAAAACTAGAAAAATCACTATTGTCGTGTACTACCTGAACTACCTGACCTCACCCCCCCCACCCCCATACACACCCATCCCCCCACTCACCTTCCACTCCACCCCCCAACCCCCCAACCCCACCCCTTACCTGCCAGTGCTAGTCAGCTGTGGGGTGGGGGTGTGTGGGGGGTGGGGGTATATGGAGGGTATCAGCAGCACCCACTGCGCACTTCACCTTCTATTCTCTTCCACTGCCCCTTTTTTCTGTTCTGCCAGCAGACTCGCACCGCACGGGAGGAGAGTTTACAGATGCACTGCAACAACACCAACACCAACACCAACACCACCAACACTAACACCAACACCAACACCAACACCAACATTGTCATCCTGACTGTTTGTAGTAAGCCTGCCTGAGCTAACTCGGTAGGATTGTATGTAGTAGGGCTTTCTCCCACTATAAATAGACTGGGTTGGTGTAGTGAGTGGGTATGTGTGTGTGTGTGTAGGGGGGTGGGGGAGGTGGGGGTGGGGGGTAGGAGTGGGTGGGTGGGGGATGGGAGGGGGGTTGTGGATTGGGTGTGTGTGTGGGGGGGGGGGGGAGGTGTGTGGGTGTGGGTCTGTTTGTGTGTGTGTGTGTGGGGGGGGGGGGGGGGGGGGGGGGGGGGGGGGGGGGGGGGGAGGGGTGCTGCGTATGCTTGGTGCGTGTTCTTTCTTTCTTTCTTTTTTTTTTTTTTTTTTTTTTTTTCTTTTTTTCTTTCTTCTTTCTTTTCTTTTTTTTGAGGATAATGGAATAAGCACTCATGTGCTTTTTCCACATTCAGTCCCGCGTGTAAGCAGTTTGTAAATTTTTGTCTACGTTTCCACCTCTCACAAGGGCCTACTCTTTCCGAAAAGTGAACAGGTTTTTACACGTGTGCGCAAAATGTTCTTTGCGTTGTTCGCACACGGGACCCAACCTCGGTTTTATAGTCTCATCGAAAGATGACGATGTTATGTAATGTGTGTTGTGTGTGTGTGTGTGTGTGTGTGCGTGTGTGTGCGCGTGCGCACGTGCGGCGCGCGTGCGTGCAGTGTTTGTGTGCATGTGTGCATGCGTGCGTGAATGCATGCGCGCGTGTGTGTATATGCGCGTCCGTGCGTGTGCATACGTGTGTATGTATATATATATATGAATCGATAGAGCATATAGTGAGCAGAGGAAAGAGGAAGGAGATTGGCTCGCTTGTCTTTCCCCTCTCATCCCCTCCCCCTCCCGCTCAACCCACACCCACCATTACCCACCTACCTTCAACCTTCCTTTTAGTTTTCTCTCAGGCAGGGTACAGGTGATAGGTAGGGTTATAGGTATGTTTGTCCGTCCTGTCCGACGATGACCTCCAAAACAGAAGAGGAGGCAGCTGCTGTTTTGGAAACTGGGCAGAAATTTGATTATAGTGGAGATGCCTTGCCCACAGTACATCCCCACTCTCTCGGCCAAGTGGGCATAAGGACAGTCAGCGTTGGAGATGTTCTCCAAAGGCCAACCAGACCCCAGGGCTGCAGCACATAAGGACTGTGCGAGTCAAGCCTCC
The DNA here is from genome assembly GCA_028751875.1 of Rapana venosa. NCBI lineage: Eukaryota > Metazoa > Mollusca > Gastropoda > Neogastropoda > Muricidae > Rapana > Rapana venosa. The sequence continues at coordinate 13,796,443 of CM054134.1, forward strand.
TAGTCAGAGAGTCATAGTCGATCACTAAATAGTAAGCTGTAAAGTGGAATTCCATGAGTGGGAAAGCCACTGGTCATACAGCCTCTCACTTTGCTGTTGCCCCCAGCGTCAATGGTTTAATCAAGAACTGTGATAAAGCCCAGGCGCTGACGTCATAAAATAGAGGCAGAGGGATAGGTAGAGGTGGGCACTGGCTGGTGCTTTTGTGAGGCGGAAATTGAAGGCGGCATACAGCATAGCCTAGCATAGCATAACGCAGCACG
>CM054134.1:13801705-13811705 GCA_028751875.1 Rapana venosa
TAATAATAAATGGAACTTATATAGCGCTATATCTTGCAAAGACAAATCAAAGCGCATGCTTCCCCCAATCTTACACAGTCAAAAAGTGTTTTCCCCCCCCCGGCCCGGCCCCCTTGTAGGGGGGGGTTTTTTTTTTTTTGGGGGGGGGGGGTTTTTTTTTTTTTTTTTTCCCCCCCCAACCCCCCCCCCCCCGGGGGAAAATTAAATTTTCCCCTTTAGGGCGGGGGGGGGGCCAAAGGTTTCCCCCCCCCCAAAAAAACCCCTCCCTTTTTAAAAAAAAAAAACCGGGGTTTTTTCCCCCCCCCCCAAACCCCCCCCCCCAAAATTTGTTCCCCCCAAAAAATTTTTTTTAAAAAAAAGGGGGGTTTTTCCCCCCCCAAAAAAAAAAACCCCCCCCCCTTTTTCCCCTTTTTCCCCGGGGGAAAAAAGGACCCAATGTTTTTTTTTAAAAGAAAAAAAATTTTTTTTTAAAAAAAAAGGGGTTTTTTTTTCCCCCTTTCCCCCCCCGGGGGGGCCCCGGGGGGCCGGTTTAAAAGGGGCCCAAAACCTTTTTTTTTTTAAAAAAAATTTTTCCCCCCCCCCCCCCAAAGTTCCCCCTTTTCCCCTCCCCCCCCCCAAAAAAAAAACCCCCCCCGTTTCCCTTCCCCCCCCCCCCCCCCCCCCCCCCGAAACGGGGGGGGGGGGGGGGGGGGGGGGGGGGGGGCCCCAAAAAAAATTTTTTTAGTTTTTAAAATTTAAAAAAAAATTTTTTAAAAAAAAAAAAAGGCTTTCCCCCCCCCCAAACAAAAAAAAAAAAAAAAAAAAAAAAAATTTTTAAAACAGGGGGGAACAAAATCTATGAAATAAAATGTAAATAGTCAAATGTTTTACAAAACAAACACACACTCACACAGGGCGTAACTTAAGCAGGGTGATAGACAGGGTTTGGAAGGGTTTGGAAAAGCTCTGATTTTGAAAAAAGGGGGGGGAAATCTTTGGTTTGAAATAAATAAAGTCTTGGGCCCGGTTTTAAAAAATGTTTATAAAAAATAGGTTTTTGGGGGAAGAGAGAGAGGGGGCTCTTCCACATCAATGACCCGAAAAAGAGAAAGAGCGGCGGCCCAAAAGTGGATTTGGTTTTAATCTAGGGATTTGTAGGGACAAGGGATCTGCCGTAGGGGCGAAGGGAACGTGGGAAAGGGGGGTAAAGGGAAGAATTTACAGAAATAGGGGGGGTTTCATTTTTTTGGAGACCTTTGTAACAGAGGGGGACTGATCTTTAAATTTTCTCTCTGTGGCACAGGGAGCCAGTGGAGAATCCCCAAAAAAGGGGGAATTTTGCTCAGATTTTTTTTTTTCTGAGAACAAATCGAGCCCCGGAGTTTTGTAAACGTTGAAAAGAGTGGAAAGATGCCCGGCAACCAACAAAGAGAAAATTTCAATAGCCAGACGTGAAAGAATGAGAGAATGACCAAAATTTGGGTGTTTCCCTCATTTGGGAGGGAATGAAAAAAAAACTTTTGACTCCCCCGGGGTTTAAAATTTTAAAGGGAAATCCCAACGAGGACAAAACATAGATCATTTAACAAAAAAAATGTTTAAACTTTGGCCTTTGAAAACGGACTTTTCCCCGGGGGATGGGGGGGGCTGTCATAAAATAGTACCCCACGCGGGGCATTCTGGCCCCGGAAAAACCCCTTTTCCCATTTCCCCCTTTGTTTCTGCCTTGTTCCTTTTTTTTCCTGTCACCCCCCTTCTTGTCTATTTCTCCTTTTTGGTCCATACTCCCGGGCCTTTTTTTTTTTCCCGAAAACCCTTTAAAGATAAAAGGGTTCTCTCCCACCCGAAGTCGGGTGCCTGGGCCTGACTGTTTCAGCACTAAAAAGGCGCACAACGCATTTTTGCCATACGAAGACAACAAAAGTTTTTGTCTGAGGGTCGCGTCAAAAAAAGAAAACGGACCCAACTACACAATGGCTTTTCACTGGGATTCCAAAACGGCATAAAGGGTGACCTTGTGCCATCCGCCGCCGTGTCATTGGCAATGGCATGTAACTATGTAGGCTACTGTTTGCCCTACATCTACCATGAGAAGAATGGCTGATTTCATGGAAACTTTATAGCTTTCAAGCAACCCTAAAAATGTCATTATCTTTGGGTGACGTTATAAAAGTATTTTTCGCCATATATCTTATCTTATTTTCATGTACTTTTCCATTGCTGACTAAACGTTAAGTTCATTGCTAACAATTAACAAACATCCCAACCCTCCCCTTTTCTGAAAAAGCATCAACAACAAACAAACAACCACAACAACAACACAGACACACCCACACAAAATAAACCCAACCAACCACTCCTGTCTACCTATAAAAAAAAGAGAAAAAAACACAAAACAATACAAAAGTAAATTAAAAAAAAACACAATAAAGTACTGATACTCTGCCGCCACATTTTTTATGACCCTTTTGGGATGTTGGGGGAGGGGGGGGGGGGTAGCTGTCGGTATAAATAGCATCCCCACCTTCTGGACATTCCGTGCGAGCAACTGCCTCTTTTAAATTCCTCTCTTTGTTCTGTCTTTGTCCTTTTCCCCCTGTCATCTCCTTGGCTATTTTTCACCTTCTTGGTCCATTCTCCCCAGAAATTCTGAAAAGATAACCATTCTCTCCCATGTCGAAGTCGGATGCGCTGGGCCTGACTTGTCAGGCGCTTAACGGCAACGCAACGCATTTTCGCTCATTATGACATACACAACAGTAGTTCTTGTCTGAGCGTTCGACGAAGAAGAAGTTTAAAATTGAGAATAATGTTCCATCTACACCAGTTTGTCTACCATTTCAAACAGATTAACTTGTAATTCTCGAAGTCGGAGTGTGGCTACCTAAATGGTGTGTGTGTGTGTGTGGGAGGGGGGCAAAAATACAAACGGGTGCATACGCAGAAACCTCACCATTGATAAACCTCAGAGCTGAAGCCACAGAACAGAGAGAAAAAAAATGAACAGTCAGAAGAATGTTCACTTCTAATCAGAGCAAACCCGGGTCAAGTGCTGTGCCCTGCTAACGTTGTCCCTGCATGGTTTCTCATGTGCCCTCCAACACGCTGACAATAAAGACGCTGAAAGGACGTCCCGGATAGAATCCTCACAGGTTAATCACCAACATTTCAAGCTTTCCAAGTGCTGGTTGTTCAAGTGTGTGTACACGACTGCTCTCCCCCCTGTGAAGTCTGATACAAACACCCGCAGCAAAACTAAAAACGAAAACACGTTCGAGTTACGAACAGAACCAATCAAAACTCACACCAGTTTTGAACAGGTCCAATCAAAACTCAACAGTAGTTTTGGGACAGTCTTAGATGCTGCGTGTACTTGTACCGGATTTTATGCCGAAACCAAAAAAATAGGGTGGTTGGTTTTAAAACAAACGGGTCTGGACGAGATATAAGCTGGACACATTAAAACAAGGCCTGCTTGCTCTTTGTGGAGTGACCAGGGGTTCTGACTGGCTCTTAATGTAAGCCAGTGTTATCCGCACGATCAGGGAAAGGTGGACACTGGCAAAAAACCAGGCAAGGATTGGTGGTGAATGACTTGCCCTCAGTTTTAAGCCTCCCCCTGTGATTGTCAGCCATTAAAATTAATGGAGCGTGTCAGGACTGAGCCAGAGAGAGAGAGAGAGAGAGAGAGAGAGAGAGGTTGGTTTTTTGTGGTCCTTTCTGCATTTGCACTTGATGGAATATGAATCACTTTTGTTCAGACTCTCTGTCTCTCTGTCTCTCTCCCTCCCTCTCTCTCTCCCCTCTCTCTCTCTCTCTCTCTGTCTTCCTCCCCACCTCTCAGTGTTTCTGTCTGTCTATCTCTCTGTCTGTCTGTCTGTCTGTTTCTCTCTTGTAGTTTAAATTGTGTTGAACATTGCAATGTCTTGAGTCTTCAACGGTCTTGATTGTTTGGTGATGGCATTCATATGTATCTTTAATGCACTTGTGTGTTTGTTGTGTGCACCCCATTCACGGGGGCAATGGCCTAGACACCATTCAGTTATCCGTATCTGAATCACTGTCTCTCTCCGCACACACACACAAACATAGATATATATATATATATTTATATATACGCACACATTTATATAAAGAAATCTCTCTCTGTGTGCGTATTCTGTGGCTAACATAGTAGATACATGAAGACGTAGGGAGTCCAGTCACATATACAAAATTCATCCAGTGTGCACAACCAGTCTCACGATGATTCCCAGGGGCGGTAAGTAAGACAGAGTGCACGTTGTGGGTGACCCCAAGGGCGTTAAGCTGTGGAACACAGCAGCAGCAACAACAAGAAGAACAACAACAGTAATAAAAACCAACTATGAAAACATGTCATTGTCACAATGAAAGGTACGAGTTAAGAAAACAAACAAAAAAGGAGAAGATGGTGCAGGTGGCAATGCCTTTCTTTGCAAGGGCAACTGATAAGCCTTAACACACTTTTTCACCGCACACACCCACACACACACACACACACACACACACACCACACACACACACACATATATATATAAATAATATATATATACATATATATATATACAAGAGAGAGAGAGGGGAAGAGAGAGGGGAGGAGAGAGAGAGAGAGAAGAGAGAGAGAGAGAGAGAGAGAGAGCGGCGGGCTAGGTTACTTAGTCATAGTATACTCCAGAAACAAAACTACCAATCTTTCACAAACAGACAGGATAAAAAGGAAGGTATCGGGTTGTTCAAAGAGGCGACAGTACAAGACAGACAGACAGAGAGTCACACAGACAGAAAGTCATCTGGCCATTAAAGAAAAAGCCTCAGAAAGAACACTGTCATCTGCAAGTGGAGCAGATTGTAAGACGAGCCTGGGTCTTTTTGCACTGCACTGGGAAGCCAATACCGCAAAAAGCACGACCTAGGACATAAAATTCTGTTTTTGAAGTTTGCTGTTGTTCAAGTCACTGGGACTGCTCTATATCTGCTCGGCTCATGTTCTTACATACCCCCCCCCCCCCCCCCCCCCCCCCCCCCATTCCCCCAAGAGAAAAAACCTCGAAAACTAATTTTTAAAATATCGGTATACACGGGGAGGGGGGGGGGGGGGGGGGGTATATAGGGGATGGGATAGCTCAGTGGGCGGGGCACTCGCTTTCCCCCAGCCAAGTTAAGCAGCGTCGAGCGTGGTTACCAGTTGGATGGGTGACCGTTTGCGCGCCTTGGCTTCAGTACAGTTCCCCCAGTTCACCCAGCTGTAAATGGGTACCTGCCCTCTTTAGGGTCAGGGAAGGTAAAAGCAGCGAGGGAGAGGAGATGGGCGCCGCCCTCAATATGCTGGCCCTAGAGAAGTGAGGTCTCTGACGCCTCGCTCCCCTACGACCTTATAGGTTATGGGACTCCTTTACTTTTTTCTAGACACCATGGCGCATTGGTTAGAACAGCCAATCACTAGCTTAGAGGTACATGGTTCAATTCCAACACAAGCATGTAATAGATGTCGTAGTTTGTTCGGTAGATACCTTCTGCAAATAGTCCAGTAAGGCATGAGGTTTGGTAAGAAAGTTGGAGCCATACAAACGAAAATTTCTTCTTCTTCTTCTTCTTCTTCTTCTTCTTCTTCTTCTTCTTCTTCTTCTTCCCCTTCTTCTTCTTCGTCGAACGCTCAGACTCAACTATTGTTGTCTTGTCATAAGAGCGAAAATGGCCAGCGCAATCTGCTTCGGCGTTGAAGAGAAATGTTATCTTTGAAGTCTTTCTAAAGCAACTGACTTTTGTATGTTTTGTTGGTTTGGGTTTTTATTTGAATTTTTTTGCTTTGTTTGTTTGTTGGTTGGTGCACCTCCACGTACGTGTGTATGTGTGTGTGTGTGTGTGTGTGTGTGTGTGTGTGCGAGAGAGAGAGAGAGAGAGAGAGAGAGTCCAGTCAACTCAAGTCGAGTCAAGTTATATCAGGTTCTTTTATTTCGAAGATAATAAAAAAAGCATTCGTGTGGAGGTTTTTTATATACAGTCCCCGACCGTATCCGGACACGTCAATATAGAAGAAAAGACTAATTAAAAACAACAAGAATAACAATAAACAAAACCAAGAAACAACAAGAAAAAACCCGCACAAAACAGAGGGAGAGAGAGAAACAGAGAGAGAGAGATAGAGAGAGAGAGACAGAGACAGAGAGAGAGACAGAGACAGAGAAAGACAGAGACAGGAACGGGAGAGAGACAGAGACAGAAACAGAGAGACAAAGAGAGACACAGAGACAGAAAGAGACAGAGACAGACAAACAGAGACAGAAAGAGACAGATCAGTGACAAATCAGCCACCACATCAACGAATGTAACAGAAGATGGGAACAGAGAGACCATAAACACACTGAGCATGACACAGACACCCGGACAGCTCTTGACAAGGATGCTCCAAGGTCCTGAAGGGGAACAAGGTGAGTAGCCCAGAGGGAGAGAGAGAGAGAGAGAGAGAGAGAGAGAGAGAGAGAGAGAGAGAGAGAGAGAGAGAGAGAGAGAGAGAGAGAGAAGAGAGAAAGAGAGAGAGAGAGAGAGAGAGAGAGAGAGAGAGAGAGAGAGAGAGAGAAAAGAGAGAGAGAGAGAGAGAGAGAGAGAGAGAAAGAGAGAGAGAAGAAAGAGAGAGAGAGAGAGAAAGAGAAAGGAGAGAGAGAGAGAGAGAGAGAGAGAGAGAGAGAGAGAGAGAGAGAGAGAGAGGAGGAGGAGGAGGAATGAGATGACGAGAGAATCAGAGGCGGCGGGGATACTGAGTGACAGGAGAGAGGGGGGGGGGGGGGGGGGGGAGGGAGGAGGGGGGGGGTGGGGTGGTGGTGGGGGGGGGGGGGGGGGGGGGGGTGGGGGGGAGACGGGGGTGACAGTGATCAGGCTACGAGCACCGCCTGCTGTGTAAACAAGGCCCTGACAGGCCGCCAGAGGGCAGTGCACAGGAAGGAGCAGATAAATCACCACCAGCACTGCCAGCAAGGGCAGTCACTCTCTAGCTACCCACCAATTTCGCCCTCATTCCATTCCGTGGCGCTTCGATACCGACACACGCAGCATTAAATAAAAATTGCAGTCTTTTGTTGTTGTTTTTAACTAGTCCAAGCTTGCGATAGATTATACCCTGTTATCTGTGAAGGATCTGTGGTTCCAGTGTTACTGCTGGCAGAAATCAGACTAAGTTCAATCGGAAGGCAATTACAGTAATTCCATCTCATTTCCTGGGATTGGCAGAAATTAGGCTAAGTTCAGTCTGAACGGTAAGGAGGATGGTTCAATATCTCTAGCTGTATGATTTCATCTGTGTAAACAAATTTTGAAATCAAATCTCCAGAATCAAACGGTATTTTACAAACCCTGTAACCTACGGCGCTTCACTCATTTTTTTTTTAATAAAAAAAAGGAGAAACACGTAATAGCAGCAATACAAGTGAACAGCAGCTTATTGCTAGTATATTGCTACTTCCAAATCCTTCTATCCTGTGTTCAAAGTCCAAATGCAGCTACATTCAAGGTGGGCAAAAAACGGTCGTATACACAAAATCTTACTGTTGGTGAACCTTAGACTTCTCGCCAAGGAAGGAAATGTAAAAGCTCTTGAATTTTTCATGCAAAAGGCAGTTGCAGAGAGTTGCGCACCCACGGCAAATGGGCAGCAATCGTAAGTCAGGAACTACCTGAGCAATGCTGTCACCTGGTATCTTTTTTTTTCTTGTCAAACATGACAGCACTACATTAGCATTTTTGTGGCGTCTTTGGAAAGTCATGCCTGTCACTAAACTGCGACATCAGCGTCCTATACGGAACATCACAAAACAGACCCTTGAAGGAAAAAAAAAGGATGTTTGGTATGGTTATTTGAACCCTTTGACAAATTTTAACTAAGTTGTGTGTGTGTGTGTGTGTGTGTGTGTGTGTGTGTGTGTGTGTGTGTGTGTGGAGAGAGAGAGACAAATTCTTTTGACAAATTCTTTTATTTCGAGGATAATGTGCTTTTTTACATCTAGTCCCCGCCCTTAAGGATATATATGATAATAAAATAAAATAAAGCCCATAGCAATACACTTACACAGCTTACGGAAAAAATATCTGCACAAAAATCCCCACAAAATCACCGAAGAGAGAGAGAAAGAAAAAAAAAGAAAAAAAAGAAAAAAGAAAAAAAGTAGCAACAAGTAAGAAAGAAAGCAGAACACAAAACACAGAAACAACCGAAAAAATAGCAAGAACCAAGAGCAAAACAAAAACGGCAACAACAAAGGGAGAGGGAACAACCGAATAGTCCCCCCTCAAAAAAGCAACAACAACCCCAAACCCAAACCAAAACAGAACCGAACAAAGCAAAACCTCCATAAAATAAAGGAGAACAAACTACGTAAATAGTTTCATTTTGGCTAACAGAAAGAAACGTCAAAAGTTCTTTGTGCTTTTATGGGAGGCAACAGCAATAGTAAACTACATGAAACAAATATTGTAGAAGCAATTTGCATTCCCATGCACACGTACACACACACACACACACACACACACACACACACACACACACACACACACACACACACACACACACACACACACACACACACACACACACACACACATACACACACATACCCACACACGCGCGCGCGCGCGCACTCACACCACGCATCAATGTCAACATAAAATCTTTATGAATATCATGTATAGTCATAGAGAAGGACATCTGCATTTTGGAATTAGCTATACATAATTGGTACGCTCAAAACAAGATATCAAAATAAAACAGAGAGAGAGAGAGAGAGAGAGAGAGAGAGAGAGAGAGAGAGAGAGAGAGAGAGACAGAGACAGAGAGGAGAGAGAGAGAGAGAGAGAGAGAGTGTGTGTGTATGTTTACAATTCAAATCCGTATCGTATGTAGAAGAATATTCCACATTATATGTGCTCTAGTCTATGTGCCACTCTCAGCGGGTACCTAGTACCTATCTGTAGTATGCTGTGTAGTAGCTCTTCATGATGTGACTTTGATATGAAGTCATTCTCAACAGCATTTTTTAATTACAGTTTTCTACATTTTTAAGCAATAACCATGCAGCAACAGTATGGATGTGATAACAATCTACAATACCTACCAAAATTTCATATGTAATATGTAAGCGTGTTCCGAAAAAATGTCAAAGTGGAATACTTATTAAAACATTTGTGGAACATCTGAAAAATATCCATGGACTACCGGGCATTGAAAATCAGGGGAAATAATTGACAGGAATCTGGCTCAGGCCCAAGGCATTGGTCAGATTTTTTTTAACGAAGCTAAGCACAAAGTCCTACATTAAAGTTTTGTTATGCCTGAAAATGTTATGCTGATATTGTCTTCAGACATGACAAGCTCTCAGCATAACAAACCTGCACTCTCCTTTAATTTAGGGAGCATTCACGTGAAGTTGGAGTAAAGGAGGTAAAGGAGTCCCATAACCTATAAGGTCGTAGGGGAGCGAGGCGTCAGAGACCTCACTTCTCTAGGGCCAGCATATTGAGGGCGGCGCCCATCTCCTCTCCCTCGCTGCTTTACCTTCCCTGACCCTAAAGAGGGCAGGTACCCATTTACAGCTGGGTGAACTGGGGGAACTGTACTGAAGCCAAGGCGCGCAAACGGTCACCCATCCAACTGGTAACCACGCTCGACGCTGCTTAACTTGGTTGGGGGAAAGCGAGTGCTCCGACCACTGAGCTATCCCGTCCCTAGTTGAAGTTGGAGTATGGCTGCCTATATGTATCTGGTGGATCGGTGGTCTAGAGGTAACGCGCCTGTCTAGAAAGCGAAAAGTCCGGGTCTGAAGTGTGCGGCGGTTCGTACCCCGTTTGGACCGGAAATTTTCCCCCCATCCATGAGACCATGAGTGGTGGTCTGGGCGCTAGTCTTTCGGATGAGACGATAAACCGAGGTCCCGTGTGTTACACGTAATTATTTAGCGCACGTAAAAAAACCCACGGCAACAAGAGAGTTGTCCCTGGCAAAATTCTTAGAAAA
>CM054134.1:13814205-13819205 GCA_028751875.1 Rapana venosa
GATGATGATTATGATAATAACAAACAGAATGGGAGCTGACTTACGACCACGACGACGACGACGACGACGACGATGATGATGATGATAAACAGTATGGGAGTCTAAATTTCGCTCTCTTCGGGAGCGGACTTGTTTTCAGGAGCTGTGCAAATAAAGGCGATTTTCTGAACTTTGCTGCATTCTGGAAGCGCAGTGTTGACGACAGCCTCTGCTTTGTTCCGTTAAAGGACATGTGTGGAAGACAGTCTGTCAGCATAGTGAAGCTGGAGTACAGGAACGGTATATCATTCAGTTTACAATACGTGTTTTTGTTATTGTTGCTGATTTGTTTTTGTTTTTGTTTTTGTTTTGTTTTTCTGGTGTGGGGTGGAGGCCTTATTGGTAACTGATACAATTTTAAGGCATAAAGTATACTCTTCTCCTTCTACCTGGAAGCGCTCAGACAACAACTATTATTATTGTCTGACATATGAGCGAAAATGCGTTGCGCTGCTGTTAAGCGCCTGACAAGTCACTCGGACTTCAGCGTGGGAGAGAATTGTTTTTATCTGTTAAGTCTTTCTGGAAACAAACAATACAGGAGAATGGACCAGAAAATAGACAAGAAGGAGGAGGTAAAAGGAGGTAAAGGAGTCCCATAACCTATAAGGTCGTAGGGGAGCGAGGCGTCAGAGACCTCACTTCTCTAGGGCGAGCATATTGAGGGCGGCGCCCATCTCCTCTCCCTCGCTGCTTTACCTTCCCTGACTCTACAGAGGGCAGGTACCCATTGACAGCTGGGTGAACTGGGGGAACTGTACTGAAGCCAAGGCGCGCAAACGGTCACCCATCCAACTGGTAACCACGCTCGACGCTGCTTAACTTGGCTGGGGGAAAGCTAGTGCTCCGACCACTGAGCTATTCCGTCTGGAAGGAGGAGACAGAACAAAAAAAGAGCAAGGCAGAAACACATGAGAAGGAATAGAAAATAGGGAATTTGTAGCACAGAATTTCCAACAGGTGAGAATGCTCTTTATATTGACAAGGCCCCGGGCATGCCTATACGGGTGTATAAAGTATATCGTTTTGCTGTTGGTTTGTTTTTTTAAGGTGGGGGAGGCGGGAATGGGGATGGCAATGGCGGGGGGGGGGGGTGGTATTGCTTCTTTCCCTGCCGGCCAGCGTGTTTGCTACACACCCAGACAGCTACAGGATGGTGGGGATGAAGGACGCCATCTTTGCAGCTGCTGCTGCTGATATGCCGCCCTTCCTCCTTCCCTCCCTCCCTCCCTCACTTCCTTCCTTCTGTTGGACGATGTGTTTTCCACATGCTTCCTCCCCCCCCCCCCCCCCCCCCCCCCCCCCCCCCCACTCCCCTCAGTGGTAGGAGTCTGCCATTCACCTGCCTGCTATTGGATAGGTGATGTAAACACTGTCAGCTTCAAATGATGTGTTTTAGGTGAGGTTGTGTAGGACTCACTGGCTAAAAACTAATGCTTCCGGTAATGTAAAAATTATTGGCTTAAAGTTCTGTGCACTATGTGAAGAAGATGATATCAGCTTAAAGTTCTGTGCACTATGTGAAGAAGATGATATCAGCTTAAAGTTCTGTGCACTATGTGAAGAAGATATTATCGGCTTGAAGTTCTGTGCTAAAGGTGACGTCAAATATGTGTACTTCACATTATGAAATTCTGTGCTAGGAATTCCCTCTTTTCTATCCCTTTCTTTGTTTCTGCCTTGTTCCTTCTCTTCTTGTTACCCCCTTCTCGTCTGTTTTCTGCCTTCTGGATCTATTCTCCTGCCTTTTATTTTCCCAGAAAGACTTAAAAGGTCACAACTTTCTCCATGCCGAAGTTTGATGTGCTGGGACTGACTTGTCAGGCGCTTAACGGAAGAGCAACGCATTTTTGCTCATGTGACAGACAACAATAGTCGCAGTCTGAGCGTTCGATGACGAAGAAGAATATACACTTCAGGTGACATAAGAATCATCAGCTAAAGTATGAGGACATAAATCATTATTACTTATCTTCGGTTTAAAGTCATGTGCTTTTGACGTAAAAACAATAGACTCAAGATTATACACTTTAGATGACGTAAGAATCCTCGGTTTGAAAACAATGCAAATTAAGTGACGTTAAAATCATAGGCCTAAAATAGGATACTTGAGGTGACGTAAGAGTTATCAGCTTAAAGTTATTTGCCTTAGCTGACGTCAGAATCCTAGGCTCACAATGTTGTTTTAGGTGACGTAAGAGCCTTTGGTTTAATTAAAGTAATGTGACTTCGGATATTCAGAGAGAAAAAGTACCTCTTAACGTGTTAAAAGGATATATCAGGACAGAGACACCCTGACTTATTAGTTCTGCACACCCCGAACCTTTATAGACGAAATAAACCACTCATCACCAATTCAAGGGCAGTTTACCCTTGAAGTAACACTAGTACCGGATTCATTCCCCCCCAGAAAGTCCTTCGGATGAGACTAAGCCTATAAACTGAGGCCCCGTGTGCGAACGAACGCAGAACATCTGGCGCACATGTTAAAACCTATTCCGCCTTTTGGAAGAGTTGTCAGACAATTAGGCCGGTAGGAGCAGATGAAATAAAAACAAAAGCAACAACACGCATATTGGTGTTATATAAAGCATCCCAGAAGTCGGATTGCAGCTGCCTTAATGGTGAGCAGAAGCGCTCGCAAACGCAACATCTCACAACTGCTGAACCTCACATCTCCAACCGAACGAAAAAACCTACCACATTAAAGCCCCATCAACCTTTTGGTCTCCTCTTATACTCTCTGAAATCAGAGGACTAAACTTGAGAGTCAGAGACTACATGGAAACTATATAACAGGTAAAAGGTAAACGTGTCCCTTAACCTATGTGGTGGTAGGGGAGCGAGGCGTCAGAGACCTCAACTTCTCAAGGAGCCAGCATATTGAGGGCGGCGCCCATCTCCTCTCCCTCCCTGCTTTACCTTCCCTGACCCTAAAGAGGGCAGGTACCCATTTATAGCTGGGTAAACTGGGGGACTGTACTGAAGCCAAGGCGCGCAAACAGTCACTCATCCAAGTGGTAACCACGCTCGATGCTGCTTTAACCTTGGCTGGGGAAAGCGAGTGCTCTGATCGCATACACACGGGGACAGGATGTAAAAAAGCACATAAGTGCTTATTCCATTATCCTCGATATAAAAGAATAAAATAAAATAAAAATAAAAATAAATAAATCACTGAGCTATCCCGTACCCTCGTCAGAAAATAATTACATACAAAACCAAATTCAAGCACACCTTCCAGTTGCTCCAAAATGTGCAAAACACGTGTTAACGGCAATCGTTTTGACAAACACTCTTGTAATCCTAATTACTCTTTCGTTTGCTGCTGCATCTTTGAAAGGCAAGGAGGTTCGTCTTCCAGACGTCTCTGGAGCTTTCTGTCAAATCGCGTAGTTTGTGTTTGGGGATTGGGCACGGGTGAATGAACATGTGGGTAGCTGTGTGTAGTCAAGTGCATGGGCTTGACTGCACGTGCGCTTTTAGGCATCACTGCGCGTGTGCAAACTGATAGGCCTACGCACGCACGCACGCACGCACGCACGCATACACACGCGCGTGTGTGTGTGTGCGCGCGCACACACACACACACACACACACACACACGTAGAACGGATGACAACATTTACAAAACTGCATACATACGGGGACTGGATGTAAAACACATAAATGTTTATTCAATTTTTCTGGAAATAAAAGAATTTATTTATGTGTTTATTTATTCTTTTATATCGAGGATAATGGAATAAGCACTCATGTGCTTTTTTACATCCAGTCCCCGTGTGTATGCGGTTTTGTAAATTTTGTCATCTGTTCCCACCGGCACAAAATGGCCTACTATTTCGAGAAGCGGAACAGGATTTAACGTGTGCGCAAGATGTTCTGCGTGCGTTCACACACGGGGCCTCGGTTTATTGTCTCATCCGAAGAATAAATGAATAAACTAAACACACACACGCGCAAATACACACACCACACACACACACACACACACACACACACACACACACACACACACACACACACACACACACACACACACACACACACACACACACACACACACACACGCATACACACACACACACACACACACACACACACGCATACACACACACACACACAAACACACACACACACACACACACACACACACACACACACACACACACACACACACACACACACACACACACACGCACGCACACACACACACACACACGAAAACCATGGGATGCATCTCAAAGGCTTACTGGTACAGTAGGGCAATGATAACATGGCTTTGGGTGGGAAATCAACGCAAAACAGGACAGAAGGCAGGCAGACAGGCACTTGTCAGCTGGCTCCAGCACCAAAGGTAATCTGTGTTTGCAGACGTCAATCAGGCTTCGTGGAATCAAAGACAGCTAGCTACAAGCACTACACTGGTTTGACGTGCTTCATTCACAGTCTGAAAGAGGAAGAGGGGAAGAACCATCTGAAGTCTTTTTTTTCTCCAAGGCACAGAACTAAAGTGTGCACACTACTTCTATTCCTTCTGTACGTCTCTTTCAAGTCTTGGCTAGAAAGTCTGGAAGATTGGTGTGATTTTCAGGCCTGTGTTTATCATTGAGTAGGATATAGTGGGGGTTTTCCCGTTCCTCTGTTAGAGCTCCGAGGTTCACCAATGTTGAGATTTTGCGAATGCGACCGTTTTCATCTACCATGAAGGTAGCCGCATTCCGACTTCAGGGTCATGTGCTTGGAATGTTCGTGTTTCCGTAACGCACCGGACGCTGACATGAATTACGGGATATTTTGCATGTGTATACTATATGCGAAGAAAATCAAGGCACTGGCAGGTCTGTACTTGAAGTTGACCTGGGAGATCGTAAATATCCCCACCCTTAATTCACCAGACGCCGTCAAGATTCGAACGCATGACTTCAAGGACCCTTGGGATTAAGTCGAGCGGTCTTCAC
>CM054134.1:13824205-13859205 GCA_028751875.1 Rapana venosa
CCAGAGTAGAGTTTTTGTGGCCCCAACCTTTATAATAAAAATAATAAAAAATTTAAATTAGGAAATTTTTTGCGCTGAATCTTGTGAAAACAAACAAAAAAAAAGGTTTTCTTTCCTCCCCGCCCCTATGAGCTAGTCCCCGGAAACCCCAAAAACCCCCCAACCCCACCCAAAACCCCCCAAAACACCACCCCAAACCCCCCCAATGGCCATGGGAGCAAAAGGACAAAAAAACCCACAGCCCAAATCATAAACCCCCGGGAAAAGGCCCCGTTAAGAGGTTGGGAAAACTCCTAACCCCCCCCCCCCTTTCCCTCTTCTTCTTTTTTTTTCTCTCTCTTCTTTTTCTCTCTTTCTTCTTTCTCTTTGTCCGATATACGTTGTGGGCCCCTACTGGGAAAGCGGCGCAAATTTTTGAAAGATACCCAGCCCCAGATGACCAAACATCTGACATGCCTGCACTACAGGAGGGAGGGGGGGTTGAGGAACTGAGTTGGAAGGGGGGCCCAAAAAATGGATAAAAAACCTTGGGGCTGTGAGGGCCCGATTTGTTTTATAGGCCCCTGGTTGCTATTTTTTTTACTTATTTAGGCCATCCCCCCCCTGAGAAGGGCGCAACAGCCCGCCGGCCCTTTCCCTGGGCTATTTTTAGTGTCCCGGTTTCCCATTTTTGGGTTTCGCCTCAAGGTCGCGTCGCGGGGTGTTTTTGGCCCTTTCCCTCTTTTTTTTTTCCCCTGGGGGTTCCCATGATGGTTTTTGCCTTGTGATTTTGTGGCGGGGCTTTTAGGGGTGCCCGATCCCCCCCTTTCCCCTGGCCGGATTTCTTTTGGCGGCAGGGGTTTGGGTTTTCGTTCCCAAGGTCGCTTGTGAGGGTTTGTGGGATTGGATTGGAGGGTTGACAGCGGTGATGAAGGTTGATTTTTTCTTGATGGTGGTTTTTTTGTTGTGTCTCCGTATTTTAGGGACTGATTTGGGGTTAAAAACCGGCTTTTGTGGGGTCGAACCATTGGGGTAGTTTTTTAGCTGCAGTCGCTCTGTTGCCCTTTGCTCGGGACGTTGGTTGTCCCGCTGCATGTTAATGATGCCCCCAGGAGTGAACCCCCCCATTCTTCCAGCCCCTTCCCCCTTTTTGTGTGATGGGCCTCACTCGTGCGTTGTTGGAGAATTTGGTTTTGCTTTGGATCTTGAGCCCAACTTTTAATGAGGTGGCTGCTAGTTCTGTAGTCTTGTTGTCGTTGGCGGCTGGGGGGGAAAGAGGGCCCAGGTCGTCTGCAAAGAGTCATCCCCTGGCCCCCGGGGTCCATGGATTCCATTTTTTGTATGCTGTTGAAGTCTTCATGGCCAATCGATCCCCCAGGAGGAAAAGGAAAGGACAGGAAAAAAGAAATTGTTTGATCCCGGGTTTCACTCAAAGCTGTTTTTGATTGTCCTCATGGAACCCCCGGAAAGGGATTTTTTATAGGGTTTGTCAAGTTTGACCCAATTTGGTTGGACCATGGTGGGAAGCAAATTTGGGGTGTTTCGGTCCCCAACGAATGCCGAATGTTTTCTTCAACAAAGTTTTATGATAAAGATGAGGGGTTCCCCCTAAAAAATTGCCAAAAGATTAGCGAAGGTCAATTGATTACGCATGTCTGTTTTATAGTTGGCCATTGTGAGGTCCTTTCTTGGGTTGCTTTTATGGGTAGTGCCTTCATTTTTGATGGTACTTCCCCCTTTCCCCAAACTTAAAGAGAGGGACGATTTCCGTGGGGTTTTCCCGGTTGCCAGAGTGTTTTTGGGAGTTTTCCCGGTCCCGTGTTTTCCATTTTGCATTTTTATGGCTTTCCCGTCTCCTCCTGGTTGGTTGCTACAGTTGATGTTAGGTCTCATCGCAGGGTCGTGTCCGGGGGTTTTTTAAAGGGGGGATTGTTCAGGGTTCCCAAAGTCTTGCCCCTTTTCGTTTCCCCCCTGTTCCCGGTGGTTTTTTTTGTCTTTATGGTCGTCAGGCCGCTGTATTCCCCGGAGTTTCTTATGGTGTCATACAGGCTTCAGTTGTTTCTGGTGTGTTCCCGGCTTCCCCTTTCCCCGGTGTCGATGTACTTGCGCTTG
Source organism: Rapana venosa (assembly GCA_028751875.1). Classification (NCBI taxonomy): domain Eukaryota; kingdom Metazoa; phylum Mollusca; class Gastropoda; order Neogastropoda; family Muricidae; genus Rapana; species Rapana venosa. The sequence continues at coordinate 13,826,297 of CM054134.1, forward strand.
TCTGTTCTTTGGGTCCCCCTTTTATTCTCTGTTTGGTTCTGGAAATTGTTTTTCCCTTGGGGTTTTTCTCTTGTCCGGCGTTGTTTATGTGTTTCTTCGTTTTTTCTCATTTGCCCATTGGGCCGTATCATTTTGTTGGTTCTTGGGGGCCCCCAAATTCCTGACAATTGAGTCAGGTTCTTTCATTTTTCCCCTGGCTCTCGTGTCAGTTTTTTTTTAAGCAGTTCTTTTAGTATTGGTATTTTTGGTGAGGGAAGTTGGGAATTTTCTTTATTTGATTTTAGGGGTGGTTTGTACTTCTGCCTTTGGTTTCTTTTCCTCCCGTTTTCTTTTAGCTTTGCTTTAGTGGCTACCCAAAAATGGTGGAATGCAAGTTTGTCCTTTTTACCCCTTTAATGTAGAGCTTCCCGAATTTTTGGCATGCAGTTGGTGATTGGTTCTCAGTCACATGTTTGGTGATACCGGTTTTTGTACTTTTTGGGGGGGGAAAAACTTTTCCCCGTTACCCGAGTTGATACAGAAGTTGCAAATCTCTGCCCTTCTCATTTATTCTCTAATCCCCTGTTTCCCCTCACTTCCTCGCATCCCGTGTTGTTGTCGATCTTGGATTTAAATCACCCTGGGATGTTAATTTTTTTTCTGGGTTTCTTGGCAATGACGTTTGCAGTTGTGTGAATTGATCTTTGGCTTCTTTATCGCCGTATTAGTTTTGGGATAAAAATGGATGATGTTATTTGATTTTTTTAGTCCTGAAGGATGCCGCGTGATTTTTGATCCGTTGTTCCATCCCATCAGGTGTTTGAGGTTTGACAATGGCGCGCTTCTTTGGGGTGTGGGCGTTGTTTCTTAGGCCCGATAAAGGCATCTTTCCTGTAGGTCTCCTTTGTCCCGACTGTGTCCCAAAGGGGTTCACTGTGCCCAAGGAATGTGTGGTTGTAGCTTTTTCATCTCTGTGTTTGTGTTTTTTTTCCCCTTTCATACTGGTCCCCAATTCCCTTTTGCGTTTTATGGCCCCGGTGATAAAAAGGGGGGTCGGTTGTGGCTTCCCTAGACAGGTTTCCCAACGGCGTCATACTCCTTTGGCGAGGCCCCCTCCCCGGGGGGGTTTCTTGGCCCTTGTTGGCGTTTCGTAGCAAGCTTTGGTTTTCACGGGGTGGGGTTGTTTTCCCCCTCCCAACCCCCCTCCTTTCTTCCGGGTTGGGCCCCGGGTATGGCAGAGTTCTATTTTTATTTATATATTATATATTATTTATATATATATTTATATATATAATAATATATTTTATATATAAAGAATAGGGTTCCGGTCCTTTTTATATAGAATAGGGTATCCCGGTCCTTATTGTATAGAATGGCTATCCAGGTCCTTTATTTAAAAATATTAATTTTTGTTTTTGAGTATTGTATAAATATTACGGTGCGGTCTTTTGAATAGGAATTGACACTTGGTCATTTATCTTCCACAAACATCTGGACAGCAAACTGACCGCTGATTTTCAGCCAAATCTTTATTAATGGACATTTCCGGTTAAATGAGTTTGTACTTGCCGTGGCGAGAGATTATCATGTTCGGAGAATGTCTGTGTTGATAAGAAACACGTAGTATCAATACTGGACACCGTTTATCATCAGACTTCAGTGACACAGTGAATGAGCAGTCCTTTGGGTTAAACTATAAAAAAAAAGAAGTAGGCCAACCATGTGCGAATGCGCGTAGAACATCTTACGCGTATGTTGAAACCCGTTTCACATTTCGGAAGGGTAGACCCTTGCATGATAGTAGAAACGGATGACAACATTTCAATCTTTAGGTTTTTCTTCATTTTTTTCGAATGGGTGCCTCAGTAGCTGCTTGATTCCGAGACGTCAGATTACGATCGGAATGTTCTAACCACTAGGCTGTCCCGCCCCCTGGATGGGAGATAATAAATCAGAGGGACACCACTCCTGCGGCCTTGGTATGCTGAGCGAGTGAAGGGGCAACAGAGTCATCCGGGCCTGAAGGGCTCTTCACCTGTCTGTGTAAGAAGGTGCGAGCTGCCTGTGGGTGTATCTAGCATATCAGTCTCACTGAGAATCCCTCCTGTGCTGTGCTGTGCTGTGCTGTGCTGTGCTGTGCTGTGCTGTGCTGTGATCAGTAGATTTTCTGTCCGGAAAGAAGGAAGTTGTGCAATTTTAGTTTGTTCCAGATATGTTTGGAAAAAAAACCCCTAACAACATCGTCCGTAGAAAAGTATAACAAGGTTCCAAATTAAAAAAGGTTCCAAATTACTTAAAGTTCCAAATTACTCAAGGTTCCAAATTTCTCAAGGTTCCAAATTAACAAGGTTCCAAATTACTCAAAGTTCCAAATTACTCAAAGTTCCAAACTACTCAAGGTTCCAAATTACTCAAGGCTCCAAATGATCAAAGTTCCAAATTACTCGATACAATTGTTACGTTTTATGCATAGAACATGTTACTTAAATTGTTTTATTTATTTTTTACTGACGATGGATGATATTACGGGAGAAAGGAAACATTTTTAGAAAATGAAAAAACATCCGAAAAGGAATGAATACGAGAAAGAAAGGACAACAAGGAAAAGGAGGAGAAAGCCCTAAATTCTATCACTACAAGAAGTAACATTTTATTGTGCCAGTAATATGAACATGTTACCAGTAATATAGATTTGTTTTAAGACGTAAGAAATCAACCACAGCCTGTTGTTTCTGGTAATCGTTCATGAAGTGTTGTATGACTATTTCACTAACAGTCCCATATGACAATGTTTTAAGATGGATAATTTTTTTTTACGAATAGTGAAAACATGGCAAAAACTATTAAAAAGTACAGTTTGATACAATTTCAAGCGTGATGTATAAAAACGGGACAGCCGACTGTGGAGAAACTGTAGCAATTTTTTACGCAAGAAACCTAGGGTTTGTGTTGTGAAAGCAATGTTTCTTTGTGTCCAGATGCTTTCTTCCTTTCATTCTGAAGAATTACTCCGTGACATAGAAAACCTCGGGATGTGCGTCTCATTGCTGTCAATAGATTGTATGCTAGCAATATGTCCTATGTATGTTAGCGATATTTTCTATGTATGTTAGCGATATTTCCTATGTATATTAGCGATATTTCCTATGTATGCTAGCAATATTTCCTATGTATATTAGCGATATTTCCTATGTATGTTAGCGATATTTCCTATGTATATTAGCAATATTTCCTATGTATGCTAGCAATATTTCCTATGTATATTAGCGATATTTCCTATGCATGTTAGCGATATTTCTTATGTATATTAGCGATATTTCCTATGTATGTTAGAGATATTTTCTATGTATGTTAGCAATATTTCCTATGTATTTTAGCGATATTTCCTATGCATGTTAGCGATATTTCCTATGTATGTTAGCGATATTTCCTATGCATCTTAGCGATATTTCCTAAATCTTTCACCCTCATCTATCCCGTAGTCCTTTGGACCGTGGGGCCACCACTGAAGATTTTGCAACCGGCTTCCTCCACTCCCCACGGTCCTCTGCTTTCCATAGCAAATCGTTCCACTCAAGGCCAGTCCACTCTCTGATGTTGTCTTCCCATCATTGTCTCTGTCTTTCTCTTGCTCCTTGTTCTGTCTACCATTGTTTTCGTACATATTTGTACGTTTTCAATATCATCGATATTTTGTACAACGTCACATTACTGTCGTTAGAAAATCACCTGCATGCAGCTGTACATCAGGACAAGGTGGCAGGATGGTTAAGACGTTCGCCTGCAACAAGTAAACCGTGAGGTTCTGGGTTCGATTCCAAGCCTCGCCCTTTCTTCCCAGTTTGACAAAAAATCGAACTGAGTGTCAAAGTCCTTCGGATGAGACTATAAACCAAGGCCCCGTGTTCGAACGCATGCAGAACATCTTGCGCATACGTTAAATCCTGTTCCGCTTTTCGGAAAAAGTAGGCCATTGTGTGCCGGTGGAAACATGACAAAATTTTACAAAAATGATACCCCGGGGACTGGTGCAAAAACAATGAGTGCTTTTATTTTCCAAGGGGAGGAGGCAGTAAAGAGAAGAGGAAATAGAAGAGAGAGGGGGGCAATAGAAAAAAGAGAGAAAAAGGGAGAAAAAAGGAGAGAGAGAGAGGGCAATAGAAGAAGAGAGAGGGGCGGGTTAAAGAAGAGAGGCAATAGAAGAAGAGAGAGGCAGGAGAAAAAGGGAAAGAGGCAGAAGAAGAAGAGAGAGCAGTAGAAGAGAGAGAGGCAGATAGAAGAGAGAGAGAGGCAGATAGAAAGAGAGAGAGGCAGATAGAAGAGAGAGAGAGGCGAGAAGAAGAGAGAGAGAGAGAGGCAGATAGAAGAGAGAGAGGCAGGTAGAAAAGAGAGAGAGGCAGATAGAAGAGAGAGAGAGGCAGATAGAAGAGAGAGAGGCAGATAGAAGAAGAGAGAGAGGCAGATAGAAGAGAGAGAGGCAGATAGAAGAGAGAGAGAGAGGCAGATAGAAGAGAGAGAGAGGCAGATAGAAGAGAGAGAGAGAGGCAGATAGTAGAAGAGAGAGAGAGAGGCAGATAGAAGAGAGAGAGAGGCAGATAGAAGAGAGAGAGAGGCAGATAGAAGAGAGAGAGAGAGGCAGATAGAAGAGAGAGAGAGGCAATAGAAGAGAGAGAGAGGCAGATAGAAAAGAGAGGCAGATAGAAGAAGAGAGAGGCAGATAGAAGAGAGAGAGAGCAGATAGAAGAGAGAGAGAGGCAGATAGAAGAGAGAGAGAGGCAGATAGAAGAGAGAGAGGCAGATAGAAGAGAGAGAGAGGCAGATAGAAGAGAGAGAGAGGGCAGATAGAAGAGAGAGAGAGAGGCAGATAGAAGAGAGAGAGAGGCAGATAGAAGAGAGAGAGAGAGCAGATAGAAGAGAGAGAGAGGCAGATAGAAGAGAGAGAGAGAGGCAGATAGAAGAGAGAGAGAGGCAGATAGAAGAGAGAGAGAGAGAGGCAGATAGAAGAGAGAGAGAGGCAGATAGAAGAGAGAAGAGGCAGATAGAAGAGAGAGAGAGAGGCAGATAGAAGAGAGAGAGGCAGATAGAAGAGAGAGAGAGGCAGATAGAAGAGAGAGAGGCAGATAGAAGAGAGAGAGAGGCAGATAGAAAGAGAAGAGAGCAGAGAGTCAGAGAGACAGAGAGTCAGAGAGACAGAGAGTCAGAGAGACAGAGACAGACAGACAGAGACAGATACAGAAACAGAGAGACAGAGAAACAGACAGACAGAGAACCCTGAGAGACAGACAGAGAGAGACATAGACAGAGATACAGATGGACAGACAGACAGAGGAACCCTGAGAGACAGAGACAGACAGAGACAGAGAGACAAGAGACAGACATACAGAGGAACCCTGAGAGACAGAGAGAGAGAGAGAGAGAGAGAGAGAGAGAGATACAGAGAGACAGATACAGAGAGACAGATGGACAGACAGAGAGAGGAACCCTGAATCTGTGCTCTTTACAGATGCCTATCTTGGATCGCTCTCTACCTCTCTTTCTCGGCAGGCAGGTGTCTTGTTCCAAACAATGGTGCATCACACCTGCGGCCTGTTTCTCCTCAGACGGGTCTGTGTCAGGCTCACCACATACATAATAAACCCCCTTCACCCTCCCTAGGGGAGGGATGGAGGTCGATTGTTTCTTCTGCATCACAAGGCTGATTCCTGTCTGTCAGGCCAACTTCGCATACTGATCTATGCTCATGAAGAAAATGAGGAGCGGTATATAACAAATCGTGGATCGGCGGTCTAGAAAGCGAAAATTCCGGGTCGGAAAAGTGCCGTGGTTCGAATCTCCTTTGGACCCGAAACTTTTCCCCCATTCATTACATATGAGTGGTGGTCTGGGCACTAGTCTTTCGGATGAGACGATAAACCGAGGTCCCGTGTGTTGCACATAATAATTATTATTTACCGCACGTAAAAGAACCCACGGCAACAAGGGAGCTTTTCCCTGGCAAAATTCTGTAGAAAAAAGCCACTCTGATAGGGAAACAAATACTGTTGCAGACAGGAAAAAAGAAAAAAAAGGTGGCGCTGCTCTTGTGGCGACGTACTCTTCCCGGGGAGAGCAGCCCGAATTTCACGCAGAGAAATCTGCCGTGACTTAAAGTGGTATAAATAAATAAAATAAATACATCTCATTATTGGACATTGAGGAGGAATGCAGTGAAACATTTTGTTGGTTCATTAAAGGTAAAGGTGTCCCATAGCCTATGTGGTCGTAGGGCAGTGAGGCATCGGAGACGTTCATTAGGCAAAGTGATGATGGAAGGGAAAGGATAGTGTTTTGGCGCTGCTGCAAAAGGAGGTACTGACTGATTGCTTGATAAACCAGGATGAAAGGGAAAGGGGACATATGATCTGCATTTATTCACTCTTTCATTTCGAGGGTAATGGAATAAGGATTCATGTGCTTTTTTGCATCCAATCCCCGTGGGAGTGGAGGGTCGGCATTGATGTTAACTCCAGGGGAAAAATTCCATTGAACGAGATTCGAACCCGGGCTAGCAGATCGCGAGCGCAATGCACAACGCTCTAATCACCAGGCTATCCCGTCCCCTCTTGGGTATATTGTGACTGTTAGGAAACGCTAAGAAATCAAAGATAAAAAAGGGAGAGTGTGATACACGGACATTTATTTATTTATTTATTTTATTTATTTATTCTTTTATATCGAAGATAATGGAATAAGCACTCATGTGCTTTTTTTTACATCCAGTCCCCGTGTGTATGCGGTTTTGTAAATTTTGTCACCTGTTTCCACCGGCACACAATGGCCTACTCTTCCGAAAAGCGGAACAGGATTTAACGTGTGCACAAGATGTTCTGCATGTGTTCGAACACGGGGCCTCGGTTTATAGTCTCATCCGAAGGACATTTATGAAATCTGGAATGGGATCTGGACGCACAAGACAGAGTAAAAAAAAATCAGCAAGGTGAAATGATGGCCATTGGCCCAGGCTAGGCGTTGTTAGTCACTTCTTCGAACGCTGACAGCCACTACCGTTGTCTGTCAAATGAGCGACAATGCGTTGCGCTGCCGTTAAGCGCCTGACATGTCAGGCCCAGCGCATCTGACTTCGGCGTGGAAGAGAGTTATCATGTTTTAGGTCTTTCTGGAAAGAGGGCAGGAGAATGGACCAAGAAGGAGGTGACAGGAAGAAAGCTAGAAAGGTGGAAACAAAAGACGGATTGAGAAAAGGGAATTCCTAGCACAGAATTTCCAGAAGGTGGGGATGCTCTTCATACTGAAAGCCCCCCCCCCCCCCCCCCCCCCCCCCCCCAGTACCCCTATGGGGGGTGTCAGTTAGTGACGAAAGCTAAATGCCGACGCCTACATTGTCTATGTTATGTTTTGTTATTTTATGAAATGTTATGTTGAGAGTGCCTTTAGCCATGACAAACTCTTAGCATAACAACTTGTACTCCCCTTTAAAGAAGTAAAGAAAATCGCGTGAAGTCGGAGTATGGCTGCCCATGTGGTGAGGTACTTGAAAAGAGTCAAACATCGAAACTTTTCATTATGTACTTTCAGTCTCACATACAGCCATTGCCAGATTGGACGAGTGCGTGAATCAGAGTGCATATTCTGGGCAACCCCCAGGGTATTAAGTTGAGGAACGCACAACAACAACAGCAGCAACAGCAACAACAACAACAATGATGGCAAAAGAGAAGGCAGAACATGTGTAGATCATGAATCAGCATAACCAGCAAAGTGCTAAAGGATAACGCGACTCTGGACGAAAGCATCTCCAAAATCTGTGCAACCATATGAGCTAAATATCACGTCTAAATATCACCCTGGGTCATAATCTATAGGCGGTGATGTCAAAGGAGAATGTCAACACTTGCAGCCCTCTTCCTTAGTCAGTTGTTGGACTGAAAAGAAGCAGAGCAGAGGCAGAAAGCATGGACTCCCCTGTGCGGATGCCGGGGTGGGAGGTGGGGGTGTTGGGTGGGGGGCTGGGGGGGGGGGGGGGGCGGCTATCACAATAAATACCACCCCCACTTTCTGGACATTCTGTGCGAGGAATCCCCTCTCTTCTATCTCTCTCTCTGTTTCTGCCATGTTCCTTTTCCTCCTGTCACCTCCTTCTTGTCTATTTTCTGCCTTCTTGGTCCATTCTTCTTTTGCTTTTTCCCCCCCCCCCCCAGAAAGACTTAAAAAAGACAACAGTTCTCTCTCAGGTCGAAGTGGGCTGCACTAGGCCTGACTTGTCGGGCAGTGCCACGTCTTTTCCTTCACACGACAGACAACAGTAGCTGCAGTCTGAGCGTTCCGCGAAGAAGGAAGGAAGAAGAACGAATGAACACAGCACGTGCAAACTGTCTGTCGGTTATTTTACACCGACGCCGTCTGGCACAAAGCCTTCACAGTTGATCACAGGCTACCTGGGAGGGTGGATGGCACGTGCGTCTAGGGCATTGTGACTCTGTGCGTCTGCACGTGACCTTAGTACAGCCCTTGACCTTAACAGTCTGAATGTGAAGGGGGAGGTGTGGGGGAAGTTGTATATAGACAGCTTCTTGCTTGTCTGTGGATTTTTAACACATTTCCACCATGAATGTCATTCATTTGCTTGCTGACATGTATGTTTTTCTACCTGATCCCTTTTTTCCATTCATTTTTTTCTGGCTGTCTTTCTTTCCTTATTCCCCACCCCCCTTTTTTTTTCTTACTTTCTTCCCTTTAGAAGCTAAATGATTTATTAAGTATTCATTCATGTATTGATTTGCTAACTTACTGATTACTTAGCTACTTACTGACCGGGTGACGGATTGACTGACTGACATAATTACTTTCTTGCCTTCCCGCTTTTATTGGCAAATCTAATTTTGTATGCGTCAGATCCTCGTATTTCATCATGCATTTATATCTCACCTCCCAAACTTGAGGTATGAGCTTGAGTAGCATCTGCCTAAGAAAGGGCGGTGGTTTTCTGCTGTCTAAGATTAACGCATTGTTATTTCTAGAACGTTCTTGTGAGTACACACATGCGTGTGATTACACATTTCTGCCCCCAAAATCCATCATCACCAGTGGGTCTACGGTATGTTGTATTAAAAACACACACACATACGATGGACCAGCCTGTACTCCCTTTAGTTGTACAGTAGATGCTTAAATTACAGAAAACAACCCGCGAAAAAAGGGTGAGCTGATATATATATCCAAACATCTCTTCAAAAAAAGACAACGCAACAAAACAAATACAAACCTGATTGAAAACAAACAAGCAAACGAAAAAGTATAAAGAAGAACTATTTCACCACAAAATATCGTGACTGTCATTTCTACATCAGGATTCTGAAACTTCCTCTTTGTGTATGTTAAAAATCGAGGAGTTCATGTCTTTCTTTAGTGGGAGGGAACGTCGGAGACAGGGGTACAGTCAGCTCTGTAGTGATCCCCACAGTTCCCACGTGGGTTATGCCTGGGGCCTGTCAGTTTAAACAGCAACCCCACTTTCTGGAAATTCTGTGCTATCCTTCTCTTTGTTTCTGCCTTGTTCCTTTTCTTCCTGTCACCACACTCTTGTCTATTTTCTGCCTTCTTGGTCAATTCTCCTGCCTTTTTCCCCCCAGAAAGAATTAAAAGATAACATTTCTCTCTCATGCCAAAGTGGGACGCTCTGGGCCTGACTTGACAGGTGCTTAATGGCAGCGCAACGCATTTTCGCTCACGTGACAGAAAATAGTAGTTGCTGTCTGAGTGTTCGAAGAAGAAGAAGAAGAGAAGGAGGGGGAGGGGGAGGAGGAGGAGGAAGAAGAAGAAAAAAAAAGGAGGAGGAGGGAGAGGCAGAGGAAGAAGAAGAAGAGGAGGAGGAGGAGGAAGAGAAGGAGGAAGAGAAAGAAGAAGAAGAAGAAGAAGAGGAGGGGGAGGAGGAGGAGGCGGAAGAAGAAGAAGAATGAGAAAATGAAGAGGAGGACGAAGAAGAAGAGGAAGAAGAATAGGAGGAGGAAGAAGAAGAGGAGGAGAATGTGGAAGAAGAAAAAGAAGAGGAGGAGGAGGAAGAAGAAGAAGAAGAGGAGGAGGAGGAAGAACAAGAGGAGGAGGGGGAAGAAGAAGAAGAATGAGGAGGAGGAGGCGGAAGAAGAATAAGAAAAGGAAGAGGAGGAAGAAGAAGATAATAATAATAATAATAATGTATGGAATTTATATAGCGCTGAATCTTGTAAAGCAACAAATCAAAGCGCTCAGATTTTATTTCATACCACTTTAAGTCACGGCAGATTTCTCTCCGTGAAATTCGGGCTGCTCTCCCCGGGGAGAGCGGGAGAACGCGTCGCCACTTAGCGCTGCGCCACCCTTTCACCCTTTTTTTTTCTTTTTTTTTTTCTGCAGCTGTATTTGTTTCCCTATCAGAGTGGCTTTTTTCTAAGAATTTTGCCAGGGACAACTCTCTTGTTGCCGTGGTTTTTTTTTACGTGCGCTAAATAATTACGTGTAACACACGGGACCTCGGTTTATCGTCTCATCCGAAAGACTAGCGCCCAGACCACCACTCATGGTCTAATGGATGGGGGAAAAATTTCCGGTCCAAACGGGGTACGAACCGCCGCACACTTCAGACCCGGACTTTTCGCTTTCTAGACAGGCGCGTTACCTCTAGACCACCGATCCACTAGACCACCGATCCACTAGACCACCGATCCACTAGACCACCGATCCACTAGACTAGATGAGGAGTAGGAGGATGAGGAAGAAGAAGAAGAGGAAGAAGAAGAAGAAAAAAAAGAAGAGGCGGAGGAGGAAGAAGAAGAAGAAGAGGAGGAGGAGGAAGAAGAAGAAGAAGAGAAGGAAGAAGAAGAGGAGGAGGAAGAAGAAGAAGAAGGAGTAGAGGAGGAGGAGGAGGAGGAGGAGGACAAAAACTCCACAGACAGTAGCTAGCCAGTCTGGCCAGCACAGCAACAGGTGGCCTGACAGACGTGTTAGTGTAGTGGGGGCTGATAGGTGGAGTTAGTGTGTGCTAGGGGTCCACAGCTCTCCTCTATCTCCCCTGTCCTGCCTTCCTGTGTAGTGTGCAGAGTGATGGGTTCAGGCAGTGAGTGAAAGCAGCGCTACAGTGGGTGGTCCTGCTGCCATTGTTCCAGGCCTTGAGGTCATTTGTCCATGGCAGTACCCTGTCAAACATTTTCAGCCTCAGGGCACACACCACAGTTAACTTTTGCCGCTTTCCCTTCTCTTTTCTTTCCTTTATTACTCTTGCTCTCATACCGCACGTACTAAGTTATCTACAAAACACAAACGTTCATTCACACACAAGCATCTGCTTTTCTCTTGCATTTCTACCTATCTGTCTCTCTTCTTCTGATATCTCTTATAGTGAAAAGATGTTAAATCAAAAGAACAACAACTACAACAACAAAAAATTGTAAAAGACTAGCCTCTGACTCAAAACTCATGTGATTTTGCACAAACTTTGCTAGGTTGCATTTTTGGGGGCTGCAAACACTGTACCCCCTCAGTCCTTTGTCTTCTGTTAGCTTCATAACCACGATATGCATGCTCCGGATCAACGCTGTAGGAATACAAGCAATCCTCATTTGATGATCATTTCCAACTTTCTCGTGACTGCCTGGTATTGCTCAATGTTCCCAATCCCCAAAACATGTACACAGTGTATTTTTTCATACTTAAAAAAAAAAAACCTGTGAAAATCCCCCCCAAATTTTCCGACTAGCAGTCTATACAAGATACTACATGACCTGCAAGCAAATACTGGAGTGTAACCTCGTCTTTCTTGAGACAGTGGATTGGTGGTCTAGAGGTAACGCACCTGCCTAGAAAGCAAAAATCCGGGTTTGAAGTGTGTGGTGGTTTGATCCCCGTTTGGGCCAGAAACTTTTCCCACCCCCTCCACAAGATCATGAGTGGTGGGTGGTCTGGGTGCTAGTTTTTCGGATGAGACGATAGACCGAGGTCCCGTGCGAAAAACGCATTTAGCGCACGTAAAAGAACCCCCGGCAACAATAGAGTTGTTTGTGGCAAAACTTTTGTAGAAAAAAGTCAGTCTGATTAGGAAACAAATATACTTGGAAACAGGGAAAAGAAGCCCCCAACCCCCCCCCCCCCCAAAAAAAAAAAAAGGTTGGTGGCGCTGCTCTTGTGATGACGTACTCTCCCAGGGGAGAGCAGCCCGAATTTCACGCAGAGAAATCTGCCGTCACTTAAAGGGGTGTACAATACAAATCAAATCAATACAATGAATATCTGGTCATCATTACTGTCTTATCTATAGCGTTTCTTAATGTATTTAATGTTTTATTTTAGTCTATCCACTCTACCCTGCCATATATTTTGTAAAAGTCCAGTGCCTACATTTCTTTTTCTTTCTTTCTTTCTTTCTTTTTTTCATACATTTTGCGTGTATAAAGCTTGTACGAACTCACGTACCAAAAAAAAAAAATAATGGGTTCATTCACAAGCTTGGACAGAGGTAGATACACACAGACACACAACACTACGCCACACTGCACAACACACACACAACACAACACAATACAACACACACTCACTTACTCACTCATTCGCTCAATCACACAACACAACGCACACAACACCACACACAACACACACACACACACACACACACACACACACACACACACACACACACACACACACACACAACACACACACACACACACACACACACACACACACACACACACACACACTGTGCGCATGCACCGCATCTACAACACAGAAAGACAGCTAGCCTAGCACTCTCAACTTATCCAAACAGTGTTCCTTCTGCAGGGAGGGAGACAAATGGCCAAAGCTGCAGATATCAGTGACTGACTGACTGACTCATCCCCAATGATTCTGGAGTCAGCCCGGGAATGGCGATAGGAACTAGACACGCTGATAGAACGATAGACTGGCCGACTTTTTCACAGCACTAAGGTAAAAGGTAGAGGTGCCCCATAACCTATAAGGTAGTAGGGGAGTAAGGCGTCCGAGACCTCAACTTCTCTAGGGGCCAGCATATTGAGGGCGGCGCCCATCTCCTCTCCTTCGCTGCTTTACCTTCCCTGACCCTAAAGAGGGCAGGTATCCATTAACAGCTGGGTGAACTGGGGGATTGTACTGAAGCCAAGGCGCGCAAACGGTCACCCATCCAACTGGTAACCACGCTCGATGCTGCTTACCCTTGGCTGAGGGAAAGCGAGTGCTCCGACCACTGAGCTATCCCATCCTCTCACTGCACTAACAACAATAAAAGTTGGCCAGCCATCTCAACCGAGACAAAGAAGTGATAGCGCTCGCCGATTCCAGAAATTACGGGCCATTTAGCACTTTGGTAGAATCGGTGTTTGGTTCAAGACGTACAGGTAAGGCAAACTTCATGAAGTTTTTTTGTTGCTGGATCATCCTGGAAGCAATACAATAAACTGTCAAGTCAGTATCAAATGGACATTTTTTTTCGGAAAATAACTATGGCTGATTCAGTAAAAGTAGAACAATTTTTGTCAAGCTAGTCCTAGTCATGTTTTTGTTTTGTTTTGTTCCTGGGCTAGAGTTCCAAGGTTCCACCAATGGTGAGATTTTACGTATGCGACCGTTTTTGACCACCATGAAGGCAGCCGCATTTTGACTTTAGGGATGTATGTCACCGCCTTCTCGTCTATTGTCTGCTTTCTTGGTCCATTCTCTTGCTTTTTTCAGAAATACTTTAAGGATAACACTTCTCTCCGACGCCGAAGTTGGATGCGCTGGGCCTGACTTGTCAGGCGCTTTACGGCAGCGCAACACAATATTGCTCATTTGACAGACAACAATTGTTGCTGTCTGAGTGTTCGACGATGAAGAAGAAGAGAATTGAATCTGAGATATATGTAATTTGCCATAAAAGAAACAGATCTCATGCATTAGAAGACTACAGATTACTGTTAAAAAATAAGGAAGAGTACTGTTCAAATAAGTAAAGAAAAACTGGTGCCATCAGTACATGATGAATTCATTACTAGAATGGGTCTAGAAATAACTTTCTAAAAGTTGTCTGAAAATGCATGTGACGAGCGTTAAAAATGTGATATTCTTGTTAGAGTGCATCTCTCTCTCTCTCACACACACACACACACACACACACACACACACACACACACACACACACACACACACACACACACACACACACACACACACACACACACACACACACACACGCACACACACTTGTAATATATGAAATATTGAAATGGATACCATTTTTACAGCACACTTCGTCAGAAACGGAACCACAGACATATCGTGCAACAACAACCACCACTAAAAACAGTCATGTAATCAAGAATGTGTGGTTGTGCATGTTTTCAACAAACACACGTTGACAAACGATACGGGGAATAGACAAAACAAAAAACCAACAACCACAAAAACAAACCGGCAAACAAACACACCACCTCCACCGGCACAAACAGGACCAAGGGAGGCTACTGATCACAGCCAGACCCGAACAGGGGCTCAGGTATCCGGCTCTCATGACACCAGGCGTGGGAAAAGCTTATCAAGCCAGAGCTAATGGCCACACCGCTATAAAATCCCGCACATTAACTTTTTTCCTGCTAACATTACGACTGTTCACACCATCACCGTACACACAACAACGCAGTACAGACCAGGAGAAGCAGAGGTGTGCGCACCAAGCAAAAGGTAACCTGCACTGTGGATGACACCAAGCCGTCCTCAGCGACAAGTGACACTGTTTATGTCAGAATGGCGGCCTTCTTGTCGCTGGTTTATTTATCCTGAGTGACTTCACAGGGCTGAGGCAGCAGGGAGAGAGCTTAATCCTCGGGCTTAGACCAGATGGTGTCTGCTTTCCTCTGACTTACCTTGGCCAGTCTCCTCTGTCAGCGGCCTCAGCCTGTTAACAAGGTCCTGAAACAGCGGAGGGTGTGCTGTTGTCAGGGGGCCACCAAATCTCTCGCCTCCCCTCCAACCTGGGCAGATTGGCACCTCAGAAGTCGCTGTCCCTGGTCTGACTGTGTCTCTGGGGTTTTATCATGGAGAGTTAGATGTCTGCCTCCCTCTTCACTGTGTCCTGATGTGGAGTAGATAGTATATAAATATACAACTCACTGAGAACTGTGACATGTCCACTGGATCGTGTTACTGTTATCTTCCAGATATTCTATTACTATACTAGCAGAGCCATTTTTTTTCGTAGCCATACCTTTTTTTGTGTGGAGATGACAGAAGCCATTTTTACTCTGAAGGATAATGATCTATTCCCTGAAAATGAAGTGTGCCATAAATGTTATTAGGATTATCTGTAAGTAAAGATACTGGTAATCCTTAATAATGAAATGCTAAATGGAAAAGCTAAACTAGAGAAAGAGCTGTTTTTGTTTGCTAAAAACGTCAAAGACTGGGACTGAAAGAACAGAATTAGAATGATAATACGAATAACAACATAAGCGCTAAATCTGTTGAAGCAAACCAAATTCAAAGCGCTTGCATTCAAAACAAAGGTATGAAACCGTTCACAAATAATATTAACGGATGTTTCCCACACACACACACACACACACACACACACACACAACACACACACACACACACACACACACACACACACACACACACACACACACACACACACACACACAGCGGACTTAGGCAGGGTGATGGAGATGGAGACGGAGAGAGACAGGAAGAGACAGAGACAGCAAGACGGGGATGCAGAGATAGATAGATAAATATACAGACAGACAGACAGACAGACAGACAGACAGATAGATAGATAGATAGATAGATAGATAGATAGATAGATAGATAGATAGATAGACAGGCAGGTGGATCGGTGGTCTAGAGGTCACGCGCCTGTCTAGAAAGCGAAAAGTCCAGGTCGGAAGTGTGCGGTGGTTCGAATCCCGTTTGGACCTGAAACTTTCCCCCATCCATTAGACCATGAGTGGTGGTCTGGGCGCTAGTCTTCCGGATGAGACGATAAACCGAGGTCCCGTGTGTTACACATAATTATTTAGCGCATGTAAAAGAATTCACGCAATAAGAGAGTTGTCACTGGCAAAATTATGTAGAAAAAAGCTACTCTGATAGGAAAACAAATAAAGTTGCAGACAGGAAAAAAGAAAAGAAAATGGGTGGCGCTGCTCTTGTGGCGACGCGCTCTCCCCGGGGAGAGCAGCCCGAATTTCACGCAGAGAAATCTGCCGTGACTTAAAGTGGTATAAATAAATAAATAGATAGATAGACAGACAGACAGACAGACAGACAGACAGACAATGACAAATTCTTTTATTTCGATGATAATGAATAAGCTAATTAACTGTGCTTTTTACATCCAATCCCCGCCCTTAGGAATACATCATGATAATAAAATAAGCCCAATACCCATACACTCACACAGTAAAGAGAGAGAGAGAGAGAGAGAGAGAGAGAGAGAGAGAGAGAGAGAGAGAGAGAGAGAGAGAGACAGAGACAGAGAGAGACAGAGAGAGACAGAGAGAGAGAGAGAGAGAGAGAGAGAGGGAGAGAGAGAGAGAGAAAATGAATGAATCTTTGAATGAATCTTGATTTTTCAAGGGTAGCAGAATAAGCATACGCATACTTTTTTTCATCCGGCCCTTGCCCTGATTAGAAACTATCAACAAAACAAGGGGAAAACCCCACTACAACAACGACAACATGATTTAAAAAGATAAGTGTACATTTAACAGTACATAATCCCTAACTGACCTGAACATTAATGTCAAGAGATACATAGATTACAGTTTTTTTAGAAAAGAGATATGCGTTAATAAACATATAATTCTCAAATGAATTGAACATTAACAAAAAAGAAAACTTATACACAGAAAGAAAGAAAGAAAGAAAGAAAGAAAGAGGAGAGAGAGAGAGAGAGAGAGACAGACAGACAGACAGACAGAGATAGAAACACAGAGAGACAGACAGAGAAAGAGACAGACAGAGACAGACAGAAACAGAGAAACTTTGACCAGTCCTCAGCCAGCCAGCCAGAGAAATAAGACAGGACAGATAGACAAGAGTTGAGCAGGCAGGCAGGCAGACCAACACAGGGACAGACAGACAGACAGGCAGACAGAAGCAGAGGAAAGGTGTGTCAATCACTTAATCAGCTGGCACTAACTTATAGCACTGGAGAGAGAGAGAGAGAGCGAGCTAGAGAAGAGGGTTTAGACTTAACATACCAAGTCAAGGTGCCACAACAATGAAGACAGAAGGGGGTCGGGGACTATTGCTGTGTCCAGCAGACCGTGGAATGCCATAGACCAGCTCAATATGACGATTCCTTTCATCTGCCTTTTACCTTTTTTTAAACGGTGTAATCCTCTCTGCCTGCATTGTTTGCAAAAATGATGATAAGACCAAGAATGTCCTGTGAGCACATAATGTTGGAATGGTGGGAGTGTGCGCATGCATGCACATACATGCAAACACACATACGCACGTATGCACGCACTCGCGCGCGCATATACTCACACACAAACGCGCGTGGGCATGCACATACACAGTCTTAAACAAACTAGTTCTGTGCCAGTCATGTCTGAGAGTGCATGCATGTGTGTGTGTGTGCTTATACATAAAAAGCACAAGTTCAGTTTGTTTAGGATTTTGTCTGACTTTTGTCAACAAGAAAACCATCAACTCCTAAAAAAAACACCCTCCAAACAAGAACAAAAGACAAACAACCAAACGCCCCTCTTCCCGAATGTTCACAAAATAAACTGTTTTATTTGATATTTTTCTCCAATAAAGTTCAAAATAAACCGAACATTTCCCTTTCATTCCTCTATCCATCCCTGGAATCTCAATGCAGCTACCTAAATGGTGGGGACAAATAGTTGCGTATGCAAAAATCTCACTGTTGGCAAACCTCAGAGTTCTAGCCAAGGAATGAAAAAAAAAATCCATGTATCTGTTTCATGTCAGGTGTACTAGGGAGATTGGTAATGTAAGACCCAGTTAGCATGCCCCTTTGTCACACTAAATGAAATGAGAGGAGAAAAGAACAACAACAAAACTTTTCGTTATTTTCAAGGTCTTTTTGCACTTAAAAGTCATGGTCAACCTTATTTCAAACTTGCTTGGGGATCTTTAAGTATCTATAATGGTATCCCTCTATTATGCTCAGAGTCATCATCAACATTTCCTTTCAAGTTGGGGTACCTTTCCATATCTATAATGGCAGACCTCCATCATACTCAAAGTTGTCGTCAACTTTATCCCCAGTGGGCATATCATCCAGTATCTATAATGCTACACCACATTACACACAACAGACTGGCCAGGAGACTCCTAGGTTTCAGTTCAGAAGTGGCTTGCACTCAAGAGCCGGTAATCCTTAGGTCAATAGGCGGTGTGTTCACAAACATCTATCGTTCACCTTTCCACAAAGCGTGAATGTCCCAAGCCTAATGCTGGGACCCCTGCTGTGTTAGTGGCCCCTCAGACACCCTGGGGGAGGTTAGCTTATTGAATCATAGCCACCCCTAACAAGCTCGCTCTGCCTGTGTCCTTTTGCAGTTGGGTTTTCCATTCTGGGTTATGGTCTATCGTGCACTTTCTACATAAAAAAGAGATAATGAAATATCTCCCCAATTAAGAATTTGTCTGAATTTCAGAAACAAAAACAACAACAAAACAACAACAAAACCAAACAAAATACAAAACAAATCCCCCAAAGCAACCCAAAACCAACAACCTTCTCAAATGCTCACAAATAAAACTGCTTTGTTTATCCTTTTTAAAAAAAATAAACCACCCACCAACATGAAATAGAAGTTAAACAAAAAATTTCTTTTTCATTTCTGGTATAATTTTCATTTTATGTACACACCAGCCAGAGTGATAACATGAGATCAATGATATGGAACCCCTTTGTCAATACATGACACAAGAAAAAAACCCCCCCAAATTATCATTATTTTTCAAGTTCTTTCTACACTGAAGAGTTGTCACCAGCATTACTTCCACCTTGCTTGGGTATCTTCAAGTATCTACAATGGCACACCCCATTATACTCAGAGTCATCATCAATGTATTTCCAGTTGGGTATCTTCAAATATCTTTAATGGCAGACCCCAGTATACTCAAAGTTGTCGTCGACTTTACCTCCAGTCAGCATATCATCAAGTATTCTACAATGCTACACCACATTACACACAACAGACTGGCCAGGAGACTTCTAGGTTTCAGTTCAGAAGTGGCATTGCACTCAAGAGCCGGTAATCCTTAGGTCAATAGGCAGTGTGTTCACAAACATCTATCGTTCACCTTTCCACAGTGTGTGAATGTCCCAAGCCTAATGCTGGGACCCCTGCTGTGTTAGTGGCCCCTCAGACACCCTGGGGGAGGTTAGCTTATTGAATCATAGCCACCCCTAACAAGCTCGCTCTGCCTGTGTCCTTTTGCAGTGGGCTTTTCCATTCTGGGTTATGGTGTATCATGCACTTTCTACATGAAAAAGAGATAATGAATTATCTCCCCAATTAACAATTTGTCTGAAATTCAGAAACAAAAGCAACAACAAAACAACAAAACCAAACAAAATTTTAAAAATTCCCCCAAACCAACCAACTAATCAACCAACCAAAAACCAACAACCTTTTCCTTCTCGAATGTTCACAAATGAAACTTTTCTTGTATCCTTTTCTTTAAAAAACAACAACATGAAATAGAAGTTAAACAGAAAAATTCCTTTTCATTTCTTGTATGCATTTCATTTTATGTACATACCAACCAGAGTGATAGCATGAGGTCAATGATATGGAACCCCTTTGTCACTAAATGACACAAGAAAACCCCCCTCAAATTATCATTATTTTTCAAGGTCTTTCTGCACTCAAGAGTTGTCATCAATGTTACTTAGAGTTTGCTTGGGTATCTTCAAGTATCTACAATGGCACACCCCATTATACTCAGAGTCATCATCAACGTATTTCCAGTTGGGTATCTTCAAATATCTTTAATGCAGACCCCAGTATACTCAAAGTTGTCGTTAACTTTACTCCAGATGGCATTCATCAAGTTCTATAGCTAATAACATTACCAACCAGACGGCCAGGAACTCCTAGGTTTCAGTTCAGGATGTGGCATGTACTCAAGAGCTGGTAATCCTTAGGTCAAAGGCGGTGTGTTCACAAAACATCTATCGTTCACCATTTCCACGTGTTTGTGAATGTCCAAAAAAACTAATGCTGGGACCCTGCTGTGTTAGTGGCCCCTCAGAACCCTGGGGATGTTAGCTTATTGAATCATAACCACCCCTAACAAGCTCGCTCTGCTGTGTCATTTTGCATTAGGCTTTTCCATTCTGGGCTATGGTGTATCATGCATTTATACATGAAAAAAGAGATAATGAATTATCTCCAATTAAAAAAATTTTTCTGAAATTCAGAAAAAGGCAAACAACATAACAACAAAACCAAACAAAAATTTTAAAAATTCCCCCAAACAACCAATCTAACATCCAACAAAAACCAACAACCTTTTCCTTCTCGAATGTTCACAAATGAAATTTCTTGTTCTTTTCTTTAAAAAACAACAACACGAATAGAAGTTAAACAGAAAAATTCCTTTTATTTCTTGTATGCATTTCTTTAGTACACACAACCAGAGTGTATAACATGAGATCATGATATGGAACCCTTTGTCACTAAAAAGGCACAAGAAAAGAACCTCAACTATCATTATTTTTCAAGGTCTTTCTGCACTCAAGAGTTGTCATCAATGTTACTTAGAGCTTGCTTGGGTATCTTCAAGTATCTACAATGGCACACCCCATTATACTCAGAGTTATCATCAATGTATTTCCAGTTGGGTATCTTCAAATATCTTTAATGGCAGACCCCAGTATACTCAAAGTTGTCTACTTTACCCCAGTCGGTATCATCAGTATCTACATGCACACACATTACACACAACAGACTGGCCCGGAGACTCAGTTCAGTCAGAAGTGGCATGCACTCAAGAGCAGTAATCCTTAGGTCAATAGCGTGTGTTCAAAACATCTATCGTTACCTTTCCCCAATAGGCGTGTGTCCCAAGCCTAATGCTGGGACCACTGCTGTGTTAGTGGCCCTCAGAACCTGGGGCGGTAGTTATTGATCATAGCCACCCCTAACAAGCTTCGCTATGCTGACCTTTTGCAGTGGCTTTCCTTCTGGGTTTGGTGGCTTTTGCATTTCTATGAAAAGATAATGATATTCTACTCCCAATTAAGAATTTTCTGCAAATAAACAAAGCAACAAAAAACAACAAAACCAAACAAAATTTTAAAAATTCCCATAAACCAACCAACTAATCAACCAACCAAAAACCAAACAACCTTTCCTTCTCGAATGTTCACACAAAAGAAACTTTTCTTGTCTTTTCCCTTAAAACAACAAAATAAAATAAGTTAAAAAAAATTCCTTTTCTTTCTTTATGCTTTCTTTTTGTACAACAACCAGAGTGATAGATGAGGTCATGAATGGAACCCTTTGTAATGACAAGAAACCCCTAATTTTATTTTTCAAGTCTTGCCAAAGTTGTCCATTGTTCTAGGTTTGCTTGGGTATCTTCAAGTATCAATGGACCCCATTATATTCATATCAATGTATTTCAGTGGTATCTTCAATATCTTTATGCAACCCAGTTACTCAAGTGTCGTACTTACTCCAGTCGATTCATCAGATTATTGCTACACCATAACAACAATGGCGAGACCTAGGTTAGTCAATGGCTGCACTCAGAGCGTAATCTTGGTCATAGGTGTTTCACAAAATCTATCGTTCACTTCACAAAGGTGAATGTCCAACAATGTGGACCCCTGCTGGTTGGGCCTCAGACCCTGGGGGGTTGTTATGAATCATACACCTAACAGCTTGTTGCTGTTCTTTGCGTGGCTTCTTCTGGGTTTGGTGTTAGCACTTTTCATGAAAGAGAATGAATATCCCCATTAGAATTGAATTAGAAACAAACACAACAAAACAACCAACAATTTAAATTCCCCAAAAACAATAAACAACAAAACCAAAACCTTTTGATGTTACAATAACTTTTGTTCCTTTTTTTAAAAACAACAACAATAAATTAAAGAAATTCTTTTCTTTGATGTTCTTTAGTAACCACCGAGTGATAACTGAGATGATAGGACCTTTGTCATAAGCCAAAAAAACCATTATCATTATTTTCAGTCTTTCGCACTAGAGTTGTCACAGTTACTTCTTTTGGTATCTTCAACTAATGGCAACCCTTATACTCATCATCATCATTTTTCAGTGGGTATCTCAATATTTAATGCGACCTTCTAAGCTACTTTACTCCGTGGCATTCATCAAGTATTTATTACCCATTACACACACAACTGGCAGGCTTAGGTTCAGTCGAATGGTTGATCAAGCCGTAACTTAGGTAATAGGCGTTGTTCAAATTATTGTTCCCTTTCCAAGGTGAATGTCCAAGCCTAATGCTGGACCGCTGTGTTAGGGCCCCGACACTGGGGAGGTTATTAGAATCTAGCACCCTAACAGTCCTTGCTGTGTCTTGCATGGGCTTTTCATTTGGGTAGCTATAGCATTTTACAAAAAATAATGATATCTCCATTAGGATTGTTGAAATTTGAAAGATCACAAATCAAATGTTAAAATTCCTAATCCATCCCCAAAAACCAACAAACCAAAAAACACACAAAAAAAACAACAACAAAAATAGAAGTTAAACAAAAATTCCTTTTCATTTCTTGTATGCTATTTCATTTTATGTAAACCAACCAGAGTGATAGCATGATAATGATATGGAACCCCTTTGTCACTAAAATGACACAAGAAAAAAACCCCTCAACTTATCATTATTTTTCAAGGCTTTCTGCACCAAGAGTTGTCATCAATTTACTTAGAGTTGCTTGGGTATACTCAAGTATCTACAATGGCACACCCCATTAAACTCAGAGTTCACATCAACATTTCCAGTTGGGTATCTTCAAAATATCTTTAATGGCAGACCCCAGTATTACAAAGTTTGTCGTCAACTTTACCTCCATGTAAGCATATCATCAAGTATTATAACGCTACAACAACATTACACACACAACAGACTGGCCAGGAGACTCCTAGTTTCAGTTCAGAAGTGGCATTGCACTCAAGAGCCAGTAATCCTTAGGTCAATAGGCGGTGTGTTCACAAACATCTATCGTTCACCTTTCCACAAAGCGTGAATGTCCCAAGCCTAATGCTGGGACCCCTGCTGTGTTAGTGGCCCCTCAAACACCCTGGGGGAGGTTAGCTTATTGAATCATAACCACCCCTAACAAGCTCGCTCTGCCTGTGTCCTTTTGCAGTGGGCTTTTCCATTCTGGGTTATGGTCTATCGTGCACTTTCTACATGAAAAAGAGATAATGAAATATCTCCCCATTTAAGAATTTGTCTGAATTTCAGAAACAAAAGCAACAACAAAACAACAAAACCAAACAAAATTTTTAAAAATTCCCTTAAATCAACCAACTAACCATCCAACCAAAAACCAACAACCTTTTCCTTCTCGAATGTTCACAAATGAAACTTTTCTTGTATCCTTTTCTTTAAAAAACAACAACATGAAATAGAAGTTAAACAGAAAATTTCCTTTTCATTTCTTGTATGCAATTTCATTTTATGTACACACCAACCAGAGTGATAACATGAGATCATGATATGGAACCCCTTTGTCACTAAAAGGCACAAGAAAAAGAACCCTCAACTTATTATTATTTTTCAAGGTCTTTCTGCACTCAAGAGTTGTCATCAATGTTACTTAGAGCTTGCTTGGGTATCTTCAAGTATCTACAATGGCACACCCCATTATACTCAGTCATCATCAATGTATTTCCAGTTGGGTATCTTCAAATATCTTTAATGGCAGACCCCAGTATACTCAAAGTTGTCGTCAACTTTACCTCCAGTCGGCATATCATCCAGTATCTATAATGCTACACCACATTACACACAACAGACTGGCCAGGAGACTCCTAGGTTTCAGTTCAGAAGTGGCTTGCACTCAAGAGCCGGTAATCCTTAGGTCAATAGGCGGTGTGTTCACAAACATCTATCGTTCACCTTTCCACAAAGCGTGAATGTCCCAAGCCTAATGCTGGGACCCCTGCTGTGTTAGTGGCCCCTCAGACACCCTGGGGGAGGTTAGCTTATTGAATCATAACCACCCCTAACAAGCTCGCTCTGCCTGTGTCCTTTTGCAGTGGGCTTTTCCATTCTGGGTTATGATAATGGCCTATCCAGCATTGTCTACATGGAAAATGATATCATGAATGAAAGTACTCCTTTCATTGCCTGTCTATGTCAGTTTTGTTGATCTGTATGTCTGTTAATATGTTTGTCTGTCTGTCTACCATCTAACTGACCCATGATTGGCTGTTTTGTGCAGAAATGTATGTGCACTCTCACACATGTTCAAAGGAATTTTCCACCTGGATTAACAGCAGTGCTGACTCCACTCACACCCCCCAAAAAAAAACAACAACCACCAACAACAAAACAACACACAAACAAAACCAACAACACAAAAAAGAAAAAAACCCAACCCACCTCCTTCAGCTGAGACTTTTAATCAAGGTCTTGTGTGTGAACACTCAGAGAACATCTTGTGTGCATGTTAAAACCTATTCCACTTTTCAGCCATTGTGTGCTGGTGGGAACAGATGACAAAATTCATAAAAACGCAAACACACAGGGACTAGATGTAAAAAAAGCACATGAGTGCTTAGTCCATTATCCTCGAAATAAAAGAATTATAAAAAAGAACATACACGCATACACAACACAAAACACACATACACACAACACACACACACACACACACACACACACACACACACACACACACACAACACACACACAAAACACACACACACACACACACACACACACACACTCACACACACACACACCCCCTTGAGAGGGCGAGAGGGAGATAGCAAACACAAACGTAAATGCAATTTTATTAGACATGGGTAATAGATTTAAGTTACAAGACTTTTTCATCCAGCTCTCAAAATGTAAAGAAAATTCTGCAAGAAAAATAGAAGCATAAGATAAAAGAGAGACAGACAGAAACAGAGACAGAGACAGGCAAAGACAGACAGAAGCAAATGATTCTATCATGTACATGGAAATAACATTGACTTGACTGATGATGACAGACAGACAACAACAGACAACAATAGACAGGCAAGGCAACAGACAAACCGACAGGCAGACACAAAGGAAAAAACAACATAGAAATATGAGCGAAACTTTTTAATAAAGAATGTTTTTCAATGTCTAACAAAGCTTTAAGAAAAATAAATTTAAAAAGGTGACAGCAGACAAACGACAGATTCTGAGATGAACGACCTTTGCACGTTTCACTCCAGTGCACATCTCTTATGCTTCAGTGAAGGATGACGCCATCTTTGACACGATAGATAACTCCCAGACGTCTGTCCTGCTGTGCTGACCTCCCTTACCTGACTGCCACCTGCTGCACTGCAGGGCACTGGGAGTCTTCTGCAACCTGTCAGACGGGATTCTTTTTTTTCGTTCCTGGGCTAGAGCTCCGAAGTTCACCAAAGGTGAGATTTTGCGTATGAGACCGTTGTTTACCCACCATGAAGGTACCTGCATTCCGACTTCGGGGATGTATGCTGGGTATGTTCATGTTTCCGTAACCCACCGAACGCTGACATGAATTAGAGGATCTTGAAGTGCAATTTTGATCTTCTGCATATGTGTATATATGCGAAGAGAACTAAGGCACTGTCAGGTCTGCGCTTGACGTTGACCTGGGAGATCGTAAAATCCCCACCCTTGATTCACCTGGCACCGAAAACTGAGTCAATGAGGTAATATACACGACACAAGACAGAGATTTGGAAAGCAACTAATTCCAGTTCATTCTTTCCTGCAGTCTTGTCTACATGTAACTTCCTCCTATTTTGGGTTACCAACATTCTTTTTGTTTTTGCTTTCAGTGAAGAAGAATATCTCAGGAACGAACCATATTTTCACAAAGCTCTGCTTCCAAGTCTTTAATTTGCTAAGAAAACGTCACAACTGTGTTTAGAGTTGTCCTGATGTAGAAGAATGCAGATGAGCTAAAAGCAAAGTGTCTTTGATTCCCTATTCCATCTTTTACCCCTTTGTGCTGTATGTGGGCTTCAGCTTCAAATGGTCGAATTCTTGACCAAAACCGCTTCATACAGTTGGTAGTAAGTATTGTAATTTAGTGGGATATGAGTTTCACCAATGTTGAGGTTTTTTGCGTATGCGACTGTTTTTCCCCTTCTTGACCAAAACCGCTTCATACAGTTGGTAGTAAGTATGGTAATTTATTCCGACCTTGAGGATACAGTTTGGAATGGAGCCTACCAATTTTACAAGGGTAGTCTGCTACTTACCGCCCTGCTCTTTCCGATTTTTCAACTGTTGTGGGTTCTTTTGACGTGCACAACTCCGAAAAACATTGGTCTTACAGGTTTAGAGTCTCCTCCGAAAGACTTGTAAATCACTTCGATTTGCTGGTCAAACTGGGAAAAAGGGGTAAGGCTGAGAATCGAACCCACAACCTCACGGCTTTCTTGTTAGGCAGGAGAACGTCTAAACCATTCCGCCACCTTCCTCCATAATTTAGCGTTTAATCATTGCGTTACGTCAGGGCTTAATTAATTTAATTTTCGAAATTGACATGAACATTAATATGAAATAAACAAGATTCCCAACAGATATGACACCTGTGGATAATTATAAAGCCAGGATGGATCATTGATCAGGGCGTGAGATTCAGCCCAACTACACTTTCACGTGTTTCTATTCCAGTTCCCGACCTGATCGTTCAAACTGAGTTTCAATGAAGTATGACGCCATCTTTGACACAGGAGATAACTCACAGACGTCTGTTCTGATGTGCTGACCTCCCTTGCTGCCCACCTGCTGCTGTTGATAGCGTTGCCTGTGTGCATAGGGCGGGTAATCTGCAGAAATGCCAATATGAAACACACCCCGCAGATCACTGAGAGAAACGTCACCTGCACTGGTTTCTTACTTTCACACCCTGCCTAGACTGGGTTTTTTTCCCATGGCAGTAATAGTAGTAGTAGCAGCAGCAGCAACAGCAGCAGCAGCAGTAGTAGCAGGAGCAGCAGCAGCAGCAACAACAGCAGCAGCAGTAGTAGCAGGAGCAGCAGCAATAGTGGTAGTAGTAGTAGTAGTAGTAGTAGTAGTAGTAGAAGTAGTAGTAGTAGCAAGCAGCAGCAGCAGCAGCAGCAGCAGCAGCAGCAGCAGCAGCAGCAGCAGCAGCAGTAGTAGTAGTAGTAGTAGTAGTAGTGGTAGTAGTAGTAGTGATATATGGGCTTTATCACAGTTCTTGATTAAACCATTGACGCTGGGGGCAACAGCAAAGTGAGAGGCTGTATGACCAGTGGCTTGCCCACTCATGGAATTCCACTTTACAGCTTAGTCTTTAGTGATCGACTATGACTCTCTGACTAGGAGGCTTGAC
The DNA here is from genome assembly GCA_028751875.1 of Rapana venosa. NCBI lineage: Eukaryota > Metazoa > Mollusca > Gastropoda > Neogastropoda > Muricidae > Rapana > Rapana venosa. Next base: position 13,853,823 of record CM054134.1, read on the forward strand.
TCGCACAGTCCTTTTGTGCTGCAGCCCTGGGGGCTGGTTGGCCTTTGGAGAGCATCTCCAACGCTGACTGTCCTTATGCCCACCTGGCCGAGAGAGTGGGGATGTGCTGTGGGCAAGGCATCTCCACTATAATCAAATTTCTGTCCAGTTTCCAAAACAGCAGCTGCCTCCTCTGCTGTTTTGGAGGTCATCGTCGGACACGACGGACAAACATACAGTAATATCACTCCTCTGTAGGTCCACAGATTCTTACCTATGCGAGCGTTGATAATTTTTTTTTTAAATTTCGGACTTCCCGATTCATCAGACACCTACATCCACAAGCACGCAACAACGTAAACTAACAGCGGAGCCACCCAGAAACGTTTACACTGTCTTACACACACCCACACACACACACACACACACACACACACTCAGGCACACACCTTTCTAAACGAGAATGTTTAGGCTGTGGTCTGTCATCTGTGCAGGAAAGGACCGGAGTTGCCCTCACAATGGGCCTGTCTCCTCCACTATCTCTGCTCTTGATGCTCTCTTTCAGCACTCTCAGCAGCCTGATGGAAAAGCGGGTGTAAAGCTGCCTGCAATCAGCAGGTGATGACAGGGGAACAGGATTCTGTGATAGGAAAGAGAGAATGCGGATGGATGGATGGACAGAGAGACGGATGGATGGGGATTGAAAAGTGGACCGCCAAAATTTGCAGACCTTCCACCGCTTGTACCCCCTCTACCCCCTCCATACCCCTCCGTCCAGACTTCCCGTGGAGGGAAGTAGCAAGTTGCTGTCATCTAGGCTCCTTTAATTTTCTTCTTTCTTGTATCAGACATTCGTTCATTCTGTCTTACTTTCTTTGTTCTGTGTTTATATTTTCTCCGTTCTGCATGCTGTCACACAGAGCTCTTTAGACCATGCTAGAATGACTACTTGCGCTGTGTGCTCAACCTATTTGGATAGAATGATTTTCACCTCATGTAGTTCCTGGAATTCGCAGACTTTACTCATAAAATTCTCAATGGCAGTCTCTGAAAACAGCTTCCTCTTGCTGTAATGCCTTATTCAGCTTCAAACTTTTATCAGTGGTTGACTAGTTTTTGCCACAATGAATACGTGGAAAACAGGTACACTATTGTGACTGATGTAATAACACACAAAGATTTCACACTCTTTTCATCAGTATACAAACAAACTCATGTACGGTGTCAGTATAAAACATCTGGAGGATATAGTTTATCATCTAGCACTCACTACCTCTATAAAAAGAACTATAGCACACACACGGAGCTGTTGCTGTCAGTATAAATCCCTCTCCTTCCCCTCTCTCAGCTTAATTCCCTCTCCCTTTTCGTGTGTAGAAAGAATGGTGACAGGTCATGATATGCATCTGCTCTGCCTGTGTCATGGTTTATCAACCATTTACATTTTAAAACAAACACAGACTTAACCACCTACTGCTTAACCAAATTTGCTTGTGTATCCCAGATTTTGAAAATCTGTTCACACTAACTCGTTACATGCCCTAACAATGGGACATTCTTGGGGGGAGTTAAAATTTTTTTTATTATTTGTTCCTCAGCTAGAGCTTCGAAGTTCACCAAATTCGAGATTTTGCGAAAGCGACCACTTTTGCCCACCATGAAGGTAGCTGCATTCCGACTTTGGGAACGTATGCCAGTATGTTTGTGTTTCCGTAAGCCACCGAGGGTGACATGAATCACATGATTTTTAGCGTGCATATTTTGATATGCTACATGTGTATCTACAGGAAGGCAATCAAGGCACTGGCAGGTCTGCACTTGAAGTTGACCCGTGAGATCGTAAAAATATCCAGCCTTAATTCAACCATACGACGCCGGGGTTTGAACTCACGACTTCACGGACTTATGGGATTTGAAGCCGAACGGTCTCCAACCACTCGGTTATGGGATTCCTCGTCCTTGTGTTTGAAATACACACAGATGCAATTGGAAGTGGTTTTGTCAGATGCTTTAATGCAGCAAATCTGATTGCATCACAACGGTGTCGTGCCAGAGGCAGCCTTTGTTGATGTTTCTGTCAATCTTTTCACAACACACAGTTGGGGGTTGAACAGATGGCGGCAAGCAGAGAAATCAGCAGCATCAGCAGCAACACCTACAGGGGTACACAGCGATTGTCACGGCTTAGCATGGGGTGGGAATTCTGAATTATCAGGTTCCATTTGAAAACACTTAGCGTCCTTCATGAGGCATGAACAGAATCGCCTGCTTTGCAACTTGCATCACAGGGAAGGAAATATTATAACGCGAACGCACACACACACATATATACACACATGTACAAGCACGCGCAAGCACAACACACACTATACATATATACACATAGAAACACACACACACACTTATATACGACAGACAAACAGACACACACAACACACACTCACCCCCCCCCATCCCCCCCCCCCCCCCCCATCCCCCCCCCACCCCCCCACACATCACACATAACCGCGCGCGCCACATACAGACATGTATCTTTGTCAATGAGAATTCAAGTAGTGGTGGGGTGATGATGATGATGAGATGGTGGTAGTGGTGGTGGTGGTGGTGGTGTGTGTGGTGGTGTGTATGTGTGTGTGTGTGTGTGTGTGTGTGTGTGTGTGTGTGTGTGTGTGTGTGTGTGTGTGTGTGTGTGTGTGAGTGTTTCCTCTAACAATCTAAGCAAATTGTTTTTTCCCCTCTAAGTCAGACTAATATTCCTTCGAGTCTTTTTTGCTGTAACAGAATACAAACACGCTGACAGCAGAAAATAGAAATACACACGTGATGATGAATGCAGCTGGCACCACTGCAAACTACAGGAGGGGGGGGGGGGGGGAGGAGCAGGGGGGGGGGGGGGGGGGGGGGGTAGGAGGAAGAAAGAAAAAGATGCAAAGGAAAGGAGGATATGAAACAACGACTGGGGGAAGAAGAACGGTGTGATGTGGGCGGGAGGGGGACAGGATAGTCTAGCGGTTAGAATGTTGCCCTCGTGATTTGACGGCCCGGGTTCCAGCCACAACCACAACGCCTGCTCAAGGGGATTTTCCCCCTGGAGTTAACATCTGTACCAACTCCACTCCCAGAAAGTCCATCGGATGAGACTATTAACCGAGGTCCTGTGTGCGAACACACGCAGAGCATTTCGCGAACTTGTTAAAATCCGTTCTGTATTTTTTTTAAATGATAGGCCATTTCGTGCCGGTAGGAACGCATGATAATTTTTTTAAACGCAGGTATACATGTGTCGTGTTTAAACCTAAATAGTGGACAAGAATGGTTGCATACGTAAAATCTCACCATTTGTGAACCTCGGAGTTCTAGCTGAGGAACAAAAATCCATGGGCAGATGATAATAACGATAATAATAAATGGAATTTATATAGCGCTATATCTTGCAAACACCAATCAGAGCGCTTGAAGAGCAGATGAAGGGAAAAACGCTTGATGAAGGGTCAGTTGGAGATATGTAGGAATATAACACGATGTGGTGCAGGTAGGCACCTCGACATACAGCTGCTTGATATCAAACCATTTATTACCTCCCCATCCAAACACACACACACACTCACAAACACACACACACTCACACACACACACCACATAACCACCCACACCCCCATCCCTACCCCCCCCTCACACACACACACACACACACACACACACACACACACACACACACACACACACACACACACACACACACACACACACACACACACACACACACACACACACTCTCTCTCTCTTCTCATTCTCTTTCGCCATCACTTAGACACATCTTTACAGTCTGGTTTCTCTTCTCTTCAGGATGTTTATCTGTTGCCAACCCATTATCTCCTCGTTTCACACCTACTTGGAACCATTCACAGCCCGTACACGTTTCAAATGAGAACACACACACACACACACACACACACACACACACACACACACACACACACACACACACACACACACACGCCACTATACTACACTATACACACATACGTGCATACATACAGACAAGTGCATACACACACTATGCTACACTCACTACACTACACACAAACACACACACACACTATTCTACAACACACACACATACACTACACTACACTACACTACATTACACTACTACGCTACACTACACTACATTACACTACACACAAACTACACAACACTACACTACACACACACACACACACACACAAACACACACATAAACACACACACTACTCTACAACACACACACACTACACTACACTATATTACACTACGCGCGCCAGCGCGCGCACACACATACACACACACACACACAGTGCTTAAATTCACATTGACACTACAGCTCAAGCGTTCAAAAGATACGGTAACTAACAGACAGTTTTCCAAGAAAACAGACTGGCACAGAACTCAACCATGGCAATGCCATTAACTCCCTTAACTCTTGCAATACGCCATTACAGCAGTTCTTCCTCGTCAAACGCTCAGACAACAGCTATTGTTGTCTATGGTATAGCTCCGTGGTGGAGCACTCGCTTTCCTTCAGCCAAGGTTAGTCAGCATCGAGCGTGGTTACCAGTTGGATGGGTGACCGTTTGCGCGCCTTGGCTTCAGTACAGTCCTCCAGTTCACCCAGCTGTAAATGGGTACCTGCCCTCTTTAGGGTCAGGGAAGGTAAAGCAGTGAGGGAGAGGAAATGGGCGCCACCCTCAATATGCTGGCCCCTAGAGAAGTGAGGTCTCTGACACCTCGCTCCCCGACGACCTTATAGGTTATGGGACACCTTTACCTTTACCTTTGCGTATGAGCACTTAAATGCGTTGCACTGCCGTTATGCGCCTGACAAGTCAGGTCTAGGGTATTCGACTTCGGTGTGGGAGAGAATGGTTATCTTGTAAGTCTGTCTGGGGGGAAAAAGGGAGGAGAATGAACCAAGAAGGCAGGAGAATGGACAAGAAGGAGGTAACATAAAGAAAAGGAACAAGGCAGAAACAAAAGGAGGAATAGAAAAGAGGAAATTCCTAGCACAGAATTTCCAGAAGGTGGGGATACTGTTTATACTGACAGCCCCCATCCCCCTCTCCCGGTGTCCTCACCGGGGAATTTACAGCAGTGAACAGTCTGGGACTGGACGTAAATTAAAGACTGATGTCTGCTGTACTTCACTAGTGTCTGTGTTGGGGGAGATTTCTGACGGAAGACGGAAATGACAGCTATCAAAAACACAGAGATTTTTTTCTTCTTCCGTTTTTTGTCAGTTTGTTTATTTGTCATTGAAACTCAATCATTATGGAGTAATTATAGTACATTCTTGTTTCCTATCAGTTCGAAGCAGAAGGGTATCATAGCAAAATATTGTTCCATCCTTTGTTTTGTTTTTAAACAT